>JAQPPZ010001451.1:0-161877 GCA_028583015.1 Wollemia nobilis
ATATGTGCCTCTATGTTCTCATAGTCATTCAAATTTAAAGCTTCGAACTGAGCTTGATGTGTTTGTAACTTGGCCTCCTTGATATCATCATCTCCTTCATGAATACTCCTCGCTTTTATCCCATATTTATTTTGTCATTTTACAACTCATGATCTTTACTAGTTCACTATCTACTAATCCGTTTTTGATAGCATTCTTTGCTTTTGAGTCATTCTCAACGGATTCTTACCGAAAGCATCGGTTGGAGGAGTGATGGGTATTGTGTATTCACTGTCTATTGAATCCCAGATGTCGTATCCCAAAGCACAAAGATATGTTTGCATCCTGATTCTCCAGACCGCATAATTAGTTCCATCAAACAAATGTGCTTTGTTTGATGATAAGTCTTCAACCTTTTCTGGTTCAATTTTCTCTTCCATAGGAACTGAAACTAACTGAGATGCCCTTTTGGAGGATGATCTATTCTTCTTACCCATTTCGTACTAATCCAAGATTAAACCTTGATCGAGTGAGCTCCGAGAAGGGAAATTGGCTCTGATACCAATTGTTAGTCTTGCAATGGCACTTAGAGAGGGGGGTGAATCAGTGTAGTTCTTTAAACTTAAATTCATAGCTCTTAAAACTAAAATAATGAAACCTTAAACCAGATAAAACAAGTATCACAAGAGAACATCACACAACACAATATTTAACGAGGTTCACCAATTTGGCTACTCCTCAAGAATGACTGCTTGGACTACCATCCAAATCTAACCTTTTCAAAGCACCAACTTTACAATCAATTTACCAAAGACTTCCCTCGGAAGGAGGAACCAACCCTTATTTATCCGCACCAATAGAAAGGAGCACCAACCCCGATTTACTAGCACCCACTTGGAAGGAGCACCAACCCTCGATGCCAAGCAACAACTTAGACTTCAATTTTGAATCTAGAAGTTTTAACAAAAAAATGCCTTCGCTTTACAAGACCCCGATTGGTCTATTGTCACCCCCAATCTCTCTCACCACATTACTCTAATAGACACATCTTCTACGATCTACAGCCACACTTTGCCTTCTTTGATTCGCTTCTCTATGCACCTTCTACACACTATCTTCATACACTCTGCACCCTTATAGCTACACTTTGTGTTCGTCTTCGCCCTTTGCACTCTCTACACCTTCTACTTTCTCTGTGGAATCACAACCGCACTTGGTCAAATTTCAACCTTTTCGCTCTTTGTGCACTTTGATCTCTCTGCGTACTCATAGATGCACTTAGGACAATTCAACATGACTCTACGCTCACTTTGCACACTTTGCCATCATCTCGCCGCTTCTACGCGTTCTGCGCTCTTACGGCCACATTTCACACTTCAACACGCATTCGATGACTTATGCAATGACTCTACAATTCTCCAAATAGCCCTCCTTTTATAACAATATTTTCATGATGAAAACCCTAATCTTAGTCGGTTGTCATCGGTCTTAATCGGCTTCAACTCATGAATATATTCGGTAATTCATTCGGTAACAATCCCTGTAGTCACCGCACTGACTTTTGTTCACTCTTCATATTTTAACTACATGAATTCACTCTGTATCTGCCCCTTTAAATGTTGTAGAGATGTCTGTCCACTGTCATACTTCTCATTTTAGTTGGGTTCTTCTTCTTGTCTTGCGCACATACCGACGTATCGTGAAATTGTGACATTTCTACCTCTGTAGCTTCTTTTGTTGCTATTGCTGCGAAAACACAACATGTCGCGATATCACGACACTTTTTCTTTCTCTCTTTCTCCTTGCTCTTGACCATGAAAATGCTACATGTCACGATATCGTGACACTTTTTCTCCTTGCTCTTTCTCTTTGCATCAGACTGTGAAAATACATGTCACGATATTGCGACACTTTTTCTCCTTGCTCTTTCTCTTAGCTTTGGCCCGTGAAAATACATGTCG
The DNA here is from genome assembly GCA_028583015.1 of Wollemia nobilis. Lineage (NCBI taxonomy): Eukaryota > Viridiplantae > Streptophyta > Pinopsida > Araucariales > Araucariaceae > Wollemia > Wollemia nobilis. The sequence continues at coordinate 1,941 of JAQPPZ010001451.1, forward strand.
TGATATCGTGACGCTTTCTCTCCTTGCTCTTTCTCTTAGCTTTGGCCCATGAAAATACAATATGTCGTGATATCGTGACACTTTCTCCTTCCTCTTTCTCTTAGCTTTGGCCCGTGAAAATACAATATGTCGCGATATCGCGACACTTTCTCTCCTTGCTCTTTCTCTTAGCTTTGGCCCGCAAAAATACATGTCAAGATATCGCGACACTTTCGCCTCTGTACACTTTCTCTATTCTTTTGTCGTGATGTCGCGACATTACTGCCTCTATAGACTTCATCTTTTCTTTTATCGCGATATCGCGACACTTCTGCTTCCATAGACTTCGACTTTGCTTTTTTCATGAAATCATGACACTTCTGCCTTCGAAGTCTTCTTCTCTGCTTCTATCATGAAATCGTGAAACTTCTGTTTCTGTACTTAGCCTTTTTGCTTTTGTCATGAAATCATGACACTTTTGCCTTTGAAGTCTTCTTTCTGCTTTTGTCATGAAATCGTGACAATTATGCTTTCGTACTTTACTTCTTTGCTTTTGTCGTGAAATCACGACACTTCTACTTCTGTACTTTACTTCTTTGCTTTTGTCATGAAATTGTGACACTTCTGCTTCTGAAGTCTTGCTTTCTGCTTTTGTCATGATATCATGACAGTTCTGCTTCCGTAGTCTTGCTTTCTGCTTTTGTCGCAAAATCATGACACTTTTGCCTTCGAAGTCTTCTTCTCTGCCTTTGTCGTGAAATCATGATAGTTCTTCTTCTGTACGCTTCCTCTCTTTCTTTTGTCACAAAGATGCGACATGTCACGAAATTGCGACACTCTTCCAACTTACTTTCTCTCTCCTATTTTAGTCGCAAAAATGCGACATGTCACGAAATCGTGACACTCTTCCAACTTACTTTCTCTCTCCTATTTTAATCATGAAAATGCGATATGTCACGAAATCGCGACACTTTTTTTACTTGTTCTCTTTCTTTGAACTTGTCATGAAATTGCGACACTTCTTCCTGCTTTCTCTTTTTCTTCCAACCTATCGTGAAATCGTGACAGTTTTTCTTCTTGCCTTTTTCTCTTCCAACATGTCGCGAAATCACGACGCTTTTCTCCTTTCTCTTTCTTTCCAACTTGTCGTGAAATCGCTGGCGTTTTTCCACTTGCCTTTTTCTCTTCCAACATGTCTCGAAATCGCGAGCTGTTTTTCTTGCTTTCTCTCTTCCAACATGTCGCGAATCGTTGTGCTTTTTCCACTTGCCTTTTCTCTTCCAACATGTCACGAAATTACGATAGTTTTCCCTGCTTTCTCTTTCTCTTCCAACATGTCCGAAATCACGAATAGTTTTTCCACTTGCCTTTTCTCTTCCAACATGCTGTCACAAAATTCGGCCAGCTTTTTCCCTGCTTTTTCTCTCTCTTCCAACATGCTCGTAAAATCCATGACAGCTTTTCCTTTCTCTACGTATATGTCGCTAAATCGTGACACTTTCTTACTTGTCTTTTTCTTTGATCTTTTGCAAATGGGCCACTTCAATATTCTTGGAAAATAACTGTACATACTCGAATAACCTTTGAACTCCCCGTCTTCTGCATCCGAATAGCTTTTGAACTTCCTATCCACTTGCATCAATAAGGTCTATGCTGACTGTGTTGACAACAATGATAATATGGTTGTTGTTGAGAAGCAACACACCCCCACTGAAAAATAAATTTCCACCCTTTGAAAATTTTGAGCTTTCATTTTGCAGTAGGGACCCTCTTGATGTTTTCCAGGTTTTTAATTCCAAATTTGCTTGCCTCCTTTTTAAAGTTGTGCTTTTATTTGCATCTGACTTTGTTTTAGTTCAGAATTCATTTTTCACATGTTAGAATCATTGCTGATTAAAGAAAATCTTTCACCGGTATGGAAAAAATGCAGATTCCAGACAGAAAAATTCATGAGAAACCAAAACTTTCCATTTTTGGCAAAGTCGCGATATCGCGACACTTCCATTTTTGGAAATGTCGCGAAATCGCGACGGGTTTCAAGAAAATCGGCTAAGGCAAGAAAACGTAGCGAAATCGCGACACTTCCATTTTTGGAAATGTCGCGATATCGCGACACTTTCCATTTTTGGAAATGTCACGAAATCGCTACGAGTTTGGAGAGAGAAATCCAGATTGTACGAAACGTCGTGAAATCGTGACATGTCACGAAATCGCGACATGTCGCATTTTTTTGGAGAGGAGGAGCAAGGCATAAAAGTCGCGATATCGCGACATGTCCTGAAATCGTGACACTGTCGCATTTGAAGAGAGAAAAACTAATGAAAACGTCGCGATATCGCGACATTTCTGAAATCACATGTCACTGAGAAAATGCTAAGGCAAACACGATTCGTGACATGTCACGAAATCGCGACGTCGCGAAATCACGACGTTTGGAGAGATAGAGCCAAGTTTCGAGAGAGGGCGCGATTTCGCGACATGTCGCATAGAAAAAAAAGAAGCCAAGGCATGAAGATGTCACGAAATCGCGACAAGAAAAGAGCATAAAAGTCGCGAAATCATGACGTCTGAATTAGATGAAAAAGGGGCAAGATGAAGGTGTCACGAAATCGCGACGTCATGAATGCGACGTCACGAAATCGCGACAAACAAGAAAGACCAAGGGAGATCGCGAAATCGCGACAGGTGAAGGAGAGCTGGCAGCAAGTGATAAGGGGTCGCGAAATCGTGACGCGTTTAGAGGGAAGAGAAGCCCAAGTTAGAAGTGTCACGAAATCGCGACGCAGTCGGAGAGGGCAGCCGAGGAACGAAGGAGGGTCGCGATTTCGTGACATGTCGCGAAATCGCGACATGTCACGTTTTCGCGGCCATAAAGAGAAAGGGCTGCCAAGTGCAAGGGACCGTCGCGATTTCATGACGGAAGAAAGGAAATGAGCCAAGTAAGAGAAGATGTCGCGAAATCGTGACATGTCGCATTTTCGCGACAGTAAGAGAAGAAAGGCAGCGACAGGGAGACAGGTCGCGATTTCGCGACATGTCACGAAATCGCGACATGTCGCATTTTCGCGGCTTAGACAGAAAAGGGCCAGAATGAAAAGACAGCTGGAAATGGACACGTGTCACGATTTTGTGACACGTGTCAAGACAAAGCAAGCCACGTATCAGATAATTAGAGCCGCGTATAATGAACTTTAGGGTTTCATTTTAATATTTAAGGTTTTGATTTAATAATTTTAAAATGCTAATCCTTGTTTGTCTTTCATGCAGGAAGCCATCTGGCACTTACATGATAACGGAGAAATGGCCATAAAGACAAAGTTAAGTGCAAATTAATCGAAGACAGACATATTGAAATGAGAGATGCCGAGAATTGTTGTTTCATCCAAATTTTATAGATCTGGCCGCAAAGAGACTTTACGGTGACTAAGCAGCTGCCCATTTAATGGAGTATGTCGGGAATTGGCCGAAAAATGAAAATATCTACACTCAGTTACCGAAATTTGCCGATGGATGCATTTAATGAAAATTTATGGCAGAATTAATGGCTTGCAGGCATTTTCAACTCAGGGATGGCTCTGCGGAGATGAAATGTCAGAGAAGTGGTGATTCATCCAAATTACCCGAGGGCATTAATGAAGACATTTACTCACAGTTGCGGGTGAATGCAAGTGGCATTCGAATTCTATCTTCTCCATTTATGGCAAGTGACTGCACTGATTTGCAGAATGGTTAAGTTTTATCCGAACTTTGTTTTAAAAGGGCTTATATTGTAAAACCCGGGTACTAGGGTTTAAGATGATAAGATTTAGGGTTTGAGAAGAAGATATTTCTGAAAAGATCAGGGTCTGTCCTGAGTCTATAAATACTTCTTCTCAATGTAATCGCGAGAGGCGGAGACTTAGAAATAAAAGGCTATTGAAGCAATTTCTTGCAAATCTTGTTAAATACTTTATTTCTGGACTTGGAGTTGATGTGCTTTTGTTTTCTGTGATAGCATGGCCAGGAGCCTAATATTTTTGCAGATTGTGATAAGTTCATCTTCTTTTGTTATCCGTTTCTTTAAAGTTTATTAAATATATGTTGTAAATCTATGTTATCAAGATTAAATATGTTGTTGGGCTTCATTTGTTCTATTGTATGCTAGGGAAAATCATAGATTTAAGGTTCAAGTTTGTTCTAATTGCTCTGTCCTCACTGTGTGAGCTATGCTGTCAGTGAGAAATACCAATTTTAACGGACTTCCCTTTTGTTTATGATTTTCTTTCAGATCTGTTCCATCTCTGCCTTATGCTCTTAGTAGAAAGTGATCTTAGAAAGTTGGACACTTTCTTCTTTGATTTGTTCTGTTGTGAAGCTGATAGTATAAATAAAATTGGTAGTTTTGTTTTACGATTAAGTTTGATAAACTTCTCTTTCTGCCCTACCCTACTCTCTTTGTTTTACCGTGAAATGATCCATTTTTATTTTCTTTTAAATTTGTCTTTTATTTAAATCTGCTGACCCATAAGAGCTAGATCAAAGAACTAATTTTAAATCTGATTGTCAACAAGTGACAACTTCTAAACATTACTGAACAAGTTCAGAGCCCGTTGTAAGGTAACAGACAGTCCATATTGAAAACTATTCCAGAAGTGGAAAAGAGTGAATAGACATTCGACCCAACTCTGTAACTCACACCTTGGATAACCAGCTAGATCCTAAAGTGAGTGGGATTTATCCCGTATAAGTGTTATCAGAGTTTCATGCTCATTCTTCACAGGGTGTGTATAAAAGTCGGACCAACATTTAAAAATGGCGCTAGAAGGAGGGCCTGAACTTACGTTCTTAGTGCGCTTGAGTTGAGAAATCTAACTGTATGTGGTACTTGACAAATGCTGTATTTTATCCAAAGTCCGGTAGCCAATTTTCCCTCCTCCTCTGCCTTTAAAATTTTGTTGTTTGAATTTTTGCCTGAACAACGGAACTTAACACCAACATTTAAAAGGCCCACTGAACTCCGGTCAGTATTGTAAATTGTCTGTACAATATTTAAAATTGCCAGAAAAGGGGACCAAGTTCAGTAGTTTGTTAAGGATAGTTTTATCACCATTGGTAGTTACTCCAACTACAACTCAGAATATCACCGTCAATCAAGTAGTAATGGCAAATTGGTTGGGTTCCACTGCTTTAAACATTTCGGGTATAGCCCATGATCTGCCCAGACATCCTGAGAGATATCTCCCTAGATACCAGCATGATGGGACTAGGACAGTAGAGGAACATCTGGTTGCATTCAAGAATGCTCTAAAATTGTTAAATATACAGCATGAAGATGTTGCTTGCAGATTGTTCCCGTTCACTCTCCAGGAGGGAGCTTATGACTGGTTTCTAAACCTCACTAGCAATTCTATTACCAGTTGGAATGACCTAGAGAAAGTTTTTATATCACAATTTGGGGAAGTGATAGACCCCAGTGTGTTATACCAACAATTTTCCAGCATCAAGAGAGAGTCGGGAGAAGCTATCAGGTCTTTCAATATGAGGTTCCAAAGAGCTTATGGTAGAATGACTGGTCATTACATCCCAAATGCAAATCTGGCCTTAGAAATCTATAAGAATGCATTGGATTCGGTGACCTCTATTTTCCTCAAGAGAGACATCAATATCACAACCACGGCGAGGAGCTTATAAAGAAGCTTTAATTCTTGAAAGACAGTTAGGACCTCAAATTTTGAGCAGTCCTTTGATATCCTATGTTACACAGAACATGCCTATTTTGGATCCCATTCCACATCATGAGTTAGTGCCAACATGTCATGCTCTACCCAAGGAAACTCCGTTAACTGTGACATCCACTCAGCATGTGCAAAATATAGAGAAAGGTTCTGACAAGTTCAAAGTGGAAGTGCTTGAAGTAAACACTTGTGATCTAGCATTACCCAAATCTGAAGTTTTTCCTGGTGAGTTAAATTTCCCTAGAAATCAAAGAAATATTGATATTTCTAGTTCATCCAAAAATAGTACAACCAGGGTTTCAGATTCTTTCACTTTTCCCGTAGAGTCAGAAAATCTTGTAGAGATTCCTATGGATGAAGTACAGGATTTTCAACAGTTCAAAAGGGACAGTTATAATTTGAGATGTGAGAGTCCAGAACCTAATAATGATCCTTCCTCATCAGAGGATGATGAAAATGAGATTCAATATCACTATGCAGAAGTAACTGGGAAGGAGGATAACATCATTGAGGATATGAAGGAAAGTAAAGCTGACATCACCCTCCATGAGCTGGCCCGGATTGTTGAACAAAAGGATAACTTGATTGAAGCTTACTCTGGACCACCTATTGAATTTCAAGAAAAGGAGGAAAAGATAGTAAATGTGAATGTGGTCAACCAACTTGGAATAGATAAAGAGTCTCAATATAAGCCTTTGACTACTGAACATAATATCAAAGAAAAGGTTGTAAATCATGTTGATGTGGATATTGGAGATTATAATTTGGCAACCAAGAAGGTAAGACAGGTTACAGACTACGACCAATTACAACAATGATGTTTGGACATTACACATTGATGGGGTTAAATCTAAGCAAGGCTCAGGTGAAAAAGCAAATTATGAAAATTCTGCTAGAGGGATAAAAATTGAAGTCTTGGATATTGAAGCAGTACAGCAACCACAAAATGTTCAAGTTGTTAAGAACCAAGACATACGGATAAACTATGATCTCTTTGAGTTGTCACATAAATCTGAAGATGTGATGGTCCAGGTCTATAAAGGCTTTAAGGTATTTGATCCTGGGGGTTTTTACATTCCGTCCTTTTGAAAGAATTCTGCAAACCCTTCAAGTAGAAGCATAAACATGTTATCATATGATTTGTTATTATATGATTTGTTTAATTTGAAAGAGTTGCAGATTTGTTTTTCAGTGGGACAAGATCCATAAAAAAAAAATAAAAAAAAAAAAGAGAGGGAAGACGGTAAACACAAGTCTTTCCCAGGTAGCAAAAATTTTTTGGAAGCATAGTCTGGAGTGCATTTCGTCAACAGGACCTGAAAGGTAATTTTTCTAAATTTACTTGCAAATGGTCAAAAATTTTTAAGGCACTATTTCTCTACTTTTCCATCTGCTACATTTTTTGAGTGATCAAAGAAGTTGTAACATGTGTATACATTGTAAATAACTCTGCAGTTTTTAGTTTTATTTTACTTTGTTTTTATTTCTTTTTTTTTATTTTTTTTCTTTTTATTTTGTTTTTTTTTTTTCTTTTATTTTTTTTTTTTCCTTTTTCTCTTGTTTTATTTTAAATTCTTATTTTATTTTTTTTAAGTCCTATTTATTTCCTTTGTAAATACTCTACTTATTTTATTTATTTCCTTTGTCTGTACATTTTATTTTAAATCTGTACAGTTTTATTTTATTTTGTTTTTAAAGGTCTGTGTTTATCCTTGGAAGTCTGTACAAAGTTCTTTAGCTTTTAAAATTCTGTTCTTTAACCTTTGCCTGAGCATCAATGAAAAAGTCAGCCTTCTAAAAATTGTTTTATTCTGAGTCCAGAATCCAGTGTTCATTATCATAATTGTGAGATAGTCTGTTTAAATTGAACAGTGGAACTATTTTTTTAGTCAGAACAACAGTGGAAGGATGATTGGATTTTGTGTCTTGCTTGCCACAGTTGTTTTAATTATAAAGAAACTGCTATGTTGTTTGGCTGGAGAAACTCCTAGGGAATCCAAGAAAAGTTGGTTATAAGAGGGGACTATGATTCATGTAATTATTTGAGTATCCACAGAGGCTATCAGTGCCCAGGCTGAAGCAGTTCCAGATTGATGAAATATTAAAAGAAAATTGTTATTCTTTCTAAGGCTTTTCAGATGTTGATATATTTCAAAAGAGAGAAGATGAAAGTTGAGCAGGCAGCATGAAATTGGCACTCTGTTATTTCCAATATATATATAAAAAAAAAGAAAAAAAAAAAAAGAGTTATATAATGAAAGAGGCAGCCAAGACTTCAAAAGATGTTTTTCTTCTACCAAGTTGTAGATTCTACCTTACAGTTGTGAATTTGGGTCGTGTAAATCTAAAGGGTAACTCTGTCGGGGTTGTAAAAGGCTAAACTAGTAAACAGAGCTCTACTCGGTTTCCCCTTTTTACAATCTAGAAAAGCTGATCAATCCAGAGTTCAACATTCGAAGGTCCAGTCATTCTTGAAGAAAGTTTTATACGCTTGTAATTGCACATCAGAAATCTTCCTTAAATGATTCAACCTAGTATGTCCTTGGGAAATTTTGACAACTATCAGTTAGTAGTCAATTTATTTTGAAGAATATCTGTGGCAAGGCTTGATGCATGGTCTATGTTGTTTTGAAACTAGAGTCCTGGGTTCTAAAATAATGCTACTATTTTACCCGCAGATATCGCCATTTGTTGAGAAGCAACACACCCCCACTGAAAAATGAATTTCCATCCTTTGAAAATTTTGAGCTTTCATTTTTGCAGTAAGGACCCTCTTGATGTTTTCTAGGTTTTAATTCCAAATTTGCTTGCCTCCTTTTTAAGTTGTGCTTTTATTTGCATCTGGCTTTGTTTTATTTCAGAATTCATTTTGCAAATGTTAGAATCATTGCTGATTAAAGAAAATCTTTCACCGGTATGAAAAAATGCAGATTCCAGATAGATAAATTCATTGAAAATCAAAACTTTCCATTTTTGGCAAAGTCGCGATATCGCGACACTTCCATTTTTGGAAATGTCGCGAAATCGCGACAGGTTTCAGAAAATCAGCCAAGTCAAAAACGTAGCGAAATCGCGACACTTCCATTTTTGGAAATGTCGCGATATCGCGACACTTTCCATTTTTGGAAATGTCACGAAATCGCGACAAGTTTGGAGAGAGAAAGCAAGATCGTACGGAACGTCGCGAAATCGTGACATGTCACATTTTCACGCTGAGAGAGAGAAAAAGAAGCTAAGGCATGAAAGAGGCGCGATTTTGAACATGTCGAATCGTGACATGTCGCATTTTGCAGAGAAAAAGACTAAGGCACAGAAAGGGCGCGAAATCGTGACATGTCGCAAAATCGCGACGTCGCGAAATCATGACATTTGGAGAAGACCAAGGAGAGGGCGCGATTTCGCGACATGTCGCACGAGAAGAAAAAGAAGCCAAGGCATGAAGAGTCGCGAAATCGCGACAGACAGAGAAAGTCACGAAATCACGACGATGAGAGAAGGGAAGAGAAGGTGTCATGAAATCGTGACGTCACGATTTTGTGACATCGCAAAATCGTGACATAACAAGAAAGGAAGGGAACGTCGCAAAATCGGACATGAAGGAGAGGCAAGGGGTCACGAAATCACGACGCAGGAAGAGAAGCAAGAGAAGGCAGAAACAGACACGATGCGACATCACGAAATCGCGACAGCGAGAGGAGCGAGGGAAGGAGTGTCGCGAAATCGCGACATGTCGCGTAGGCCATAAAGAGAAAGGGCTGCCAAGTGCAAGGGACCGTCATGATTTTGTGACAGAAGAAAGGAAATGAGCCAAGTAAGAGAAGATGTCACGATTTCGCGACGCGTTTTCGCGGTAGTAAGAGAAGAAAGGAAGCAACAGGGAGACAGGTCGCGATTTCGTGACATGTCGCAAAATCGCAATGTGCTTAGACAAAAAAATGCCAGAATGAAAAGACAGTTGGAAATGGACACGTGTCACGATTTTTGCGACACGTGTCAAGACAAAGCAAGCCACGTATCAGATAATTAGAGCCATGTATAATAAACTTTAGGGTTTCATTTTAATATTTAAGGTTTTGATTTAATAATTTTAAAATGCTAATCCTTGTTTGTCTTTCATGCAGGAAGCCATCTGGCACTTACATGATAACGGAGAAATGGCCATAAAGACAAAGTTAAGTGCAAATTAATCGAAGACAGACATATTGAAATGAGAGATGCCGAGAATTGTTGTTTCATCCAAATTTTATAGATCTGGCCGCAAAGAGACTTTACGGTGACTAAGCAGCTGCCCATTTAATGGAGTATGTCGAGAATTGGCCGAAAAATGAAAATATCTACACTCGATTACCGAAATTTGCCGATGGATGCATTTAATGAAAATTTATGGCAGAATTAATGGCTTGCAGGCATTTTCAACTCAGGGATGGCTCTGCGGAGATGAAATGTCAGAGAAGTGGTGACTCATCCAAATTACCCGAGGGCATTAATGAAGACATTTACTCACAGTTGCGGGTGAATGCAAGTGGCATTCGAATTCTATCTTCTCCATTTATGGCAAGTGACTGCACTGATTTGCAGAATGGTTAAGTTTTATCCGAACTTTGTTTTAAAAGAGCTTATATTGTAAAACCCGGGTACTAGGGTTTAAGATGATAAGATTTAGGGTTTGAGAAGAAGATATTTCTGAAAAGATCAGGGTCTGTCCTGAGTCTATAAATACTTCTTCTCAATGTAATCGCGAGAGGCGGAGACTTAGAAATAAAAGGCTATTGAAGCAATTTCTTGCAAATCTTGTTAAATACTTTATTTCTGGACTTGGAGTTGATGTGCTTTTGTTTTCTGTGATAGCATGGCCAGGAGCCTAATATTTTGCAGATTGTGATAAGTTCATCTTCTTTTGTTATCCGTTTCTTTAAAGTTTATTAAATATATGCTGTAAATCTGTGTTATCAAGATTAAATATGTTGTTGGGCTTCATTTGTTCTATTGTATGCTAGGGAAAATCATAGATTTAAGGTTCAAGTTTGTTCTAATTGCTCTGTCCTCACTGTGTGAGCTATGCTGTTGGTGAGAAATACCAATTTTAACGGACTTCCCTTTGTTTATGATTTTCTTTCAGATCTGTTCCATCTCTGCCTTATGCTCTTAGTAGAAAGTGATCTTAGAAAGTTGGACACTTTCTTCTTTGATTTGTTCTGTTGTGAAGTTGATAGTATAAATAAAATTGGTAGTTTTGTTTTACAACTAAGTTTGATAGACTTCTCTTTCTGCCCTACCCTACTCTCTTTGTTTTACCGTGAAATGATCCATTTTTATTTTCTTTTAAATTTGTCTTTTATTTAAATCTATTGACCCATAAGAGCTAGATCAAAGAACTAATTTTAAATCTGATTGTCAACAAGTGACAACTTCTAAACATTACTGAACAAGTTCAAGAGCCCGTTGTAAGGTAACAGATAGTCCATATTGAAAACTATTCCAGAAGCGAAAAAGAGTGAATAGACATTCGACCCAACTCTGTAACTCACACCTTGGATAACCAGCTAGATCCTAAAGTGAGTGGGATTTATCCCGTATAAGTGTTATCAGAGTTTCATGCTCATTCTTCACAGGGTGTGTATAAAAGTCAGACCAACATAAGTCAAGCTTGGTAAAATATTTAGCACCATGCAATTCATCCAATAAATCATCTATAACAGGGATAGGGAACTTATCTTTGATGGTAATCTCATTGAGAGAAAAAAAATTGAGGCAAATGTGCCATGAATTATCTTTGTGCCACACCATTACCACTGAGGAGGAATAAGGATTGGTGCTAGAATATATAATATTGTGCTCCAACATATCTTGAACTAGCTTCTTTATCTCTGAATTTTGAGGTTGGGGATAACAATAGGGATGATCATTGAGTGGTTGAATTCTCGATACAAGGTGGATGGCATGATCATGTGTATGCTTAGGAGGAAGACCCATAGGTTACCACAACATACTTATCAACGAGAGATTGCATATTAGAAGGAATATCTAGAGAGGATTTCTTGGTGGGTTTGAAAAAGAAACCTCTACCACCCTTCTTCATGGTCTTTTCCATTTGATGGAGCTGACAACCCTCAATGGCAAAGGTTTGATACCCTAGAGATGAATGGACTTGCCATATTCCTCCTATTGTACATACAATCATAGATTAATAATAGCATCCCCTAACTAAAACAACCATACAACCCCCAATATGACATCTACACTACCTTGTACTATCACATAAATATAAATTTATGGATATTTGCAATAACTAACATATTGAATCTTACCCCCATTGGCAATCAACATCCAAAATTTATCTTAGATCGTAGTATTGACATATAAGCCTAAGGTTTTGGTTGTCTTGTTATCAATAAAAAATATGAGTACTACCTTAATAAATCAACACATTGACTCATAAGAGTTTGATGAAGCCTTGTACCTTGATGGTGTAATGCATTTGCAACCCGATGAGGGCAAATGCTAAAAGGGTCATAGTATCTATGTCTTGCTCGTGATCCTCTACTTTAGTTGGTAGCTAAGGAGTATTAGAATAGGAGCAATATTAGAAATATTATTAAGTTTCTAAGGTTTATATAGAACAATAATAGGCTACGAATAGCCTTAGGATATTTAGAAAATAATATCCAAAAATAATGCTAACTAACGCGCTTTACAAAATAAACACCTAACTACTAACAACTAACAACGTAGTCAAATTGACTACGTGACTAACTAACCCCAAGATATTCCACAGTAAATATCTTCTAGGTAATTAGTAAAAGTAATATAGTAATTTATATATACTATGCGATAAATAAAATCTACCTAGGAGAATATTACAAACTACCAAATGAGGTAATAATTATAGTTATTGTAGCATAGTAACTCTAACATCCCCCCTTATTATATTATTTGGGTAATGGATATAACTACCCCAATATAATGAAAAATATAATGATATGCAGGCTCTTGCTCTGGCTTGGGCTTTTTCACAGTTCTATGGTTTCTCTAAGCAAAAATTAGGTCATTTCTCACTTTGTTTTCACATCAACGAATGTCCTTATTGTAATCTTGTCATCCAACCGGATTGCATGGGTAACCAGCCACTAAAATTGCTAGGTGTATTAGAGTAGATTACTACATATGAGGTTCATTCTATTACAATATGATTTTACAAATTTTTTGATAAGGTAGCTAAGGTGTCGATCGTTGCTAAAAATGCACCCTTATAAGTTTCCCTTCTTGTTGCAAAACATGTTGTAATGGAATTTTTGCAAGAAGTGTGACTAAGGTGTCGGTCTCTACCAAAAATGCACCCTTATAAGTCTTCCTCCCTTTTTAGTAAAAATATTCTTTGATGTAGGAAAGAAATGTTTATCCCCCCTTAAGTGCATAAGATATGCAACTTATGAATCTTGTTAAGGCTTTTACAAAGATTGCCTCCTAGGCAAATTTCAAAAATTACACCAAAAAATCCCTCCCTTTTATTACAAGTACTTCAAACAAAAAGAGTTTGTTATTTATGAAGCCTAAAAAGAGGTACAATTGAAGAACACAAGATTTACTGAGAGGGGGGTGAACAGTATAAGACCACTTTTTAACTTTTCTTTCCAATATGAATTATGCAATGTATCAATAGCAGAAATAACAATACTCAAAGCAATGTACAAGATATCACACAAGATAGATACACCAATTTTTCATAAAAATTTCTCAACAATTCTTTGTGGGAAACCTTTCCCGATTACAATGTTTATGGACACCTATCCAAAGGAGACACCAATCCCCTAGATCAATTTTATGAGCACCAACTCACAGGAGACACCAATCCCCTTTGCTGATTTGTGAGCACCAACTCACAGGAGACACCAATCCCCTTTGCTGATTTGTGAGCACCAACTCATAGGAGACACCAATCCCCTTTGCTGATTTGTGAGCACCAAATCATAGGAGATACCAATCCCCTATTCTAGTTTATGATCACAAACTCATAGGAGACACCAATCCCCTTTGCTCTGGCTAATGATATTCTAGAATATTTGTCACATCCACTTCCCTGGATGTTGGAATCTCTATCCAATGAAGACACCTGTCCTCACTACCTTGGATAATGGACCTCTATCCATAGGATATTATTGTCTTCTATACTCTATCACCTTCCAAATTTTAGCATCAAACTTTGTCTTTGATTTAATACAAAGTTGTCCTCAAGTCTGCAGTAAAATCTATCTTCAATCTGCCTTTAAGCTTTATCACAAATCTTGATCAATCTCAAATCACCTCTGCTCACAAGCCTTCTCAAAGACTTATCTCAAATCTATCTTGCAAGCTTTAACCAAAGCTTACACCAATCTGTCCACAAGTCCTCTCTAGAACTTGTCCAATCTGTCCAACAAGTCCTCACTAGAACTTGTCCAATCTTTCCAACAAGTCCTCACTAGAACTTGTTCAATCTATCCAACAAGTCCTCATTAGAACTTGCACTATATGCTCAACAAGTTCACTCTAGAACTTGCACAATATGCTCAACAATTTCACTCTAGAACTTGCACAATCTCATGGAATCATAAAGAGAATTGTTAGAGACTCAATATGCTTCCTAACAATCAACAATGCTCAATCACAATAATTCTCAATCCCTTTTCAAGTCAATTTAGAATGTAGTATAGTTTATTTCATGGAACTTGAACTTTCACCTTAATGCATCCAGTTGAATAGTCTTACTCAACCAACTACTCAAGTCTCTCAAAATGTTTCCAACAATGCTCAATTTCACATAACAATGATACTCATGATCTTTTGCTAATCTTGTTCAAGTTCATCACCAAGCTAATTGTTTCAACAACACTACTAGTTTCACTTTGCAAACTTCACATAACAATGATACTCAAGAACTTTTTGCCACACAAGTTTCCACTGAAATATTCACCTCAACCAACAATGCTAATCAAACAATGTTCATAGCATTTATTTCACTCTTTAGAAATCTTATCAACACAATAAGGAAACTTAGCAAAAGTCCTTTTCACTCCAATCTTGTTTTCCAGAAATTACACCCACATTCATCACTTTTACATATGGAAGAATATGCCCATACCTTTTCTTGATTGGAGGATGATCTTCAAAAATTGCCTGCAAATAATACCTTCTTCTTTTCAAGTGCCAAGGGTTAGATAACAAGTTTTATACTTCACAAAATACAAGGATAGGTTATTTTCATGATACACCTTATAACTCCATCTTAATAGCAATATTTGACAATAATATTTTCACAGAAATTTCCCTTTCAAAACACACCTTCAATTTCTTAATATCACAAAATTGATACTCCAACTCAATTTCTTTCTTCTAAGGTAAAAATAATATTTACCCTAGTAAAATACCTATTTACCACCTAGGTAAATAATTCCTATATTACCTTATGACTCCCTAACCTTAGTACAATAATCAAATTTCATAAACACCCCCTTATACCTCCTAAACCTTAGCACAATAATTAAATTTCATAAACACCCCCTTATACCTCCTAAACCTTAGCACAATGTAAAATTAAAAATGAATTTATAAAAACCTTTGATAAAAACCCCTTTCACGATTTTTGGGGTTTCGACCCTACGTCCTCTTCTTCGGTTGGCGCCTTGGCTATGGCTAGCTAGCCGTGTGAGCCAAGCGCTCCACGTGCTAGCTTAAGCACCTTGGTAGCTTAAGCCCTTTCCACAAATGCTTCAAAGCCTTTGGGCTTCTCCCTTGTCTAGCACCAAGCTAGACCACATGAGCACTTCTCCTTCACCTTGCCACTTGCACGATTACGATGCGCTCCCTTTGCCTCTGCAATTTTTGACTCCGCAATTTTTGGAGGCTTTGATTTTTTCGCATGTGCTTCGAATCGATGATTTTTTCTAAGGTTTTCCTTGGGGTTTAAAAACCCTTAATTGCCTTTGCATTTTTACTTCTCACCTTGACATCAATGACAACTAGATGAGCTCAAAATGTCCAACAATCTCCCCCTTTGTCATTGATGGCAACCCAATAACCTTCTAATCAACTGTTACCAATTTCTTGAATTTTCATTTTGCTCCCCCTAGAAAATTGCTCCCCCTTACTCTGATCTCTCCCCCTTACTCTAATATCTCCCCCTTTGACATCAATGGCAAAGGGTCACCTTTGGGGCTCGGGGCTAAGAATGAGTCTCTTATCTTAGCCCCTCCCCCACATCCTTTTGAGGGGGTTAATTCTGGGAGGGAGTATTTCTACTCCCATCAAGCACTGATCTTGACTTTTGTCTTCTTCATTCTCTTTTTGGTGATTCTTTCTGTTCTTGTTCATGTTCTTGTTCTTTATGGCTTCTGTAACTTCTAATCTACACCATTTTGCTATGTGCCCATCATTGTTGCACTTATAGCACTTAACTCTATCATTCCTTGGAGGTACAAATGTCCTTGGAGCTCTTCTACTAGGACCATATCTGCTTCTATTATGAACTCTACAGTTCATTGCTTTGTGACCAAACTGATTACAAGAGTAGCAATGTCCTTGAAAAACTTACCTGTTCTTGAAACTTCCATATTCCTGTCTCTCAACTACTCTGCATTGTGAAGCCTTGTGTCCAAATCTATGACACGAGAAACAATGCCCATTGAAGTTGCTTTGCCTAGACCTCATTGGTCTCTTGGTCTCTTTTTGCTGATCCCTATTCCATTTGGTCTTCTTTTGTGCAATTCTCTTGTTGAACTTATCATTGTTCAAATATTCTTCAAAATTCTCGTTATCTACTTCACTTTCTTCTTCAAAAGTTCCTTCTCTCTTTAAAGTTGACTTCTTCTCCCATCTTCTTTGTTCCTGTTCAAATCCAAGACCTATCTTACTTGATGTATGCTTATGTACCTTGATGAACTTATCCAGATTCTTTGAGCTATTTTTGAACCCTTGTAGCTTGACTTTGGAGTTTTTGACTTCCATTTTTAATGAAGCTACCTCTTGTTCTAGTTTCTCACATTCTAGAACCTTAGCTTCTAGCTTCTCCTTGAACTTATTTACCTTGGCCTTTGACTTATTTAAATCCTCAATAAGTCTTCCTTTCTCCTCATCAAACTTGGTTGTGAGTTTTGCATTCTGCTTTCTTTCCTTCCTCAAGGCATCAAGAGCATATTTAAGCTCACCTACCATATCAACTTCTCCTGATTCTGATTCCTCCTCTATTTTTGTACTTTTGGAGTCATCTTCATTCTTTTTTGAATTCTCTTCTTTAGGTTCACCTCCATCATTTTCTATTTCCATGAATAGATTCACTTATGGCTCTTCAAGTGCATCTTCAAATTCATCATCACTAAAAATAAAACCACTCTTGGTGCTATCATCTTCCATATGACCAAATTTGCCACATCTAAAGCATTTGAGAATTATTGGAGATCTTTTCTTAACTATATCCTGTTCTCTTGCCAGAAATAGAACTTCATATCTATCATCATCTGAGCAACCACTATCACTATCACTAGAGTACTTGCTCTTTTCACATAGTAACTCCTCTTTTGTCTTTGGAAGAACTTCTTCCCTGGATTGCTCTGTCCATCCCTACTTTTCTTGTGGTACCTGTGCCTATATGTTTCTTTATTTCTATGCTCATTTTCTTCATCATTATTATTCTTGCCTTCTCTACAATCAGATGCATAATGTCCATACTTTCCACAATCAAAACATCTAACAGATTTTATACCTTTGGATTTCCTTGAATCCTTGTTTCTTCTGCCATAGTGTGCTTCTTCATCGTTGGATGATTCATCACTTGAATCTGGAATTTTGCTTTTTGACTTCTTAGTGGCTTTGAAGGCTGCTTCCTTTCATGGATTCTGCTCCTCTTTTATTCTTAGTTCAAAAGCTATGAGGATACCTAGTAGATCACTTCTTTTCAAAATGTCACCATCCTTTGCTTCTTCTATAGCTGAAATTTTCTCACTAAACCTCTTTGGAAGAGATCTTAGAATCTTGTCACATACATCAGCTTCATCAATCTCAAGCCCAAGTCCTTGCATGCAATGTATAACTTCATCCACACGTAGTAAGTAGCTGCTAACACTTTCATCTTCCCTCATTCTGAGTGCTTCGAATTGCCCTTTGAGGTTTCGTATCTTTGCTCTTCTGATAGTATTATCTCCCTCATATATAGTTTGCAACTTATCCCAAATTTCCTTTGTAGTTTTGCAATACATAACCTTGACAAATTTTGGTCTATGCAAACCCCTCATAATTGCATTCATTGCTCTTGAATTGAAGTGCTTTAGAATCTTACCATATTTTTTTGTGGGTGGAGTGGCTGGTGGAGTGTACCCATCTTCAACAACATCCCATATTTCATTACCAAGTGCCATCAGATACATCTTCATCCTCATGCTCCAGAATACATAGTCAGTTCCATCAAACATTGGTACTCCAAAATCTAACTTATCTTCACCACCCATCTTGTGTTCTTAACAAGCTTTTACTTCAAGCTATTAAACTCTTCCGAAGGAACCCGCTCTGATACCAATTGAAGAACACAATATTATACTGAGAGGGGGTGAATAGTATAAGATCACTTTTTAACTTTTCTTTTCAATCTGAATTATGCAATGTATCAATAGCAGAAATAACAATACTCAAAGCAATGTACAAGATATCACACAAGATAGATACACCAATTTTTTACAAAACTTTCTCAATAATTTTTTGTGGGAAACCTTTCCCGATTACAATATTTATGGACACCTATCCAAAGGAGACACCAATCCCCTAGATCAATTTTGTGAGCACCAACTCACAAGAGACACCAATACCCTAGATTAAGTTTGTGAGCACCAACTCATAGGAGACACCAATCCCCTTTGTTGATTTGTGAGCACCAATTCACAGGAGACACCAATCCCCTTTGTTGATTTGTGAGCACCAACTCACAGGAGATACCAATATCCTTTGCCAATTTGTGAGCACCAACTCACAGGAGACACAAATCCTCTAATCTGGTTTATGAGCATGAATAGGAACAGGAATATGAACAACAATAGGAATATGAACAGGAATAGGAATGTGAACAACAATAGGAATATGAACAAAAATTGGAATAGGAACAGGAATAGGAACCAAAACATGGATGAGAACAAGAACAAGAACATGGATGAGGATAGGAACAAAAATAGGAACAAGAATGATGACATAGTTAGAAACAATCAGAGGATTTAGAAAACTCAAAAAATAAGGGAAAATAATAAAGGTAAAGAGCAGTACTTTCAAGGAGTAGAAATACTCCCACCCTAGAATTAACCACCTCATGAGGAGGTGGGGGAGGGGCTAAGCTAAGAGGCTCATTCTTAGCCCCGAGCCCCAAAGGTGACCCTTTGCCATTGATGTCAAAGGGGGAGATATTTGTGTATTGGGGAGATATTTGATATGGGGAGAGATTTGATATCTGAGAGAGCATTGAGCCAGAGGGAGCAATGTCCCAGGGGGAGCAAAAGGAAAAAGAAAGGTCAGGTTTCAAGTAAAAAGAATGTGGGTTGCCATCAATGACAAAGGGGGATATTGTTGGACATTTTGAGTCCCTAAGCCAAAGTTGTCATTGATGTCAAGATGCCAGTGAGAGTTCTTCTTTAGTTCGAGTGCAAAGTTTAATGGAAGTTTATAATGGGTTAAAATATTTTATTTTACACCCAAAAATATTGGGTCGAAAAGAGGTTTTTATTTCTCCATGGAAGCAATTCATCCGAAGCATTGGAAGGTTAAAAATATTATAATTGTTATTATAATATTTACCAAAGTGGTAAAAATATAATTAAATATTATAATTTTTAATTATAATATAATTATATTTTAAAGGATAAAATTCATTTGATTAAAACCCTAAGGTTGGGTTTTAGAAAATTAAAATATATTCGAGCGCAAAGTTTTTAGAGATTAAAAACCCAAATTTTGGGTTTTACTAAGGCTTTCGAAGCCTTAGAGCACCGACATGATGCTTTCAAATCAAAGCATCGACCTCCTAGACAAAGGAGGAGGGCAATATAAATATATGCCCAAAGTTGTTCATTAATTATCCTTGCTCAAATAAAATTTGTGTGGCATATGCAAAAACGAGCTCGAGTGGTTTAAAGCATTTGGCAAAGTAAGCAGAGGATAAGACGGAGTGAGACCACCCCCCAATTCGCATTGGGCAATGTGGCCTAGTGGCATCTTGGAGAGCGCGAAGGCATTGGTAGCACGGAGGTCATGCGTTCGATTCTCGTAAAGTGGTTTTTGGTGGCAGTGTTGTGGAAGTGCCCAAGGCACACGTTTTTATTAAATGTGGGAAAGGAGAAGTGCAAAGAGGAAGCACGTGGTGCTTCCCCCTTTGTGAACGAGCGTGTAGCTCATGTGGCAACCTTAGCCATGACTAAGGTGCTCGTAGTGAGGGCAAGTCGTGGGATCGAAACCCCTTGAGGCAGGTACAAATTTTTTAATTAAAATTTTATGGTTTATGCCCTAAGGTTGGAGTGATAAGGTTGTTCTAAAGTTTATTAATTTTTAATAAACTTTATTATATAAAGGTTGTGGTGATTGATTTTTGAAGGTGAAGTGTTGATGATTATTTGAGTTCTATAATTTGGAAATTGTTGTTTTGAGAGTTATGTTTTAGGAGGTATAAGGAGTTATAATAAAGGCTTAATTGAGATTTATTTTAAGACTTGTTGGCTATTATTTTTTATAAGGGTTTCTTCTAAAAGGACTTTGGTGGATGTTAAAATTAATTTGGAGTAATAAGGTGTATTTAAAGTTATATTTTGCATTGTGATTTTTATTGAAGTCTTCTAACCCTTATTGAGATTGGAAAAGAGAAATTTGTGAGTGTGGCAGATTTGTGAGATCAACTCCTTGTCAAACAAAAAGGTATGGGCAAATTCTCCTTTGGTTGAGTTGGTTGTTTGGCTTTATTGAAAATTAAGTTTGGAGTGAAAAGGACTTGATTAGGGTTTCCTTTTCGAAAGTGGTTGAGTTATTGCTTCAAGGTTTTCTGATTTGAGAGTTGAGATTAAAACCTTGTTTTATTAGCATTGTTGTTGAGATCATTGGTTGAGTGAAGTGTTTGAGTTAATACTTCAAGGTTTTTTGAAATTGAGAGTTGTGATTAAAACATTGTTTGATGAGCATGGTTGTTGAAGTGAGTTGTTATGCAAAGAACTTGAACTAGGGTTTGAAAAGATCATGAGTATCATTGTTATGTGAGATTTGTTGTTGAGCATTGTTGGAAACATTTTGAGTTGGATGATACATGCTTGGACTAGGATTTGTGAGCAAGAGTTGTTTCTTGAAGTGATTGGTTGAGTAGAGTTGATTGAACCTAGTCAAGTGGATGTATGAAGTGATTGATCAAGTTCCATAAAACAAACTATTCTATATTCTGATTTGAGTTGAGATTGAGTGTTGAGAATAGAACATATTGAGTCTCTAACAATTCTCTTTATGCTTCTATGAGATTGATTTGAGTTGAGATTGAGTTTTGAGAATAGAACATATTGAGTCTCTAACAATTCTATTTATGCTTCTATGAGATTGATTTGAGTTGAGATTGAGTTTTGAGAATAGAACATATTGAGTCTCTAACAATTCTCTTTATGCTTCTATGAGATTGAGTTGAGAAAGTGATTGAGTATTGAGTATAGAACATATTGAGTCTCTAAAAATTCTCTTTATGTTTCTATGAGATTGGACAAGTTCTGTGTGGACTTGTTAAGCATATTTGAGGCAAGTCTTTGAGAAGACTTGTGGACTGATTTTGTGTGAGCTTTTGTGGAAGCTTACAATACAAATTTGAGCAAGTTCTAGAGAGGACTTATTGAGAAGATTTGAACAAGTTCTGTGTGAGCTTGTTGAGTATATTTGGACAAGTTCTGTGTGAACTTTTTGAGCAGATTTGGATAGGTTTTGTGTGGACCTGTTGAGCAGATTTGGATAGGTTTTGTGTGGACCTATTGAGAAGAGTTGTACAGGTTCTATGTGGACCTGTTGAGCAGAGTTGTATAGGTTCTGTGTGGACTTGTTGAGTAGATTTGAGTAGGTTCTGAGTGGATCTATTGAGCATATTTGAGTAGGTTCTGAGTGGACCTATTGAGTAGATTTGAGCAGGTTCTAAGTGGACCTATTGAGAAGATTTGAGCAAGTTCTAGAGAGAACTTGTGGATAGTTTGGTGTGATATTTTGAGGAATCTTGCAAGGCATATTTGAGACAAGTCTTTGAGAAGACTTGAGAGTAGAGTTGATTGATTTGTTCAAACCTTGAGTTAAGGTTTGGGGCAGATTCAGCATAGTTGAGTCAAGCCTTGAGTTAGGGCTTGAGAACAGAGATTGAAGATAGATTTGTGCTAGACCGACTAGATTATGTTTAGTACAGATTTGAGTGAGCTTATTGAGAAGAGTTGTGCTAGACCAAATGAATTGTGTTTAGTGCAAGATATTGAGCAATAGTTGTGCTAGACCGAATGAATTATGTTTAGTACAAAATATTGAGTATATTTATGCTAGATCGAATGAACTATGTTTAGTACAAGATATTGAGCAGAGTTGTGCTAGACGACTAGACTATGTTTAGTGCAAGAGTTGAGAAGAACTATGCTAGACCGACTGGACTATGTTTAGTACAGTATTGAGATAGAGCTTTGGAGGTGATAGAGTAGAGAGGACAGAGTCTCCAGTGGATAGAGATCCATTAGCCAAGACATTGAGGATAGGTCTTCTGAGTGAGGACAAGAGTCTTCAAGTGGAGAGATATCCACAATCCAATGCAGTGGAGGTAGTGTCTTCTAGAGGATCACCAGCTAGAGCAGAGGAGAAGGAGTTCTCCTGTGGATAGAGATCCAAAAACTAGATTTAGGGGATCAACATCTCCTTTGGACAGAGGTCCATAAACATTGTAATAGGGAAAGGATTCCCAAGAGATTATTTGAGAAATATTTAGAAGAAATATTTTCTCTGTGGAGGTAGCCATCTTTGGGTGAACCATGTTAAATCTATGTCTCTATTGTGTGTGATGATTTATGCATTGCTTTGGTTATTTCTATTGATATTGCCATTGATTATATTGATTAATACTATTTGGGAAAGAAAAGTAAAAAGTGGTCTTATATTGTTCACCCCCCTCTCAGTATAAGCTTGTGTTCTTCAATTAGTATCAGAGTTGGTTCCTTCAGAAAGGGTTTAACAGCTTGAAGGAAGATCTTGCAAGAACACAAATGACAAAGAAAGGCAAAGGCAAAACCATGAGATACAAGAAGAAAAGAACACACATGGTCATGAAAGAAAAGGAATATGAGTTTAATATTGTTGTGCTAGGAGGACAAATGGAAATAGATTCAAGAGATGAATCAAGTAATGGAGAAATATCCAGACTGATAAAGTTTTGTACCAGATGTGGGAACACAGGTCACCATGCAACTTATTGTCCACAAGAATGTTTTGTTTGTGGTCAACTCAGCCATGATGCACGTTATTGCAATGGGTTTAGTAGCGGTGAAGATAAATATGACATTCTTAAAAATGAAATCCTAAAGGTTGGTTCAAGAAAGGATAATAGAAAATCAAAACAAGTATGAAGAAGAAACTCTACTTTCAGTATTAAAAGAAAATGCTCCTATAGAAGATTCAAAAAAAGAAAAGGAGGAAGCCACTCTTAAGGAACTTATTGAATTTAAAAGAGAGAATTTAGAATTGAAGGCTCAAATACAAGAAGATGAGAAATGTAAGACAAAGCTTCTACAGGATATCTCTGACTTGAGAGATAAGGTTGAAAAAGCAAGAAGAGTTGAAGAAGGTATGATTAAACAATCAAAGGTAAAAGAGATAGAATATGAAAGGCTTATGGTTACTCTTGAAGAATTAAAAAGGGATAACTCAGGATTAAGGGTTCAAACTCAAGAATATGAGAAAGCAAAAGCAAAGTTTCTATAGGAACTCACCAACTTCAAAATCAAGGTTGAAGAGGCAAGAAAAATTGAAGAAGGTATGGCTGAAAAATTAAAGGTAAAAGATCTAGAGTGTGAAATATTAGAGCATGAGATAGTTTCACTAAGGATGGAAGTAAAATGTTATAAAGACAAGCTACACACGTTTGAGGAAAATTCAAAGACTTTGGATAAGATTATCAATGCACAAAGGTCATCAATCACCATAACATGACTTAGTTCTAAAGAAGAACAAGGGAAACAGGAAGCAAAAAAGGAGAGTCAAGCTCAAACACCAAAAAAGAAGAAGAGTCAAAAGAAGTAAGTAAAAGAGAGAGTGAGACTTCTAAGGAGAAGTTGGATAATAGAAAGTTCGACAAGGAAAGGAACAATGCATAAGTAAGGAACAAATGGAACAAGAAATAGGTAGAAGAGACTAAGAAACCAATGGGGTCAAGACAAGGAAGCTTCAATGGAAGATGTTTTTCATGTCACAGGTTTGGGCACATGGCTTCACAGTGCAGGACACATGAAAGACATGAATATGGGAAGGGACAACTTTTCCATGGGTATTGCTACTCATGTAATGAGTTTGGTCACAAGGCAATGAATTGCAGGGTTCATGAAAGAAGAGGATATGGCTTCAATAGAAGAGATCCTAAGACATTTGCACCTCCAAGGAATAATAACATTAAGTGTTATAAGTGCAATAATGATTGTCACACAGCAAAATGGTGTAGAGAAAATATTCTAGAAATAGGTATGAACAGGAATATGAATATGAACAAGGACAAGAATATGAATAGGAACATGGATAAGAACAGGAGCAAGAATAGGAATGATGATAGGAATAGGAACAGGAACAGGAAAATGGATGAGAATAGGAATAGAAACAAGAATAGGAATGATGACAGGAATAGGAATGATGACATAGATAGAAACAATCAGAGGATTCAAAAAACTCAAAAAATAAGGGAAAAGGATAAAGGTAAATAACAGTGCTTTCAGGGAGTAGAAATACTCCCACCCTAGAATTAACCACCTCATGAGGAGGTGGGGGAGGGGCTAAGCTAAGAGGCTCATTCTTAGCCCCGAGCCCCAAAGGTGACCCTTTGTCATTGATGTCAAAGGGGGAGAGATTTGTGTATTGGGGAGAGATTTGATATGGGAGAGAGATTTGATATTTGAGAGAGCATTGAGCCAGGGGGAGTAGAAGGAAAAATAAAGGTCAGGTTTCAAGTAAAAAGAATGTGGGTTGCCATCAATGACAAAGGGGGAGATTGTTGGACATTTTGAGTCCCTAAGCCAAAGTTGTCATTGATGTCAAGATGCCAGTGAGAGTTCTTCTTCAGTTCAAGTGCAAAGTTTAATGGAAGTTTATAATGGGTTAAAATATTTTATTTTACACCCAAAAATATTGGGTCAGAAAGAGGTTTTTATTTCTCCATGGAAGCAATTCATCCGAAGCATTGGAAGGTTAAAAATATTATAATTGTTATTATAATATTTACCAAAGTGGTAAAAATCTAATTAAATATTATAATTTTTAATTATAATATAATTATATTTTAAAGGATAAAGTTCATTTGATTAAAACCCTAAGGTTGGGTTTTAGAAAATTAAAATATATTTGAGTGCAAAGTTTTTAGAGATTAAAAACCCAAAGGTTGGGTTTTACTAAGGCTTTCGAAGCCTTAGAGCATCGACGTGATGCATTCAAATCAAAGCGCCGATGTCCTAGACAAAGGAGGAGGGCAATATAAATATATGCCCAAAGTTGTTCATTAATTATCCTTGCTCGAATGAAATTTGTGTGGCATATGCGAAAATGAGCTCGTGTGGTTTAAAACATTTGGAAAAGGAAGCAGAGGATAACACGGAGAGAGACCACCCCACAATTTGCATTGGGCAGTGTGGCCTAGTGGCAGCTTGGAGAGCATGAAGGCATTGGTAGCACGGAGGTCATGCGTTCGATTCTCGCAAAGTGGTTTTTGGTGGTAGTGTTGTGGAAGCGCCCAAGGTGCACATTTTTGTTAAATGTGGGCAAGGAGAAGTGCAAAGAGGAAGCACGTGGTGCTTCCCCCTTTGCGAATGAGCATGTAGCTCATGTGGCAACCTTAGCCATGGCTAAGGCGCTCGTAGTGAGGGCAAGTCATGGGGTCGAAACCCCTTGAGGCAGGTACAATTTTTTAATTAAAATTTTATGATTTATGCCCTAAGGTTGGAGTGATAAGGTTGTTCTAAAGTTTATTAATTTTTAATAAAATTTATTAAATAAAGGTTGTGGTGATTGATTTTTGAAGGTGAAGTGTTGATGATTATTTGAGTTCTATAATTTGGAAATTGTTGTTTTGAGAGTTATGTTTTAGGAGGTATAAGGAGTTATAATAAAGGCTTAATTGAGATTTATTTTAAGACTTGTTGGCTATTATTTTTGATAAGGGTTTCTTCTAAAAGGACTTTGGTGGATGTTAAAATTAAGTTGGAGTAATAAGGTGTATTTAAAGTTATATTTTGCATTGTGATTTTTATTGAAGTCTTCTAACCCTTATTGAGATTGGAAAAGAGAAATTTGTGAGTGTGGAAGATTTGTGAGATCAACTCCTTGTCAAACAAAAAGGTATGGGCAAATTCTTCTTTGGTTGAGTTGATTGATTGGCTTTATTGAAAATTAAGTTTGGAGTGAAAAGGACTTGATTAGGGTTTCCTTTTCGAAAGTGGTTGAGTTATTGCTTCAAGGTTTTATGATTTGAGAGTTGAGATTAAAACCTTGTTTTATTAGCATTGTTGTTGAGATCATTGGTTGAGTGAAGTGTTTGAGTTAATGCTTCAAGGTTTTCTGAAATTGAGAGTTGTGATTAAAACATTGTTTGATGAGCATGGTTGTTGAAGTGAGTTGTTATGCAAAGAACTTGAACTAGGGTTTGAAAAGATCATGAGTATCATTGTTATGTGAGATTTGTTGTTGAGCATTGTTGGAAATATTTTGAGTTGGATGATACATGCTTGGACTAGGATTTGTGAGCAAGAGTTGTTTCTTGAAGTGATTGGTTGAGTAGAGTTGATTGAACCTAGTCAAGTGGATGTATGAAGTGATTGATCAAGTTCCATAAAATAAACTATTCTATATTCTGATTTGAGTTGAGATTGAGTGTTGAGAATAGAACATATTGAGTCTCTAACAATTCTCTTTATGCTTCTATGAGATTGATTTGAGTTGAGATTGAGTTTTGAGAATAGAACATATTGAGTCTCTAACAATTCTCTTTATGCTTCTATGAGATTGATTTGAGTTGAGATTGAGTTTTGAGAATAGAA
Source organism: Wollemia nobilis (assembly GCA_028583015.1). Taxonomy (NCBI): domain Eukaryota; kingdom Viridiplantae; phylum Streptophyta; class Pinopsida; order Araucariales; family Araucariaceae; genus Wollemia; species Wollemia nobilis. The sequence continues at coordinate 28,912 of JAQPPZ010001451.1, forward strand.
CATATTGAGTCTCTAACAATTCTCTTTATGCTTCTATGAGATTGAGTTGAGAAAGTGATTGAGTATTGAGTATAGAACATATTGAGTCTCTAACAATTCTCTTTATGTTTCTATGAGATTGGACAAGTTCTATGTGGACTTGTTAAGCAGATTTGAGGTAAGTCTTTGAGAAGACTTGTGGACTGATTTTGTGTGAGATTTTGTGGAAGCTTACAATACAGATTTGAGCAAGTCCTAGAGAGGACTTATTGAGCAGATTTGAACAAGTTATGTGTGAGCTTGTTGAGCAGATTTGGACAAGTTCTATGTGAACTTGTTGAGAAGATTTGGACAGGTTCTGTGTGGACATGTTGAGCAGATTTGGACAGGTTTTGTGTGGACCTATTGAGCAGAGTTGTACAGGTTCTATGTGGACCTATTGAGCAGATTTGTACAGGTTCTATGTGGACCTATTGAGCAGATTTGAGTAGGTTCTAAGTGGACCTATTGAGCATATTTGAGTAGGTTCTGAGTGGACCTATTGAGCATATTTGAATAGGTTCTGAGTGGACCTATTGAGAAGATTTGAGCAAGTTCTAGAGTGGACTTGTTGACATGATGAGTTTTGAGTATAAGTTGAGGTTATCTATTGAGAAGATTTGTGCTAGATCGAATGGATTATGTTTAGTGCAGATTTGAGTGAGCTTATTGAGTAGACTTGTGCTAGACCGAATGGACTATGTTTAGTGCAAGAGTTGAGAGATTTGTGTTAGAACGAATGTATGTGTTTAGTGCAAGATATTGAGTATATTTTTTTTTATAAAATCTATGCTAGATCGAATGGACTATGTTTAGTACAGTATTGAGATAGAGCTTTGGAGGTGATAGAGCAGAGAGGACAGAGTCTCTAGTGGATAGAGATCCATCAGCCAGGACATTGAGGATAGGTCTTCTGAGTGAGGACAAGAGTCTTCAAGTGGAGAGAGATCCACAATCAATGTAGTGGAGGCAGTGTCTTCTAGAGGATCACCAACCAGAGCAGAGGAGAAGTTCTCCTATGGATAGAGATCCAAAAACTAGATTTAGGGGATCAACATCTCCTTTGGATAGAGGTCCATAAACATTGTAATAGGGAAAGGATTCCCAAGAGATTATTTGAGAAATATTTAGAAGAAATATTTTCTCCATGGAGGTAGCCATATTTGGGTGAACCATGTTAAATATGTGTCTCTATTGTGTGTGATGATTTGTGCATTGATTTGGTTATTACTATTGATATTGCCATTGATTATATTGATTAATACTATTTGGGAAAGAAAAGTAAAAAGTGGTCTTATATTGTTCACCCCCTCTCAATATAAGCTTGTGTTCTTCAATTGGTATCAGATTTGGTTCCTTCAAAAAGGGTTTAACAACTTGAAGGAAGATCTTGCAAGAACATAAATGGCAAAGAAAGGCAAAGGCAAAACCATGAGATACAAGAAGAAAAGAACACACATGGTCATGAAAGAAAAGGAAGATGAGTTTAATATTGTTGTGTTGGGAGGACAAATGGAAATAGATTCAAGAGATGAATCAAGTAATGGAGAAATATCCAGACTGATAAAGTTTTGTACCAGATGTGGGAACATAGGTCACCATGCAACTTACTATCCACAAGAATATTTTGTTTGTGGTCAACTCGGCCATGATGCACGTTATTGCAATGGGTTTAGTAGCGGTGAAGATAAATATGACATTCTCAAAAATGAAATCCTAGAGGTTGGTTCAAGAAAGGATAACAGGGAAAATCAAAATAGGTATGAAGAAGAAACTCTACTTTCAGTATTAGAAGAAAATGCTCCTATAGAAGATTCAGAAAAAGAAAAGGAGGAAGCCACTCTTAAGGAACTTATTGAATTTAAAAGAGAGAATTTAGAATTGAAGGATCAAATACAAGAAGATGAGAAATGTAAGACAAAGCTTCTACAAGATATCTTTGACTTGAGAGATAAGGTTGAAAAAGCAAGAAGAGTTGAAGAAGGTATGATTAAACAGTCAAAGGTAAAAGAGATAGAATGTGAAAGGCTTATGGTTACTCTTGAAGAATTAAAAAGGGAGAACTCAGGATTAAGGGTTCAAACTCAAGAAGATGAGAAAGCAAAAGCAAAGTTTCTACAGGAACTCACCAACTTCAAAATCAAGGTTGAAGAGGCAAGAAAAATTGAAGAAGGTATGGCTGAAAAATTAAAGGTAAAAGATCTAGAGTGTGAAATATTAGAGCATGAGATAGTTTCACTAAGGATGGAAGTAAAAGGTTATAAGGACAAGCTACACAAGTTTGAGGAAAATTCAAAGACTTTGGATAAGATTATCAATGCACAAAGGTCATCAATCACCATAACAGGACTTAGTTCTAAAGAAGAACAAGGGAAACAGGAAGTAGAAAAAGGAGAGTCAAGCTCAAACACTAGAAAAGAAGAAGAGTCAAAAGAAGTAAGTAAAAGAGAGAGTGAGACTTCTAAGGAGAAGTTGGATAATAGAAAGTTTGACAAGGAAAGGAACAATGCACAAGTAAGGAACAGATGGAATAGGAAACAGGTAGAAGAGACTAAGAAACCAATGGGGTCAAGACAAGGAAGCTTCAATGGAAGATGTTTTTCATGTCACAGGTTTGGGCACATGGCTTCACAGTGCAGGACACATGAAAGATAGGAATATGGGAAAGGATAACTTTTCCATGGGTATTGCTACTCATGTAATGAGTTTGGTCACAAGGCAATGAATTGTAGGGTTCATGAAAGAAGAGGATATGGCTTCACTAGAAGAGATCCTAAGATATTTGCACCTCCAAGGAATAATAACATTAAGTGTTATAAGTGCAATAATGATGGTCACATAACAAAGTGGTGTAGAGCAGATATTCCAAAAATAGGTATGAACAGGAACAGGAACATGAATAGGAACATGGATAAGAACAAGAATAGGAATAGGAACAAGAACAGGAACATGGATGAGAACAGGAATAGGAACAGGAACAGGAATGATGATAGGAACAGGGATGATGACATGGATAGAAATAATCAGAGGATTCAAAAAACTCAAAAAATAAGGGAAAAGGATAAAGGTAAAGAGCAGTGCTTTCGAGGAGTAGAAATACTCCCACCCTAGAATTAACCACCTCATGAGGAGGTGGGGGAGGGGCTAAGCTAAGAGGCTCATTCTTAGCCTCGAGCCCCAAAGGTGACCCTTTGCCATTGATGTCAAAGGGGGAGAGATTTGTGTATTGGGGAGATATTTGATATGTGAGAGAGATTTTATATCTGAGAGAGCATTGAGCCAGGGGGAGCAGAAGGAAAAAGAAAGGTCAGGTTTCAAGTAAAAAGAATGTGGGTTGCCATCAATGACAAAGGGGGAGATTGTTGGACATTTTGAGTCCCTAAGCCAAAGTTGTCATTGATGTCAAGATGCCAGTGAGAGTTCTTCTTCAGTTTGAGTGCAAATTTTAATGGAATTTTATAATGGGTTAAAATATTTTATTTTACACCCAAAAATATTGGGTCAGAAAGAGGTTTTTATTTCTCCATGGAAGCAATTCATCCGAAGCATTGGAAGGTTAAAAATATTATAATTGTTATTATAATATTTACCAAAGTGGTAAAAATCTAATTAAATATTATAATTTTTAATTATAATATAATTAGATTTTAAAGGATAAAGTTCATTTGATTAAAACCCTAAGGTTGGGTTTTAGAAAATTAAAATATATTCGAGCGCAAAGTTTTTAGAGATTAAAAACCCAAAGGTTGGGTTTTACTAAGGCTTTCGAAGCCTTAGAGCGTCGACGTGATGCATTCAAATCAAAGCACCGATGTCCTAGACAAAGGAGGAGGGCAATATAAATATATGCCCAAAGTTGTTCATTAATTATCCTTGCTCGAATGAAATTTGTGTGGCATATGTGAAAACGAGCTCGTGTGGTTTAAAACATTTTGCAAAGGAAGCAGAGGATAACACGGAGAGAGACCACCCCCAATTCGCATTGGGCAGTGTGGCCTAGTGGCAGCTTGGAGAGCACGAAGGCGTTGGGAGCACGGAGGTCGTGCGTTCGATTCTCGCAAAGTGGTTTTTGGTGGCAGTGTTGTGGAAGCGCCCAAGGTGCACATTTTTGTTAAACGTGGGCAAGGAGAAGCGCAAAGAGGAAGCACATGGTGCTTCCCCCTTTGCGAACGAGCGTGTAGCTCATGTGGCAACCTTAGCCATGGCTAAGGCGCTCGCAGTGAGGGCAAGTCATGGGGTCGAAACCCCTTGAGGCAGGTACAATTTTTTAATTAAAATTTTATGATTTATGCCCTAAGGTTGGAGTGATAAGGTTGTTCTAAAGTTTATTAATTTTTAATAAACTTTATTAAATAAAGGTTGTGGTGATTGATTTTTGAAGGTGAAGTGTTGATGATTATTTGAGTTCTATAATTTGGAAATTGTTGTTTTGAGAGTTATGTTTTAGGAGGTATAAGGAGTTATAATAAAGGCTTAATTGAGATTTATTTTAAGACTTGTTGGCTATTATTTTTTATAAGGGTTTCTTCTAAAAGGACTTTGGTGGATGTTAAAATTAAGTTGGAGTAATAAGGTGTATTTAAAGTTATATTTTGCATTGTGATTTTTATTGAAGTCTTCTAACCCTTATTGAGATTGGAAAAGAGAAATTTGTGAGTGTGGCAGATTTGTGAGATCAACTCCTTGTCAAACAAAAAGGTATGGGCAAATTCTCCTTTGGTTGAGTTGATTGATTGGCTTTATTGAAAATTAAGTTTGGAGTGAAAAGGACTTGATTAGGGTTTCCTTTTCGAAAGTGGTTGAGTTATTGCTTCAAGGTTTTCTGATTTGAGAGTTGAGATTAAAACCTTGTTTTATTAGCATTGTTGTTGAGATCATTGGTTGAGTGAAGTGTTTGAGTTAATGCTTCAAGGTTTTCTAAAATTGAGAGTTGTGATTAAAACATTGTTTGATGAGCATGGTTGTTGAAGTGAGTTGTTATGCAAAGAACTTGAACTAGGGTTTGAAAAGATCATGAGTATCATTGTTATGTGAGATTTGTTGTTGAGCATTGTTGGAAATATTTTGAGTTGGATGATACATGCTTGGACTAGGATTTGTGAGCAAGAGTTGTTTCTTGAAGTGATTGGTTGAGTAGAGTTGATTGAACCTAGTCAAGTGGATGTATGAAGTGATTGATCAAGTTCCATAAAATAAACTATTCTATATTCTGATTTGAGTTGAGATTGAGTGTTGAGAATAGAACATATTGAGTCTCTAACAATTCTCTTTATGCTTCTATGAGATTGATTTGAGTTGAGATTGAGTTTTGAGAATAGAACATATTGAGTCTCTAACAATTCTCTTTATGCTTCTATGAGATTGATTTGAGTTGAGATTGAGTTTTGAGAATAGAACATATTGAGTCTCTAACAATTCTCTTTATGCTTCTATGAGATTGAGTTGAGAAAGTGATTGAGTATTGAGTATAGAACATATTGAGTCTCTAACAATTCTCTTTATGTTTCTATGAGATTGGACAAGTTCTGTGTGGACTTGTTAAGCAGATTTGAGGTAAGTCTTTGAGAAGACTTGTGGACTGATTTTGTGTGAGCTTTTGTGGAAGCTTACAATACAGATTTGAGCAAGTCCTAGAGAGGACTTATTGAGCAGATTTGAACAAGTTATATGTGAGCTTGTTGAGTAGATTTGGACAAGTTCTGTGTGAACTTGTTGAGCAGATTTGGACAGGTTTTGTGTGGACCTATTGAGCAGATTTGGACAAGTTTTATGTGGACTTGTTGAGCAGAGTTGTATAGGTTCTGTGTGGACCTGTTGAGCAGATTTGTATAGGTTCTGTGTGGACCTATTGAGCAGATTTGAGCAGGTTCTGTGTGGACCTATTGAGCAGATTTGAGCAGGTTCTAGAGAGGACTTGTGGATAGTTTGGTGTGAGCTTTTGAGGAATTGCAAGGCAGATTTGAGACAAGTCTTTGAGAAGACTTGAGAGAGATTTGATTGATGGTTCAAACCTTGAGTAAGGTTTGGTTAAATAGTTGAGTCAAGCCTTGAGTTAGGGCTTGAGAACATATTGAAGATAGATTTGTGCTAGACCGAATGGACTATGTTTAGTGTAGATTTGAGTGAGCTTATTGAGTAGAATTGTGCTAGACCAAATGAATATGTTTAGTGCAATATTGAAAGTTGAGCAACTATTGAGAGATTTATGCTAGACCAAATGACTATGTTTAGCAAATTTGAGAGATGTGCTAGACATTGTGTTTAGTGCAAGAGATTGAGTAGAGTTGTGCTAGACCGACTGGATTGTGTTTAGTACAGTATTGAGACAGAGCTTTGGAGGTGACAAAGTAGAGAGGACAGAGTCTCCAGTGGATAGAGATCCATCAACCAGGACATTGAGGATAGGTCTTCTGAGTGAGGACAAGAGTCTTCAAGTGGAGAGAGATCCACAGTTAGTGCAGTGGAGGTAGTGTCTTCTAGAGGATCACCAACCAGAGTAGGAGAAGGAGTTCTCCTATGGATAGAGATCCACAAACTAGATTTAGGGGATCAACATCTCCTTTGGACAGAGGTCCATAAACATTGTAATAGGGAAAGGATTCCCAAGAGATTATTTGAGAAATATTTAGAAGAAATATTTTCTCCGTGGAGGTAGCCATATTTGGGTGAACCACGTTAAATCTGTGTCTCTATTGTGTGTGATGATTTGTGCATTGCTTTGGTTATTTCTATTGATATTGCCATTGATTATATTGATTAATATTGTTTGGGAAAGAAAAGTAAAAAGTGGTCTTATATTGTTCACCCCCCTCTCAGTATAAGCTTGTGTTCTTCAATTAGTATCAGAGTTGGTTCCTTCAGAAAGAGTTTAACAGCTTGAAGGAAGATCTTGCAAGAACACAAATGGAAAAGAAATGCATAGGCAAAACCATGAGATACAAGAAAAAAAGAACACACATGGTCATGAAAGAAAAGCAAGATGATTTTAATATTGTTGTGTTGGGAGGACAAATGGAAATAGATTCAAGAGATGAATCAAGTAATGGAGAAATATCCAAAATGATAAATTTTTGTACCAGATGTGGGAACATAGGTCACCATGCAACTTACTTTCCAAAAGAATGTTTTGTTTGTGGTCAACTTGGCCATGATGCACGTTATTGCAATGGGTTTAGTAGCGATGAAGATAAATATGACATTCTTGAAAATGAAATCCTAAACGTTGATTCAAGAAAGGATAACAGGGAAAATCAAAATAGGTATGAAGAAGAAACTCTACTTTTAGTATTAGAAGAAAATGCTCCTATAGAAGATTCAAAAAAGAAAAGGAGGAAGCCACTCTTAAGGAACTTATTGAATTTAAAAGAGAGAATTTAGAATTGAAGGCTCAAATACAAGAATATGAGAAATGTAAGACAAAGCTTCTACAGGATATCTCTGACTTGAGAGATAAGGTTGAAAAAGCAAGAAAAGTTGAAGAAGATATGATTAAACAGTCAAAGGTGAAAGAGATAGAATATGAAAGGCTTATGGTTACTCTTGAAGAATTAAAAAGGGATAACTCAGGATTAAGGGTTCAAACTCAAGAAGATGAGAAAGCAAAAGCAAAGTTTCTATAGGAACTCACCAACTTCAAAATCAAGGTTGAAGAGGCAAGAAAAATTGAAGAAGGTATGGCTAAAAAATTAAAGGTAAAATATCTAGAGTGTGAAAGATTAGAGCATGAGATAGTTTCACTAAGGATGGAAGTAAAAGGTTATAAAGACAAGCTACACAAGTTTTAGGAAAATTCAAAGACTTTGGATAAGATTATCAATGCACAAAGGTCATCAGTCACCATAACATGACTTAGTTCTAAAGAAGAACAAGGGAAACAAAAAGCAGAAAAAGGAGATTCAAGCTCAAACACCAAAAAAGAAGAAGAGTCAAAAGAAGTAAGTAAAAGAGAGAGTGAGACTTCTAAGGAAAATTTGGATAATAGAAAGTTTGACAAGGAAAGGAACAATGCACAAGTAAGGAATAGATGGAACAGGAAACAGGTACAAGAGACTAAGAAACCAATGGGGTCAAGACAAGGAAGCTTCAATGGAAGATGTTTTTCATTTCACATGTTTGGGCACATGGCTTCATAGTGCAGGACACATGAAAGACAAGAATATGGGAAAGGACAACTTTTCCATGGGTATTGATACTCATGTAATGAGTTTGGTCACAAGGCAATGAATTGCAGGGTTCATGATAGAAGAGGATATGGCTTCAATAGAAGAGATCCTAAGACATTTGCACCTCCAAGGAATAATAATATTAAGTGTTATAAGTGCAATAATGATGGTCACATAGCAAAATGGTGTAGAGCAAATATTCCAGAAATAGATATGACAAGAATAGGAATATGAATAGGAATAGGAACAGGAATAGGAACATGGATAAGAACAGGAGTAGGAACAGGAATGATGATAGGAATAGGAACAAGAAAATTAATAGTAACATGGATGAGAACTATATACACCAAAACAGCACCAATCCGATTATGTGACTACAAGCACTGATCGAATTGGCATACATACCCCCTAGGGCAGCCTCCAGAGGTTAAACAATGGTCCTAACCACTCCCAAATCAGTTTTGGAAGGTCAGAGGTCAATTTGGCACCTTTTAAGCACTTTGCTCCCTATTCGTCCCACCCTGGGATGATTAGAATCCTATTCGTCCCACCCCGGGATGATTAGCAGCAATCATCCCAGGGTGGGACGAGTAGCAGGTTTGACTGGCAAAAAGTCAAGCCTCGACAAATCCACAACTCAACTTTGCCTTCAAGGCATGCAATTGCGAGGAATGGTTTCAAATCTGAGAGAGGGACTTCAGTCAAGCATGCCTTGATCATGGAGGCCCTAAATCAGGGAGGAATCTTCTCTCCCCCAAGAAAGGCATGACAAGCCAAGTGGTGCCCTCGCATGCGCATTCAAAGGAGACCCTTGAGGTCTATAAAATGGTGAGCCTCCTCACCCCAAAAAAGAATAGAGCTGGAGCATTTGGAGCAATGGAGTGCTGCCAAATTGTACCCCCATTCCCCTTTGTGCTTCTTACATCCCTAATTTCTCTTTTGGAAGAGAGGTTATCGGGTGAACACTAGGAACGCAATCCCGACCCAAAACCCAAGCAATCGGCCACAATCCCACACCAAATTCATTGACACAACCCCCTAGGAGGTTTTGGACCCATCCCACGTGGATTGGTGTCAAAACTAGGCCCCAAACGGTGGGCGTCCTACCCCCGGGCGCCCCCCAAACTACTGCAGTCCTAATCGTCCCACCCCGGAGTGATTAGAAATCTGTGAATGCTTTCTTCACTATTATTTTTGCATTATGTTCTATTTGGTTTACTTATGCTATTGTTCAAGTTTCATGTCATTCTGACTTGATTTGACTGTGTTTTTATCATTTTACGCGTTTACTAACATACAGGGAGCGCTTTCGGATACGGGACAATATGGGTAGAATCTGCCAAATATGACCTTCTGGGTCATCCCAAAATGCCCCTTTTAGCCTAACCCCAAGTTTTTAGGAATTTTGGAGGCCTCTAGATAGGACATTTGCAAGGTCGCTTTTGCATGTTTTGTGACAGTCCTAATCGTCCCACCCCGGAGCGATTAGAAATCCATGCATGATTTCCTGACTGTTCTTTTTGCAATGTGTCTCTGATGATGTTTCTATGCTTCTATCAAATTTTGAATTCATTATGACATGTTTTGACCATCGTTTTGCTATTTTATGTATTCACTAGCCGGAGGCCTTGGGGATTGCATGTTTTCCTTCTATCCGCATATGCTATTAACTATTTGATGTTTCTATGAGCGTAGGATCTCACCACTAGGAACACCGGAGGGGCAGCAAGGAACCATGAACACATGGACACAAGCGGTGACAACATTTGGCCCGCCCATTTCAAATGTGGGCATGCGGAAGACACTAGAAGCGTACCATCCGTTGATGTAACGAAATGTATCAAACATTCTGAGCCCTAGAAGGGGGGAGACGTATTGTAACCAGATTTAAAAGAAACATTAATAAAAGAGGCCCCACTTTTTTTTTTCTAACATCTAGTTTCATTTATGCTTTCTTTCCTTCATGCATTGCTTTTCTCGCATTCGTAGGACTTAGCATTTTTATATCAATTTTTTTTGCATCATAATCTGGCATGCCGTCACCCCGCATTCAGATTTCAGTGGTGATCATGGTGGGACCCTATCCCCTACTATTGGGATCAAGTTTTTGATCAAAATTTTGTGGATTCTTTGCAGGTGTTACTCATTCGGGCGTTGGACTGCTACTCGTGCCACCCTATGATGAATACAGACCTAGAATTCGTGCCACCCTAGGATGAATACGTATTCATCCCACCCTATGATGAATATAGACCTACTATTCATCCCACCCCAGGATGATTAGAGTTCTATGCATTTTTTGAGCAGAAACTCAGAGGCATCTAGTTTGGACAGAGAAGAGGTAGGTTTTCTGAACATCCTCTATGTTTTTCTATTTTCTATTTCTGTAGATTTCTATTTTCTTTGCTTTCTTGCAATAAAAAAAAAAAAAACATAGAGTAAATTAAATGGAAGGAACCTAATTAGGGATGCATTCTTCTCTGGTTTGCTTGCATGATACTTGCACCAATGGCAAGTCCTCATCATAGGTGTCAGTTCTAGGTAGGGTTTGTGATTTCCTTCTTGCTGCTAATTGTTTCTGAAAGATAAAACGTACTTTAAAGCATTGCATTAGTGAAAATCATCTTTTGTTGTATGTTTTATTTATTTACATGATTAAAAGGAACCACACACACACCACCTAATAAAATTAACATCAAGGAGTTGGTCTTAATACCCCAACACTTGATCAAGACCAACGGTGGATTTCATCACCACCTTGGCTTGGATTTTGCATACATTTACCCTGATCGTGATTGTTGCTAGACGTAAATCCTGATGAAAGCTGACCAAGTGTAATGGGGGTGATTCCCCATGCATGAGGATAAGTCTTCTATGGTAGGTGTCAAAAATAGAGTGATCCCCCTTCCGTACCGCCTATGTTCCACGTATTGTTCTGCTCTCGCGTACCAATAGTCTCCCTCACGTAAGGGCGGGTATATTGAGAGGTTCGGTATAACGGCCTAGCAATGGTATATTGAAGGGGTGACCATTTTGGAGATACAAGAGCCCTCATTTTGCATGTATAACAAAGTTTCCTTTACAAGATTTACATAACAAAAATCAAACACATTAGACCAGATTTAGGGCACACATTTAATCTGTAAACAAGATAATCATTTCTTTGTTTGTGTGGTCCCCTTTTGTTTGGTATAGCATAAAAATTTTATAAAGGAGATAAAAATATACATATCTTTCTAGAAAGACCACCACCATGGTGTATACCCATAGCCAAGCCCAATCATGGGAAGAAGTTATGGAAAGTGTACAAGGAGGCACAAGTCACCTCCGTTATAGCCCCAAGGACTTGGTTATACCACCTTGGCAGCTTGACCCACAACATAGTCCACACTATGCCACTACAGAAAAGGACTATAGAGGCACCCCTTTGAGGGGCACTCCCGTTCAACACAGACCCTCTCAGGAGGAGTACATACATGGGAAGGCCCCCTTAGACACTCATTATGAGTGGCCACTATGCGATGAAGTGCTAGAGCAGCATAGGGTTCATAAGGAGGGACCACATGATTATATCATTCCTCCTCTACCCCTCATTACTGTTAGAACTAATAGGCCAAATCTAGAGCACAAGGCTCTTCAGACAGGGTGAGCCAACTCCGCCTGTCCCTTTCACATGTACGAAAGGGAGCACGAGGAAAACCAGTATATTCCTCAAGAGCAATACACCACGTGGGAGCAATGCGCCTCCGCACCTACTAATTATCAAGATCACCTATTGAGGCCAGAGCCTCGGGTGAATGCTGCTAACCTCGATAGAGGAAAGTGACCCATAGAGATCTCGGATCACCATGACCGAGATAGATATGTAGGGGAGGCATCTAGGCCTCCTAGACATAAGACGGTGGAACAAATTGACTTGGCATTTGCCAAACATGCCGCCCGCCAAGCACAAATCATGCAGCTTAGGCAAGATCAGCAGTAGTTAGAGCAACTGTATCATCTTAACAAAGAGCGCATTCAGTGCCAGATAGATGAGTTGCTCCATAACACTATGCATGAGAGGATTCCAACCCCTCGCATGCATAGGACAAAAATTTATGAGAGGCACAACCCCTTAGTGCGAGACAGGTCTCCACGACCTTATCAAGTGTTGCCTCCAAGACCTCCGAGACCTGAGCGGGAGGCCACCCCTAGAACCAATGATGGGCGCCTTCCTCGGGCACCCATCCATGTTTATAGGTCATGCCCAGAAACTCCTCAAGAAGCCTATGAGGAATTTGAGTAAGAAGAAGAGCGGGCTGAAATGCCCTACCAAGGCAGGGGGCGCTACCCGGCTACCCCTCCATAGGCCTCAAGTTCCTCGCAATTCACAATGGGAACAAACCAAAGAAGAGGAAATCAAATCCTCTGATGCATACAAAGCACTGCTAGAGCGCTTAGAGTCTATGGAGACCAAGACTTCGAGGCCCCAAAAGCCCACCTTACGCCAACTCCATAGTCACCCTGTGCATCCTTCAGTTCTAGCACCCCCATACCCCGACCACTTCAAAATGCCTCAATTGGCAATTTTTAGAGGGGATGAGGATGCCCAAGAGCACATAACAAGGTTCCTGAGTCAATGCTTTGGCATTCAGGACAATGATGCATTGCTTCTAAGAACATTTATAACCACGTTCGTAGGTCCTACCTCGGATTGGTTTACCCAATTGTCGAAGCATAGCATCAACAATCTAGACCAGCTAGTGGACGCGTTCCTTGAACGTTTTGCCTTCAACACCAAGAAGAAGGCATCCTTAAGTGACCTAGCTGGCCTTAAGTAGTATGATGATGAGACCATAGCCGCTTATGGGAATCGATGGAGGACATTGCTTTCAAAGCTACCTTACCTCCCTCCCATGGCCGACATGACTCAGATGTTTTCAAAGAGTTGCATAAGGTCGATCTCCATGCTATTGCAACTGCAGCAATATGCCACCCTAGAAGAAGCCCTGGTGCAAGCCAGGATAATTGAGGAGATCAAAATTCAAGATGGTGAGATTGCCAAGCCGCACAAGAAAGAGTGGACCAAAAATGCCAAAACTGGGCCCATGCAACCGAAACCCGCCATGGTCAATCAGGTTGCCATAACTATACCATCACCTACACAAATGACACAGCCCCCAAAGGCTAATTATCAGGCAGTTCCTCTTGCTAACTATGAAAAGGAAAATCACAAACAAGAGCAAAATCAGTAGCATCGCCCTAAGCGACAATTCACACAATTCACGGAGTCTAGAGACTCCTTGTTTGACCACTTATTCATAGCAAACCTGATAAACTTGCCAGAAAGTCGACCCATAGACCCCAACGCGCCAAAACCCAAGGGCTATAGGGAAGATTTATATTATAGATTCCATCGATAAAAAGGACATGACATCTTCGCTTGTTGGAAATTCAAAAACTTGGTGCAAGACTTGATAGACAACAAAACGCTCATGGTAGATAATCCCGTAGCGCTGAGCAACCAACAGATGGAAGTCTTCAAAGACCCCTTGCCTACCCATGATGCATAGGCAAAGAATTTACAAGTGAATGAGGTAACACAAGACTACCCCATGCAAGGATACGTAGGGATGATAAGCATCGTGACACGGAACAAAAGATACCCAAACATGGCTACACCCGTTGCAGCTACAGGAGATGTTCCATCAATGTCACAACCCCCACAACACCCTACACAACCTCCCCCACCTAGACCAATGGCCATGATTCAGACTAAGCTTACTCAAAGTTTAAGGACCACGTCGGCTAGGCTCTCCATCTATGAGCTCATCCAACAATCATCGCCCCATCGGGAAGCTTTGATGGAGATACTCAAAGCCATTGAGCTACAACCCCAAGAACCCAATTCTTTCAACAACTTTGTGGGACATGTGAGACAATGCATAGAACCAGTCATAACCTTTAGGGAAGATGAACTAAAATTGGTGACTAGTGATATGGTGGATCCACCCCTGCACGTCATCGCGTGGGTCAATGGGATTCCATTCAAGAGGGTGTTGGTGGACACTGGCTCATCCAGCAACATAATCACAACAATGGCATTAAAACATCTTAAGTTGCCAGCATCCCACATTGTGGCATCCACCTACACTCTTCGAGCATTCAACGACGCATTATGCTCGACGGTTGGCACAATTGTCTTGCCCATCCAAGTAGGACAAAAGACCATTCCTACGTTGTGTCACATCCTTGAGGGTGAGATGGCCTACAATATCTTGCTAGGCTGGCCTTGGATCAGGGACATGAAGTGTGTCCCTTCGATAGCCCATCAATGCCTCAAGTACACATACGAAGGGCAAGTACATGTAGTCCCAGCAGACTTAGAGCCCTTTAAGTTTTGCAATGCGGTGTAGCTGATGCCATAATCGACCCTCCCATCGACACATTTGGACTTTCAATTGAATCCATCCACTCAGGGTCCGATTCTACCTACATCCCCATTGTTGAGTCCCTCAAGTAACCGACCTAGCCCATCTTCATCGTCTGTCCCTTCACCAACAATGCCACCTATGGTGGCCACATCGAAGGACAATGGGAAGAAGCCCCTAGAGGAGGCACCACCATTAGTCTCAACCATCTCTATCGAGGAGGTGCCCAGCCGAATGGAAGTCGAGACACCTGATTCACCCAACATGGAGTGGACTCAGGGAGAACTCCCATTCCCTCCCCCTCAACCATCGATGATTACCATTGAAATGGCCAATACAGGCCTGGGGGAGTACCTAGTGTAGAACATTGTGGCAACACCTGCACTCGAATCCATGCAAGACATGGGGAGACCTCGCCTCCCCATCGACACTATCATCCCTTTAGGCTACCCACCAAATCAGACCAACTTTGTATATGGGGGCCTCGAGAATGGCCTTGAACCCTACCTACAAGAGGAAGAGGATGAAGAGCCATTTGTTGAGAATGTTGATTATCTGTCCAACCCAGAATTCACCTTGAAATACCTAGACCAATGTAATTGGCATGGATATGGATTGGGCGAGATACGAACAAGGAATGCGCACTCTTTGTCAACCAAGATACCAGATGCCATATGATAAATCGGGAGTAGGGTTCAACCACCCTTTTCCCCTTGACATTTTGGTAGAAACCATGCAAGGCCTAGGTCTAGGCAATAGGGATGGGTTGGCACAAGATCCATATGCCAATCCCAACACTACATACACATTGGGGGACTATCTCCCATTGTTAACAACAAACCTTGTTGACCTCAACAACCCTTCCCCTTTGATCGAGAAAGGGGAAAGTTCAAGGGATAACCTCCAAGAGGGATATGAACAAGATCAAGAGATCTCTTCAGAAGATGAGTCGGATTATGAGGTAGCACCTTGGGACCCATTTGAGTCCGATAGCAATCACTCATAAGTGACGCCCATTGATGACTATCAGGAGGACTTCATGGCAATGTTCCCCTTTAATGTTCCAATCGGGCAATTGCCACCTCAAGAGAATCCAGCCCTCCCGTAGAGAGTGGAACAACCCAGAAGGGGCCAAATCAACATGCTCAAACAAAATGAGCCTCCCATGCTGGCCATAAGGCCAAGTGATCAAGAAACGCCTAGTGGGAGGCTATACCAGCCAAGAAGGGCACATAGTTGTTGGAGCCAATGAAGGCCTATGGATCTTCGATAGTGACTATGAGGATGAGACTGAGATGGCATATCTCAACCATATGAGGCAACAAGAATACCCCATAGACATCGATGATATGTTTGAACATCTAAATATGGGACCAAGGCATAGGTGGCACTTAAACCAAGCATAGTTAAACCAAGTGCTTCATCCACCACTTTGGGCATACAGAGAGCACCTCCCACCTAGAGACCCTATAGGGCCACCAGTGCCAAGGGTAGACCCTATCCTTCTATCCACACATAGGGCCGATCCTTTTGTGCCAGTACCCACAGAGCCAGATCCGAGGCACAAGGATCACCAAGAATGTCCGAATCAACACCCGTACGGTAATGGAGACCAAATTCATTCCATCAACATGATCTCCATTGATTTAACCACCCCCATCCACAATCCAGCCGATCCAACATGACCATTGTATCTAGACCTAGATGCCATAGACTGGGATCATGTTGACTCACCACCATCCCCATCAGAGTATTGGCCTTGCGGTGAGATGTTTCATTTCACCCTAGGACAGACTCAGGATATCTTCCATGCTGAAGAGGAACCCGACGTTCCCAACGTAGATCTAAATTCAGTGAATGATATCCACCTGATCCCAACTCCACACCAGTTGGAGGATGGATCCCACATGTCAATCGAAGAGATGATTGATGTAGACATCGGTTCCGATCCAATGAATCCACAAATCATCAAGCTCGGGGTAAGTCTATCCCCTGAAGAGCAAGCCGATTACATTGCCCTTCTCAAAGAGAAGAAGGAGGTTTTTGCATGGTCCTACAAAGACATGTCGGGGCTAGACCCGTAGCTAGTCATGCATAATTTAACACTTGATCCAACAATCAAGCCAGTCAAGCAAAAGCTACGTAAGATGCACCCAATAGTGGCCTTAATGGTCAAATATGAGCTACAAAAGTTGTTGGATGCATAGTTTGTCATCTGCGTGGATTACCCACCATGGTTGTCCAACATGGTACCCATCAAGAAGCTGGATGGGAGGATTCGCATATGCATCGATTTTTAAGATTTAAACAAAGCGAGTCCCAAGGATGATTTCCCCTTGCCTAGCATCGATGCATTGGTAGATGCTACAACAGGCCACGAAATGCTTTCCCTCATGGATGGTTTCTCGGGATACAACCAGATTCGTATCAATCTCGATGATCAACTAAAAATGGCGTTCACGATGCCTTGGGGGACATTTTGTTATAAGGTCATGCCCTTTGGCCTTAAAAATGTTGGTGCCACCTACCAACGTGCTATGACATACATCTTCCATGATCACATGCATAAAACTTTGGAAGATTATATGGATGATTTGTTGGCCAAATCTCTTTTGTGCCAAAATCATCTCGATGACTTACGCAAGATCCTTGATCACCTCATCGAACACAAAGTTAGGCTAAACCCCAAGAAGTGCGTATTAGGCATCACATCTAGAAAACTCTTGGGTTTCATAGTCTCAAAATGAGGCATCGAGGTAGATCCAAATAAATTCAAGGCAATCCTTGAGATGCTTCCCCCAACCACCATCAGGCAGCTCAGAAGCTTGCAGGGAAAGGTCACGTCAATCAAGCGCTTCATAGCGCAGTTATCTGACAAGTGCCGACCCATGAATAAATTATTACACAAGGGGGTAGCATTTCATTGGGATGATGAGTGCTAGTCAACCTTCGATGACATCAAACAATACTTGGCTTCACCACCAGTATTGGCACCACCTAGACCAGGAGTGTCATTCTACTTATACATCTCAGCTATTGAGGTGGCACTAGGTGCCATGCTAGCCCAGAAAAATGAATTACATAAAGAACAAGCTAATTATTATCTTAGCCGCACCCTAGTCAGTTATGAACTTAACTATGCATACGTTGAGAAGCTATGCTTGGCGGTGGTATTTACCACCAAAAAGCTATGCCATTACATGCTGAGCAATACGATGTATGTTGTGTCTAAGGAGAATCCATTGTGGTACATGATGAGTCATACTTATCATAGTAGTCGCACGGTGAAATGGATCATGTTGTTGATGGAGTTTGACATCGAATTCATTGGACAAAAGTCCATCAAAGGTCAAGTCATCATCGATCAACTAGCAGAGGCTCCTCTCGAAGATGATCAGCCTCTGACCATAGAGCTACCCGATGATGGGGTCTTCCATGTCTCAGAATCGCCAGATTTTGATGAGCCTGAGTCACAAGCTGACATAACCTTATTTTTTGATGGTTCTAAATGTGAGCAAGGGGGTGGCATGGGAATCATATTTTTCACACCGCAAGGGGCTCCAATGCCTTTATCATTTAAACTTGATTTCTCATGCACCAATAACAATGTTGAATACGAAGCCTTGCTCATAGGTCTTCAGACAACCATCACCATGAACATCAAACGCTTGAATATCTTTGGTGATTCGTTGTTAATTGTCAACCAAGTGAAAGGGGTATTCCAATGCAAATGCCCAGTTCTACAGGCCTACAAAGCCCTTGTGGATAAATTCCTGGCAAAGCTTGAATGGTACGACATCGAGGCACTCCCTCGATCATCGAATCATTTTGTGGACACTATGGCCTCCTTGGGGTCACTAATCCCGCAAGACCCTTCCGGTGAGATGACAACCATTCAAGTCAAAACATTATCGCAATCCATGATGGAGCGTGCAAGCTCTGACATAACGCCAGGAATCCACCTGATCCAGATTGAACCATCTCAGGATAGGTTCTCTCGAATCCATGATAGTCTGAATCATGCCAACTAGGGGTCTTTGTTCTCCCCAACCCCTCTTAATAGCAACACAATGCTATTTCTACAAGTTCTTTCCCACTCAACTTTTGCTAGGGATGAACTTCAAGAGGGATCGATCATTCATACCATCGAGGTTTTTGATCAGCAGGATTGGTACACACCCATAAGAGACTATCTCAAGTTAGGTAGCCTCCCACTTGGATTGTCGCACGCTGCAAAAAGATCATTCAAACAGAAAGTGGCAAAACATGTCTTGCTAGGAGACATTTTGTACCATCGAAGCTACGAAGGGATCCTCCTCCATTGCTTGGACCAGTAGGAGTCCACTTGGGTGATCACCCAAGTGCACGATGGTACATGCGGTGGCCACTTCAGTGGTATGGCCATCGCAAAGTGCATTCTTTGCATGGGCTATTATTGGCCATATTTAGAGAGATATTGTTGTGCATATGTGCGGAAGTGCATGAAGTGTCAACACCATGCTAACTTGACACATGTACCTTCTCAAGCCTTGCAGTCGATCCAATCGGCTTGGCCATTTTTGTAGTGGGGCTTAGATCTCATCGAAAATATCTCCCCTACATCGTCAAGTCATCACACATTTATCATAATGGCCATAGAGTACTTCACTAAGTGGGTGGAAGCAATTTCGCTTACCTCTATGACTAGGCCCCGCATTGCGGAGTTCATTTTACATAACATCATATGTCATTTTGGTATTCCATCCAAGATCATCTCGGATAATGGGACGTCATTTAAGAACAAAGATGTGCGTGCTTTGACAACAAAGTACAAAATTTAGCACAATTTTTTGACACCCTATTATCCGTAGGCAAATGGGCAAGCAGAGGCGTCAAACAAAATGCTAGTTGCCATCCTTAAAAATATGGTCGTAGATAATCATAAGGATTGGCACATCCAAATACCACTTGCCCTATGGGCTTATCGCACTAGCATTCGGACGCCCACTAGGGCAACTCCATTTTCGCTAGTGTATGGCTCCGAGGCAGTCATGCCTCTCGAGTTGGAAATACCCTCCCTACGCATATCAATGCAAGAGTTCATCGATGATGACACTGCATGGTAGGCCCGGTTAGACCAGCTTACGTTACTCGATGAACGATGCATCAATGCTCTCGAGCATTTACGTATCTATCAAGAGCGACTTAAGAAAGCATACAACATGAAAGTTCACCTGAGGGACTTTCAGGTTGGTGACCTGGTCTTAAAAGAGAACCAACAAAATTCTAACTTGCCACCCCATTTAAGGGACAAGTTCATGGCAAATTGGTTAGGTCCTTATGTAATCGATAGTAAAATAGGACCTGGAACATACCGGCTCGCCTCTCTTGAAGGAATCAAGGAGCTAGAACCCTTGAACATCAGTCATTTGAGGCCATTCAACATTTAGAGAGCCATAGCCCACCCCAAAAGCTCCAAGGATTCCCACAATCGCTTGGTCAACCTAAAAATGCCCCAAAGGTATCCATAATCCCTTTGGTCAAACCAAAAGCCCCAAGGATTCCAGCAATCGCTTGGTCAACCTAAAATGCCCCAAAGGTATCCATAATCCCTTTGGTCAAACCAAAAGCTCCAAGGATTCTCACCACCTCTTGGTCACCCAAAAACTCCAAGGATTCCCATAATCGCTTGGTCAACCTAAAATGCCCCAAAGGTATCCATAATCCCTTTGGTCAAACCAAAAGCCCCAAGGATTCCCACAATCGCTTGGTCAACCTAAAATGCCCCAAAGGTATCCATAATCCCTTTGGTCAAACCAAAAGCTCCAAGGTTCATCCATAATCACTTGGTCAACCTAAAACGCCCCAAAGGTATCCATCATCCCTTTGGTCAAACCAAAAGCTCCAAGGATTCCCAATCGCTTGGTCAACCTAAAATGCCCCAAAGGTATCCATAATCCCTTTGGTCAAACCAAAAGCTCCAAGGATTCCAAAAATGCCCCAAAGGTATCCATAATCCCTTTGGTCAAACCAAAAGCTCCAAGGATTCTCACAATCGCTTGGTCAACCAAAAACGTCCCAAAGGTATCCATAATCCCTTTGGTCAAACCAAAAGCTCCAAGGGTTCCCACAATCGCTTGGTCAAAAATAAATATTCAAAAACAAAAAAACAACAGATAATCAAAAATAACAAAAAAATTGCATCTCACTTTCATGCATAATCTTAAAAATCAAAACACCAAAAAGAACTGCATTAGGCATCACATACATACATTGCATATTTGTTGGTCATACATGTCAAAAGCACCATAGACTGTAATTACTCGGCAATTCCATCATTTTCCAAATTCAATCCATTTTGTAAAAGATCCATCAAAAATAACGCCCTTCGCATTTTTGCCATATCATAGTCAGTTGTCTTCTAATGTCTTTAGGGTTTTTCGTCATTCAATTGTCTTTAGATTTCTAGTCAAATGTTGTACAAAGTCAGACCGATTTTTACAAGGTAGAGTTTTACTTGGATCACGCCTTGTTACATAGCATCCCAACACAAGCTTAAAACACATAAAAATTCCCAAGTTGTGTGAATGAAAGATGAAACCTACAAAGCGGTCTAGGGTACCATAGGTGAAACGTTATCCTGCTCATCCCCCTGTGCGAATGGTTCAAGAATGCTGAGAATTGACAAAAGGACAAGCTCTTCCCCATCCAATTCCCCACAATAAATAGTGGTTTTCACCACTATCAAAAATCCCAAACACCTTTGGTCCCCAAAGTCATAAGGATTCATACTACACACCCCTGAGAAGGATGGGTAGTCATCCCCAAGGCCTAAAAGGATCAATGCCATTCACAAGCAAAATCCCAAAAGTCCACCATCAAAAATCCCAAAACACCTTTGATCCCCAAAGTCATAAGGATTCATACTACATGCCCCTAAGAAGGATGGGTAGTCATCCCCAAGGCCTAAAAGATCAATGCCATTCCAAAGCAAAATTCCCAACCACCTTTGATCCCCAAAGTCATAAGGATTCATACTACACGTCCCTGAAAAGGATGGGTAGTCATCCCCAAGGCCAAAAGGATCAATGCCATTCACAAGCCAAAAACCCACGAGCTCAACTTTGAAATCAAAATTCAAAATCTAAATCCTCAAAAGGCAACAATAAAAAATAATAGTGGTTATCACCACTACTCAAACCCCTTGCTCAAGAAAAAAAAAAAGAGAAAAATAAACAGTGATTTTCATCACTATGTATGAGAGCAAGTATCCCAACAAGTTGAGCAACCGAAAGACGCCTGAGCTTGAATCCCTAGAATTCTCAGCATTTGAAAAACCATTTAGGTGATCCTCATTACGGGTTTGGTGGATAGCCTACCTGGCAATGGCGGTATCCTAAACGCATGACGATATGTCTATCACATTAGCTTTGCATGTGTGTAGACCAATGTTTGCATGTGGATGAGCTAGCTTATGGTATCCTAGATTGCCCCATAGATTAATCTTACTAAATACAACAAAGGAGTTAGTGGAGCTAATTAGGTGATCCTCGATACAGGTTTGGTGGACAGCCTACCTAGCACTGGCGGTATCCTTATGAATACCACATAAACAAACTCAATCGCACACACAGGGATGTGAAATAACTTGGTCAAACTCAAGTCTGATTCGTACCTTGTTCGAAAGTCTTGTAAGATAATGTACAGTCTTGATTAGTTAGTTAAAGCATCTGAGTCTCAGAAAAACCTTAACTACATTTTAAAACAATTGTTGTACATTTCATTACTTACATCACCATCAAAAAATACAAAACAAAAATTACAAATACAAAGTTATTCCATAAAGCAATCACATAGTACAGAAAGCCAGTAAATCCTGTACAGTCTATGGTGCCATCACCTGTATACCAACAAATCATTCCATCCATTCCATATGCATACATCCATATCATATAGCTAACATCATCCGCAGTCATAATAGCATATGCATACATAAACATAAATAAAGGTGCATAAAAAGAACAATAAACCATGACAAGCATATCATCAAACCAAAAATGAGTCATGTATATATATCGAGTCAAAATGCCCTCAGGCTACAATAAGAAGGTCCTCCGACCTCACAAAAAAAAAAACCAAAAATTCAAAATCCCCAAAGCCTAGGGAGTCGGCCACCATGATCACGTAGGATCGGTGCGACTGGAACTACCCCCAGTAGTATGGGTCCTATGGGACCTCTCAGGGCGGCTATTGCTAGCCCGCGCACCATGCCCACCAATGCTACCCTCATCCAACCGCCTACGATGAGAGGATGCAGACTGCTCAGTCTCACTGCCTCTCGTGCGGCATGACGAACCACCTCCATCGAGATCAGGTAACTGTCCACCAAGGTGGACAACCTCTATCTCCAACTCTACCCAGTACCACCCCCACTCCACATCTCATCGGTGATACACAGCCAATGCGTTGTCCCGTTGTGCCAACTGAGCCCGCAGGAGATCCATCTCCTCCTCTTATCTCCACAAGAGATCCTCCAATCATGCTATCTCAGCATGAAACCTAGCCTCCACATCCCCTGGGATAGCCTGAGGCATGGGCACCTTCGATGACCTGCTCCGCCACTGCTCCGGACATCCTCATCTACTCTGAAACCCCGCATCATCTCCATCGCCAGTGAGGTCATCGACCTCCACCATGTCTGCATCATCAAGCGGAGCCCCCCAACCCTCCCTCGATGCCTCTGCATCCCCACCTCCTACTGCTGCCGCATCCGTGCCTCCTAGAGGCCCCTCACCCCACCATCATCGCATAGTCCACCATCGGTCATACTCTGTAGTTACCCCGACATCGTCCACGTTGGGTACATCAATAACTACATCAGACCCCTCACCCAATGGCTCAATGATCGGCCAGACTAGGGTCCTCTCATCCCCATGACATCGATAGATCAAGGGATCACCAAGAAATCCCTGGTGCACCCCAAACTACCGTGTCACCCGGACATACGGGAAGTACTCCTGCTCTATCCCATGTCGCCCAATCAGCCATCTACCCCTGCACACACGTCGAAGCCACTCGCCAGCCTCAGGCTAGGCTGGACAGTCCTAGTATGATCGCCAGAACACCTACCCGAGCACTAAATGAGAGAAGGCATCAGTATAGTGCCCTATGGCACCTACCCACCATCGACTCTGCCCATGCTCCTCTGACCTCCGCCATAATGTGGCATATCCAATCTCTCGATCCACCATCTCACCTCGGGTGGTCCAAGGCAAACCCTACGGCCGCTCCACAGCTATGTGCTGCCACCCCAGCACTGCAAGAGATAGCTGCACCCGATCCCCTTTCACCTTCGATAGTGGACCTCGTACAACTCATCGTACAACTATGCCAACAATGTCTGACCCCATCTCATAATCAATGGAGCTGAGGTAGGACACTCCACCAGTCTAAACACCAACTCCAGTAGGTTCCAAGGGAACCTCGCACCTAAGGAGTCAAGAAGCAGCATATTGGAAATGAGGGCCATGAGTAAAGCATGCCTCACCCCCAATACGCCCTTCTCCAGCCACCACCGCACCAGAATACCGCCTATATGGCAGTCAGCCTCTACCCTCTCCATAGGCCTATCCACCCCCCTCTCCCTTGCCAAACCAAAACACCATGTCAGTACTACTATCCACTGGTCTCGATGGGTCATCCAGATGGGCAGCCCATCTATCAAAATCCGTAGAATCCGATATACGTCCTCCAAAGTAACAGTCATCTCCCCTATTGGGAGATGAAAGGTGTTGGTGTGGGGATCCCACAAATTGATCAGGGCAGTCAAATATGCTCGATCCCCCACCATAGGCTCCAAACGTGTCACCTACTTGAGCCCAAGGGCATCAAGCCACTCCCAATCCACAATTGTCAGCGCATCCCGGGCATCAGAGAACACAGTCGGCTAGCGGTGTCGACTCCTCACAACCTGCAAAACACAAACACAATAAAACAAAAAAAACAAATTAGGGTTTCAACCTTAATTTAAACAAAAACATTCAAATAATTACAGATGAAAAACAAAGTACAAAACAAAAGTACAAAAAAACTATACAACACAAGTACAATCAATCAAATAAACTATACAATCAAAAACAAAAAACAAACAAAAAAAAAAAAACAAATTAGGGTTTCAACCTTAATTTAAACAAAAACATACAAAAAAACTGTACAACACAAGTACAAAACATTCAAATAAACTATACAATAAAAAAAAAAACAAACAAATCACAACAAAAAAAAAATCATACTAGGGTTTTTAACCTTAATGTGAACAAAAAAATCAAATAAAAACATAAAACTCATACTAGGGTTTTTAACCTTAAGTGTGAACAAAAAATCAAATAAAAACATAAAACTCATACTAGGGTTTTTAACCTTAAGTGTGAACAAAAAAATCAAACAAAAACATAAAATTCATACTAGGGTTTTTAACCTTAAAGTGTGAACAACAAAATCAAATAAAACACAAAATCTATATTCGGGTTACAACCTTAATAAGACAAAAACAACAAAAAAAATAACGCTCACAAGCATTTTATATGTGCATTTTAAAAATTCATATAAAATAAAAAATAAAAAATAACAAGCAGAAGGAAGGAACATCATACCGGTCTCACCTCGGCTCCTCCACTCGAAGATCCGGTTCTCACACTCATGATGTCCATGAAATCTCGGTAGCGCTCCGCTACGCAAACTCGCACTCCTCCTCACTGCTCCAAATAGCCAAGAAAAAATTGTTGCAAATGAGCCCAAAACCTAGATTTGGTCTTTTTATAGGTTGTTAGGCCTGTAATCGTTCCACCCTGGGATGAGCGCTCTAGTTAGCGCTCGTCCCACCCTGGGACGATTACCAAATTGCTATTCGTCCCACCCTGGGATGATTACAGAGCAAAAAATAAAGCAACAAAAATTGCATCCAAAAAATGCACCAAAAATAACAATAAATCTGCCGAACAAAGGTGCCTTTGCACCTGACATTCATGGCATGAAAAACCGACGTCGGGGTCACAAATACTCACTATCCTACTCCCTAAGAAGGCTAGCATAGCCGGACCGCTCCATGGGAAGGAGGATTTTTGATAATTTCTACCCCAATAGGCGTCAAAGAAAAGGGTCAAAACCCACCAAAAATAGGTCCGATTGTTGGAAAACTGCAAGCGTTCAAAGAAAAACAACTGAAGGCACCCTTACAAACGTCATCTTGGGTCAAGCGACTCATCGCTTTTCTCATTTTGGTCATTCCCTCATCGATTCGTCGCTTGAGGGGGTAGTCACACTTAGTCACCAAATCAACAAATACACACCCAATCAAGGAAATGGCATGCATTCAAAGAATCATTGACAAAGACAATCACGCTCCTGCTTGGGGCAGCAAACAAGCAATAATCACAAGTTGAACAAACACTTGGCATTCTAGAAGCATGAAGACAAGGTTCCTCAGACAAAAGGTTGCGCCCTTTGCCTATTCATGACTGAACAATGTCCAAGATCAAGTACACCTCACCGAAAAAGGTTACACTTGAGTTAAGCTCCTTAGCTCGTCAGAAGCAAGGATTCAAGAATGCGTGCCCTTTCCATACTTGGGGCATCAAAATTTGGTTAGGTTACTAAGAAACCCTAATCATTAAGTGCTTTGGTCATCTATTTTTGCTCAGAACTGTGCCATAAACAACACATCCCAAAAAGGGGCATCTGTAGACACCAAAACAACACCAATCCGATTATGTGACTACAAGCACTGATCGAATTGGCATACATACCCCCTAGGGCAGCCTCCGAGAGGTTAAACAGTGGTCCTAACCACTCCCAAATCAGTTTTGGAAGGTCAGAGGTCAATTTGGCACCTTTTAAGCACTTTGCTCCCTATTCGTCCCACCCTGGGACGATTAGAATCCTATTCGTCCCACCCCGGGACGATTAGCAGCAATCATCCCAGGGTGGGACGAGTAGCAGGTTTGACTGGAAAAAAGTCAAGCCTTGATAGATCCGCCACTCAAATTCACCTTCAGGGCATGCAATTGCGAGGAACGGTTTCAAATCAGAGAGAGGGACTTCAGTCAAGCATGCCATGATCATGGAGGCCTCATGCAAGGAGACTCTAAATCAGGGAGGAATCTTCTCTCCCCCAAGAAAGGCATGACAAGCCAAGTGGCGCCCTCGCATGCGCATTCAAAGGAGACCCTTGAGGTCTATAAAATGGTGAGCCTCCTCACCCCAAAAAAGAATAGAGCTAGAGCATTTGGAGCAATGGAGTGCTGCCAAATTATACCCACATTCCCCTTTGTGCTTCTTACATCCCTAATTTCTCTTTTGGAAGAGAGGTTATCGGGTGAACACTAGGAACGCAATCCCGACCCAAAACCCAAGCAATCAGCCACAATCCCACACCAAATTCACTGACACAACCCCCTAGGAGGTTTTGGACCCATCCCACGTGGATTGGTGTCAAAACCAGACCCCAAACGATGGGCGTCCTGCCCTCGGGCGCCCCCCAAACTACTGCAGTCCTAATCGTCCCACCCCGGAGTGATTAGAAATCCATGAATGCTTTCTTCACTGTTATTTTTGCATTATGTTCTATTTGGTTTACTTATGCTGTTGTTCAAGTTTCATGTCATTTTGACTTGTTTTGACTGTGTTTTTATCATTTTACGCGTTTACTAACATACAGGGAGCGCTTTCGGATATGGGACAATCTGGGTAGAATATGCCAAATCTGACCTTCTGGGTCATCCCAAAATGCCCCTTTTTGCCTAACCCCAAGTTTGCAGGAGTTTTGGAGGCCTCTGGGTAGGACATTTGCAAGGTCGCTTTTGCATGTTTTGTGACAGTCCTAATCGTCCCACCCCGGAGCGATTAGAAATCCATGCATGATTTCCTGATTGTTATTTTTGCAATGTGTCTCTGATGATGTTTCTATGCTTCTATCAAATTTTGAATTCATTATGACATGTTTTGACCATCGTTTTGCTATTTTATGTATTCACTAGCCGGAGGCCCTAGGGATTGCATGTTTTCCCTCTATCCGCATATGCTATTAACTATTTGCTGTTTCTCTGAGCGTAGGATCTCACCACCAGGAACACCGGAGGGGCAGCAAGGAACACATGAACACATGGACGCAAGCGGCGGCAACGTTTGGCCCGCCCATTTCAAATGTGGGCATGCGGAAGACACTGGAAGCGTACCATCCGTTGATGTAACGAACTGTATCAAATGCTCCGAGCCCTAGAGGGGGGAGACGTATTGTAACTGGATTGAAAGCAACATTAATAAAAAGAGGCCCCACTTTTTCTTTTTTGCTAACATCTAGTTTCATTTATGCTGTCTTTCCTTCATGCATTGCTTTTCTCGCATTCGTAGGACTTAGCATTTTTATATCAATTTCGTTTGCATCATAATCTGGCACGCCGTCACCCCGCATTCGGATTTCAATAGAAGAGATCCGAAGACATTTGCACCTCCAAGGAATAATAATATTAAGTGTTATAAGTGCAATAATGATGGTCACATAGCAAAATTGTGTAGAGCAAATATTCCAGAAATAGATATGAGAAGAACATGAATATGAATAGGAACGGGAATAGGAATAGGAACATGGATAATAACAGGAGTAGGAACAATAATGATGACAGGAATAGGAACAGGAACATGGATGGGAACAATAACAGAAATAGGAACAGGAATGATGATAGGAACAGGAATGATGACACAAATAGAAATAATCAGAGGATTCAAAAAACTTAAAAAATAAGGGAAAAGGATAAAGGTAAATAGTAGTGCTTTTGGGAAGTAAAAATACATCCACCTTAGAATTAACCACCTCATGAGGAGGTGGGGGAGGGGCTAAGCTAAGAGGCTCATTCTTAGCCCCGAGCCCTAAAGATGACATTGCTATTGATTTCAAAGGGAGAGAGATTTGTGTATTGGGGAGAGATTTGATATCTGAGAGAGCATTGATCCAGGGGGAGCAGAAGGAAAAAGAAAGGTCAGGTTTTAACTAAAAATAATGTGGGTTGCCATCAATGACAAAGGGGGAGATTTTTGGACATTTTGAGTCCCTAAGCCAAAGTTGTCATTGATGTCAAGATGCCAATGAGAGTTCTTCAGTTCAAGTGCAAAGTTTAATGGAAGGTTATAATGGGTTAAAATATTTTATTTTACACCCAAAAATATTGGGTCAGAAAGATGTTTTTATTTCTCCATGGAAGCAATTCATCCGAAGCATTGGAATGTTAAAAAAATAAAAATTGTTATTATAATATTTACCAAAGTGGTAAAAATCTAATTATATATTATAATTTTTAATTATAATATAATTAGATTTTAAATGATAAAGTTCATTTTATTGAAAACCTAAGGTTGGGTTTTAGAAAATTAAAATATATTTGAGTGCAAATTTTTTAGAGATTAAAAACCCAAAGGTTGTGTTTTACTATGGCTTTCGAATCCTTAGAGTGCCAATGTGATGCTTTCAAATCGAAGCGCCGATGTCCTAGAAAAAGGAGGAGGGCAATATAAATATATGCCCAAAGTTGTTCATTAATTATCCTTACTCAAATAAAATTTGTGTGGCATATGCAAAAACGAGTTCGTGTGGTTTAAAATGTTTGGAAAAGGAAGCAGAGGATAAGACAGAGTGATACCACCCCCCAATTTGCATTGGGCAGTGTGGCCTAGTGGAAGCTTGGAGAGCACGAAGGTGTTGGTAGCACGGAGGTCATGCTTTAGATTCTCACAAAATATTTTTTGGTGGCAGTGTTGTGGAAGCACCCAAGGCACACGTTTTTTTAAACATGGGAAAGGAGAAGCGCAAAGAGGAAGCACGTGGTGCTTCCCCCTTTTCAAACGAGTGTGTAGCTCGTGTGGTAACCTTAGCCGCAGCTAAGGTGCTCGTAGTGAGGGCAAGTCATGGGGTTGAAACCCCTTGATGCAGGCACGATTTTTTTAATTAAAATTTTATGGTTTATGCCCTAAGGTTGGAGTGATAAGGTTGTTCTAAAGTTTATTAATTTTTAATAAAATTTATTATATAAAGGTTGTGGTGATTGATTTTTTAAGGTAAAGTGTTGATGATTATTTGAGTTCTATAATTTGGAAATTGTTGTTTTGAGAGTTATGTTTTAGGAGGTATAATGAGTTATAATAAAGGCTTAATTGATATTTATTTTAAGATTTGTTGGCTATTATTTTTTATAAGGGTTTCTTCTAAAAGGACTTTGGTGGATGTTAAAATTAAGTTGGAGTAATAAGGTGTATTTAAAGTTATATTTTGCATTGTGATTTTTATTGAAGTCTTCTAACCCTTATTGAGATTGGAAAAGAGAAATTTGTGAGCGTGGTAGATTTGTGAGATCATCTCCTTGTCAAACAAAAAGCTATGGGCAAATTTTCCTTTGGTTGAGTTGGTTGATTGGCTTTATTGAAAATTAAGTTTGGAGTTAAAAGGACTTGATTAGGGTTTCCTTTTCGAAAGTGGTTGAGTTATTGCTTCAAGGTTTTCTGATTTGAGAGTTGAGATTAAAACCTTGTTTTATTAGCATTGTTGTTGAGATCATTGGTTGAGTGAAGTGTTTGAGTTAATGCTTCAAGGTTTTCTAAAATTGAGAGTTGTGATTAAAACATTGTTTGATGAGTAAGGTTGTTGAAGTGAGTTGTTATGTAAAGAAATTGAACTAGGGTTTGAAAAGATCATGAGTATCATTATTATGTGAGATTTGTTTTTGAGCATTTTTGGAAATATTTTGAGTTGGATGATACATGCTTGGACTAGGATTTGTGAGCAAGAGTTGTTTCTTGAAGTGATTGGTTGAGTAGAGTTGATTGAACCTAGTCAAGTGGATGTATGAAGTGATTGATCAAGTTTCATAAAACAAACTATTCTATATTCTAATTTGAGTTGAGATTGAGTGTTGAGAATAGAACATATTGAGTCTCTAACAATTCTCTTTATGCTTCTATGAGATTGATTTGAGTTGAGATTGAGTTTTGAGAAAAGAACATATTGAGTCTCTAAAAATTCTCTTTATGCTTCTATGAGATCGATTTGAGTTGAGATTGAGTTTTGAGAATAGAACATATTGAGTCTCTAAAAATTCTCTTTATGCTTCTATGAGATTGAGTTGAGAAAGTGATTGAGTATTGAGTATAGAACATATTGAATCTCTAACAATTATCTTTATGTTTCTATGATATTAGACAAGTTTTGGGTGGACTTGTTAAGTAGATTTGAGGTAAGTCTTTGAGAATACTTATGGACTGATTTTGTGTGAGATTTTGTGGAAGCTTACAATACAAATTTGAGCAAGTCCTAGAGAGGACTTATTGAGAATATTTGAACAATTTCTATGTGAGCTTGTTGAGAAAATTTGGACAAGTTCTATGTGAACTTATTGAGCATATTTGGACAGGTTCTGTGTGGACCTGTTGAGAAGATTTGGACAGGTTTTGTGTGGACCTGTTGAGTAGAGTTGTACATGTTCTGTGTGGACCTATTGAGAAAATTTGTACAAGTTTTGTGTGGACTCGTTGAATATATTTGAGTAGGTTCTGAGTGGACCTATTGAGCATATTTGAGCAGGTTTTGAGTGGACCTATTGAGCAGATTTGAGCAGGTTTTGTGTGGACCTATTGAGAAGATTTGAGCAAGTTCTAGAGAGGACTTATGGATAGTTTGGTGTGAGCTTTTGAGGAAGCTTGCAAGGCAGATTTGAGATAAGTCTTTGAGAAGACTTGAGAGCAGAGTTGATTGATTTGTTCAAACCTTGAGTTAAGGTTTGGGGCAGATCTAGTAGAGTTGATTCAAGCCTTGAGTTAGGGCTTGAGAATAGATATTGAAGATAGATTTGTGCTAGACCGATTGGATTGTGTTTAGTATAGATTTGAGTGAGCTTATTGAGTAGAGTTATGCTAGATCAAATGAATTATGTTTAGTGTAATATATTGATCAAGAGTTGTGCTAGACTAAATGAATTATGTTTAGTAGAAGAGATTGAGTAGAGTTGTGCTAGACCGAATGAACTGTGTTTAGTGCAAGATATTGAGAAAATTTGTGCTAGACCGACTGGACTATGTTTAGTGCAAGAGTTGAGAAGAACTGTGCTAGACCGACTAGACTGTGTTTAGTATAGAATTGAGATAGAGCTTTAGAGGTGACAAAGCAGAGAGGACAGAGTCTCCAGTGGATAGAGATCCATCAGCCAAGACATTGAGGATAGGTCGTCTGAGTGAGGACAAGAGTCTTCAAGTGGAGAGATATCCATAATCAGTGCAGTGGAGGAGGTATCTTCTAGATGATCACCATCTAGAGTAGAGGAGAAGGAGTTCTCCTGTGGATAGAGATCTACAAACTAGATTTAAGAGATCAACATATCCTTTGGACAGAGGTCCATAAACATTGTAATAGGGAAAGGATTCCCAAGAGATTATTTGAAAAATATTTAGAAGAAAGGATAATAGGGAAAATCAAAATAGGTATGAAGAAGAAACTCTACTTTCAATATTAGAATAAAATGCTCCTATAGAAGATTCAAAAAAATAAAACGAGAAAGTCATTCTTAAGGAACTTATTGAATTTAAAAGAGATAATTTAGAATTGAAGGCTCAAATACAAGAAGATGAGAAATGTAAGACAAAGCTTCTACAGGATATCTTTGACTTGATAAATAAGGTTGAAAAAGCAAGCAAAGTTTAAGAAGGTGTGTTTAAACAGTCAAAGGTAAAAGATATAGAATGTGAAAGGCTTATTGTTACTCTTGAAGAATTAAAAAGGGTCAATATTAAGGGTTCAAACTCAAGAAGATGAGAAAGCAAAAGCAAATTTTCTATAGGAACTCACCCACTTCAAAATCAAGGTTTAAGAGGCAAGAAAAATTGAAGGTATGGCTAAAAAATTAAAGGTAAAATATCTAGAGTGTAAAATATTAGAGCATGAGATAGTTTCACTAAGGATGAAAGTAAAAGGTTATAAGGACAAGCTACACAAGTTTGAGGAAAATTCAAAGACTTTGGATAGGATTATCAATGCACAAACATCATCAGTCACCATAACAAGACTTAGTTCTAAAGAAGAACAAGGGAAATAGGAAGCAGAAAAAGGAGAGTCAAGCTCAAACACCATAAAATAAGAAGAGTCAAAAAAATGAAGTAAAAGAGAGAGTGAGACTTCTAAGGAAAATTTGGATAATATAAAGTTCGACAAGGAAAGGAACAATGCACAAGGAACAAATGGAACAAGACACAGGTAGAAGAGACTAAGAAACCAATGGGGTCAAGATAAGGAAGCTTCAATAGAAGATGTTTTTTATGTCACAGGTTTGGGCACATGGCTTCATAGTGTAGGACACATGAAAGACAGGAATATGGAAAAGGATAACTTTTCCATGGGTATTGCTACTCATGTAATGAGTTTGGTCACAAGGCAATGAATTGTAGGGTTCATGACAGAAGAGGATATGGCTTCAATAGAAGAGATCCTAAGACATTTGCACCTCCAGGGAATAATAACATTAAGTGTTATAAGTGCAATAATTATGGTCACACAACAAATTGGTGTAGAGAAAATATTCCAAAAATAGGTATAAACAAGAACAGGAATAGGAACATGGATAATAACAAGAGTAGGAACAAAAATGATGACAGGAACAGGAATAGGAAAAGGAACAGGGAATAGGAACATGGATGACAATAGGAATAGAAACAAGAACATGAATGATGACAGGAACATGAATGATGACACAGATAGAAACAATAAGATAATTCAAAAAACTCAAAAAATAAGGGAAAGGATAAAGGTAAAGAGTAGTGCTTTCGAGGAGTAGAAATACTCCCACCCCAGAATTAACCACCTCATGAGGAGGTGGGGGGGCTAAGCTAAGAGGCTCATTCTTAGCCCCGAGCCCCAAAGGTGACCCTTTTCTATTTATGTCAAAGGGGGAGATATTTTTGTATTGGGGAGATATTTGATATGGGGAGAGATTTGATATCTAAGAAAGCATTGAGCCAGGGGAGCAATGTCCCATGGGGAGCAGAAGGAAAAAGAAAGGTCAGGTTTCAAGTAAAAATAATGTGGGTTGCCATCAATGACAAAGGGGGAGATTTTTGGACATTTTGAATCCCTAAGCCAAAGTTGTCATTGATGTCAAGATGCCAGTGAGAGTTCTTCTTCAGTTCGAGTGCAAAGTTTAATGGAAGTTTATAATGGGTTAAAATATTTTATTTTACACCCAAAAATATTGGGTCAAAAAGAGGTTTTTATTTCTCAATGGAAGCAATTCATTCGAAGCATTGGAAGGTTAAAAATATTATAATTGTTATTATAATATTTACCAAAGTGGTAAAAATCTAATTAAATATTATAATTTTTAATTATAATATAATTAGATTTTAAAGGATAAAGTTCATTTGATTAAAACCCTAAGGTTGGGTTTTAGAAAATTAAAATATATTCGAGCGCAAATTTTTTAGAGATTAAAAACCCAAAGTTTGGGTTTTACTAAGGCTTTCTAAGCCTTAGAGTGTCGACGTGATGCTTTCAAATCGAAGCACCGACATCTTAGACAAAGGAGGAGGGCAATATAAATATATGCCCAAAGTTATTCATTTATTATCCTTGCTCGAATAAAATTTGTGTGGCATATGCGAAAATGAGCTCGTGTGGCTTAAAACATTTGGCAAAGGAAGTAGAGGATAAGACAGAGTGAGACCAGCCCCAATTCGCATTGGTCAGTGTGGCCTAGTGGCAGCTTGGAGAGCATGAAGGCATTGGTAACACAAAGGTCATGCGTTTGATTCTCGCAAAGTGTTTTTTGGTGGCAGTGTTGTGGAAGCACCTAAGGTGCACATTTTTGTTAAACATGAGCAAGGATAAGCGCAAAGAGAAAGCACACGGTTCTTCCCCATTTATTAACGAGCATGTACCTCATGTAGCAACCTTAGCCGTGGCTAAGGTTCTCGTAGTGAGGGCAAGTCATGGGGTCGAAACCCCTTGAGGCATGTACAATTTTTTTAATTAAAATTTTATGGTTTATGGCCTAAGGTTTGAGTGATAATGTTGTTCTAAAGTTTATTAATTTTTAATAAACTTTATTATATAAATGTTGTGGTGATTGATTTTTGAAGGTAAAGTGTTGATGATTATTTGAGTTCTATAATTTGTAAATTATTGTTTTGAGAGTTATGTTTTAGGAGCTATAAGGATTTATAATAAAGGCTTAATTGATATTTATTTTAAGACTTGTTGGCTATTATTTTTTATAAGGGTTTCTTATAAAAGGACTTTGGTAGATGTTATAATTAATTTGGAGTAATAAGGTGTATTTAAAGTTATATTTTGCATTGTAATTTTTATTGAATTCTTCTAACCCTTATTGAGATTGGAAAAGAGAAATTTGTGAGTGTGATGATTTGTGAGATCAACTCCTTGTAAAACAAAAAGGTATGGACAAATTCTCCTTTGGTTGAGTTGGTTGATTGCCTTTATTGAAAATTAAGTTTGGAGTTAAAAGGACTTGATTAGGTTTCCTTTTCGAAATTGGTTGAGTTATTGCTTCAAGGTTTTTTGATTTGAGAGTTGAGATTAAAACCTTGTTTTATTAGCATTGTTGTTGAGATCATTGGTTGAGTGAAGTGTTTTAGTTAATACTTCAAGGTTTTCTAAAATTGAGAGTTGTGATTAAAACATTGTTTGATGAGCATGGTTGTTGAAGTGAGTTGTTATGCAAAGAACTTGAACTAGGGTTTGAAAATATCATGAGTATCATTGTTATGTGAGATTTGTTATTGAGCATTGTTGGAAATATTTTGAGTTGGATGATATATGCTTGGACTAGGATTTGTGAGCAAGATTTGTTTCTTGAAGTGATTGGTTGAGTAGAGTTGATTGAACCTAGTCAAGTGGATGTATGAAGTGATTGATCAAGTTCCATAAAACAAACTATTCTATATTCTGTTTTGATTCGAGATTGAGTGTTGACAATAGAACATATTGAGTCTCTAACAATTCTCTTTATGCGTCTATGATATTGATTTGAGTTGAGATTGAGTTTATAGAATAGAACATATTGAGTCTCTAACAATTCTCTCAATGCTTATATGAGATTTATTTGAGTTGAGATTGAGTTTTGAGAATAGAACATATTGAGTCTCTAACAATTATCTTTATGCTTCTATGAGATTGAGTTGAGAAAGTGATTGAGTATTGAGTATAGAACATATTGAGTCTCTAACAATTCTCTTTATGTTTCTATGAGATTGGGCAAGTTCTTTGTGGACTTGTTAAGCAGATTTGAGGTAAGTCTTTAAGAAGACTTGTGGACTAATTTTGTATGAGCTTTTGTGGAAGCTTATAATACAGATTTGAGCAAGTCCTAGAGAGGACTTATTGAGCATATTTGAACAAGTTCTGTGTGAGCTTGTTAAGCATATTTGGATAAGTTGTGTGAACTTTTTGAGCATATTTTGACAGATTCTGTGTGGACCTGTTCAGCAGATTTGGACAGGTTTTGTATGGACCTGTTGAGAAGAGTTGTACAGGTTCTATGTGGACCTGTTGAGAAAATTTGTATAGGTTCTGTGTGGACCTATTGAGTATATTTGATTAGGTTCTAAGTGGACCTATTGAGCAAATTTGAGCAGGTTTTGAGTGGACCTATTGAGAATATTTGAGCAGGTTCTAAGTGGACCTATTGAGCAGATTTGAGCAGGTTCTAGAGAGGACTTGGGGATAGTTTAGTGTGAGCTTTTGAGGAAGATTGCAAGGTAGATTTAAGAAAATTCTTTGAGAAGACTTGAGAGCAGAGTTGATTGATTTTTTCAAACCTTGAGTTAAGGTTTGGGGTAGATCCAGAGAGTTGAGTCAAGCCTTGAGTTAGGGCTTGAGAACAGAGATTGAAGATAGATTTGTGCTAGACCAACTGGACTATGTTTAGTATAGATTTGAGTGAGCTTATTGAGCAGAGTTGTGCTAGACTGAATGAACTATGTTTAGTGCAAGAGATTTAGCAAGAGTTGTGCTAGACCGAATGAACTATGTTTAGTACAAGATAATAAGCAGAGTTGTACTAGACCGAATGAACTATGTTTAGTACAAGAGATTGAGCAGAGTTAGACTGACTAGACTGTATTTAGTGCAAGAGTTGAGAAGAACTATGCTAGACCGACTGGACTATGTTTAGTACATAATTAAGATAGAGCTTTGGAGGTGACAGAGCAAAGAGGACAAAGTCTCCAGTGGATAGAGATCCATCAGCCAGGACATTGGGGATAGGTCTTCTGAGTGAGGACAAGAGTCTTCAAGTGGAGAGAGATCCACAATCAGTGCAGTGGAGGTAGTGTCTTCTAGAGGATAACTAGCTAGAGTAGAGGAGAAGGAGTTCTCCTGTGGATAGAGATCCACAAACCAGATTTAGGGGATCAACATCTCCTTTGGACAGAGGTCCATAAACATTGTAATAGGGAAAGGATTCCCAAGATATTATTTGAGAAATATTTAGAGGAAATATTTTCTCCATGGAGGTAGCCATATTTAAGTGAACCACATTAAATCTGTGTCTCTATTGTGTGTGATGATTTGTGCATTGCTTTGGTTATTGCTATTGATATTGCCATTGATTATATTGATTAATACTATTTGGGAAAGAAAAGTAAAAAGTGGTCTTATACTATTCACCCCCCTCTCAATATAATCTTGTGTTCTTCATTTACTTCCCATAGAAGCCATTGATGAGCATGGGTACCCAACTTAGAAGCAGCTAAGGTGACATAGCCTTCCTCAAGAACACGATGAAAGCATATGATGAAATCCATCTTGGGCATCCACCTATGCAAATTTGTGCCCTCAAAGGTCAAAATACTAATGCAAGACATAGGAACATCATAATGCCACTCAAGTAAAAAGGTAGAACCTCTACGAAGGGATAAATATTGGTAGCAAATTTTAAATTAAGCTTACCCATACTTAGAAGATCCTCCATGGCAACATGGGGATGCATGTGACCCATGCAAAAGCGATTGTGAATGTGCCCAAATTTGACGCCTAGATGCAAGGACCTCAAACCATGCCTGTAAGTTGACCAACAAAAGTTCTTGGGATCCTAAAATTGAAAATTCTTGACATTAGGAGGGTTATCTGATAATAATTCAAGCTCATGTTTCTTATCTTGTCACTATATCCTAAAAACCTATTGGAACTCATTTTCTAATTTGTGCTTGGTAAGGAGGGGCAAAAGGATGTTGCTTCCCAAATAGTTGGTCCATCTGTGTCTAGATTGAATCAACCTTTATTGACATCCTTATTTGTTGAGAACTAATATTTGTCATCATTTTCTCTAGCCTTGTGCACTCACAATGCAAATAATAATGAAAATAGGAGAAAATACTTTAGGTAAGGAAGCGAGCATCCACAAGAGTGGGAGGGGTACTCATATTGCATAAAGCAAAAAGAGCATGCCCTTCTATCATTTTTTGCACCATCACAGGGAGCCAAGATTGAAGCTCTAATACCACTAGTGATGAAACACCTTCCAAAAATAACAACAATAGAACCTAGAAAATGCAAAAACCAAAAACATTCACTAGAACAAATTTCAAATTCTATAATAGCGAATCAACTATAACAAGTAATAGATCCATATTCTAAATCACCAAAAAATCCTAGCCACTCAAAAAGAGTGAAGTCTCATAGCTACTTAGAGAGGGTAAAGTCCCATATATGCATCAATGGTGACTTATATAAGTATAAATCATAGTAGAGAAAATCGGTATCGGGTAGTAATCGGTTGGGGAAAAAGATGGGAGTTTTACAAAAATTGACAAAAAATTGGTAAAAAAACTAAAGAAATGATTTTTTGTATATTTTTCATGCATATTACAATGAATTAACATTACACAAATCAGATATTGCAATAAAAACAACAATTCAAGTCAAGACATCATACAAGGCTCAAGCTTCAAGTATACATGAAAGTGATAAAAGTTCACAAAACACATCTTGTATTGCTTATAATTTTAAAAGGTACAAAATTACAAATTACAAACTGTGTCAAGTCTCAAAATGCCTCAATAGGCCCACTATCTATAGTTTTCCTTTGCCCCTTGTCCTACCTAGTATCTCTTGCTTGAAGTGTGCTTGTAGATGTTTGTGCTTCTCATGCTAAGGCCTCTTCTTGGTCCCTTGCTACCATCTCCTCCGCTAGGGTCTCATAGTTTTCATCCAAGGCTAGGGTTTAGGGTTTAAATTTTAAAATTTGATAGCTAAAAAATGGGCTTGCATACATAGTTATCAGGCAACAATATTTACTTTAAAAAGAAAAGGAAAAAAAAACTAAACCCTAAACCATAGGGCCTAGACTAGGGTTTACACTTCAAGTTCAAAGTTCAAAGTTTCAAATTCAAACACTAACAACTAAAAAATGGGCTTGCATACATAGTTACTAGGCAACAATATTTATTTATTTACTTAAAAAGAGGAGTGAAAAAAAACCCTAAGGCCTAGCCTAGGGTTTAGGGTTTAAACTTCATAGTTTCAAACATTAACAGTTGAAAAATGGGCTTGCATACATAGTTATTAGGCATCAATATTTACTTACAAAAAAAAAAGCCCAAAACCCTAAACTAGGGTTTTAGATTTAGGGTTTAAACTTTAAACTTCAAAGTTCAAACATTAACAGATGAAAAATGAGCTTGCATAAAAAAAACCCTAAATTGGCCACAACTTGAAAAAAAATTCAAAAAAAAAAATATTAAAAACAAAAATTGCTGATTTTTTGAAAAAATCGATAAAAAATGCCTGCATCTCGATAAGATGTCGATTTAATCGGTCCGACATTGAAACCTGATTTTATCGCATTTTTTTTCAATTTTTTGGCGATTTTCTCAACCATGGTATAAATGATGATCGCATCTACTACATAATTCATCTATTTATACACAAACAACTAATACCTAACCCTAATGCTCAAGAG
Source organism: Wollemia nobilis (assembly GCA_028583015.1). Classification (NCBI taxonomy): domain Eukaryota; kingdom Viridiplantae; phylum Streptophyta; class Pinopsida; order Araucariales; family Araucariaceae; genus Wollemia; species Wollemia nobilis. The sequence goes on from JAQPPZ010001451.1 coordinate 68,485, forward strand.
CATACTTACCCTAACCTAGGGCCTAAGCTAACAATAATAAAGATAGCCTAAGTAGCTAATTGGAGTCATTACACGTCTGCCTACAACTTCTAACTCAATGGCGAGCAAAAAGTAAAATTTGCCTCAAATAATAATAGTCTCATGCCCCTGGACGATTTCTCAAGTCATCCATTACACCTAGTCTTTACATTATTGTCTTTGGTTTGTAAAAAAAAAAATTCATGTCACCTTGCATTGGGCTACAGCAAAGACTTTTTTAACATAGCCTGTCGATTCTGCTTGCTTTTTAATAGCCTGAATGGGTTTTTTTGGGCGATAAATAGAACAACATAATCGGTTGGTGAGGAGGTCAAGGTTAGTAGAAAACCAAAAATGGAACAATCTGAATTGGTAATAGTTCGAACGGGGTTTTTTGGGCGAGAAATGAAACAATCCGAACGGGGTTTTGCGGGCGAGAAACAAAACAATAGAATCAGTTGGTGAGGAGATCAAGGTTAGCAAAAAAGTAGAACAAATATTGATGCATGTTTTCGAGTGTTTGCCAGCTTGAGGTCGAAGGTTCCAATATTGAGCCCCTTTGAGGTTCATCTGCTTAGGTGGAGTGCTTTTGCAGAGCAAGGAGGGTTTGAGGGTTTGCAAAACAAGGAGGGTTTGCGGCGGAGTGTTGTATTACACATCTATCTCATCTGGTAAGCACATTTTCTATCCTCTTTTGATTTATAAAACAATTTAAGTAAATAAGAGTACACATCTATTTCATCAGATCAACAGTATAAAGGGTTCGACAATGGAAGAATGGAAGCAACAATTGCAAGAATCGATATATATCAATGAGAAACAATACTAGAGGATATTAAGGCATCGGCAAGCTCGAGTAAGGGCAACAACAATGAAGAGGACATCGAAAAATAAAAATAAAAAATATTCTACCACATATACAAGTGGAGAATAAGGAATAGTCAAAGGCACTAACCATCATCAAATGAGGAGATCAATTAGCCCAATAGAGGGGACAAAAGAGAGAAGATAAAAGAAATTAAGGCAAAATGACAATACATGAGAATACAGAAGGAAAAACAAGCGAGGAGAAAAAAATCATAAATAATCGCAAGAAAGCATTCGACATGGAAAATGGAGGTCACCAAAATGAGTTTTCAGACGAGGAAGAAATTTATAGTCCCACAACCACACCACTCATGTGGGCACCAAGAATTTATGTGCAAGAGCTAATGAATATGAAAGAGAAACTTGAAAACATGGAAATGCAGGAGAAATTAAGAGATACTAACTCAAATGAGGTTATAAACACCATTTGAAAGCTGGAAAATGAAAACAACCAACTCAATGAGTAAGTGTCAAAGCTACAAAACCTTGCAAACATGGGTCAGCATGAATGGCATGTCCTCAAACAAGCCATCCACCCCCTAATTAATGATGCAATAGAGGTGGAAAAAACAAAAGCAAATCAAATAAAAGAGGTATGGGAAACACTCCAAAACATGGAAATAAGAGAAAATGAATTATCAAAGGCAAAGACATGGTCTCAAGTAGTAAAAGAACCAGTTAATGAACAAAAAGAGTTGATAGAGAAGCAAGTAAAAATTTAAATAATAGAAGAGAAAGAAAGAAATGAGAAGTTATCAAATATAATCATCAAAGGGTTGAAATATTATGGGGATAGGGTTGAAATATTATGAGGAGTTTAGAGTAGCAAAGAGCCCTTCTTTGCCACTCATATGGTTTGAACACCCAGTGTCCAAGATCCATGTATCATTCATGTTCTGATCTGCTTGACCATAAAAGAGAAAGAGATTTGTGGCCTCTTCCTCTTCTCCAAAATTTCCAAACTGACTGCTCTAGCTGCTACTAGTTCCTTGTGAAGACATTGTCCAATAGTCACGAGCATAATGGCCAAGTTTGCCACAATTGTAGCAAGATTGTTTTGACTTATCTCCTCCTTTGCCTCTGCCTAATTATTTTCCTCTATTTTGCTATCCTCCTCTATTTTGTTGTTCACCTCTGTTTGACAATCCTCCTCTGTTCTGATTTCCTCCTCTATTAGGAGGTCCACCTCTCTGATTATTTTTGCCTCTACCTCTATTCTTTCCTCTGCCATGGCCTCTACCTCTGCCTTCTTGTGAAGCAAAGGCTTTATCATCTCCTCCGTAACTTGTGGAAGGAGTTTGCTATAACCTCTCTTCATGTGATAGAAGTGAGCCAATTAGGGATTAAAAAGACAGAGATGTTAGGTCTTTGTATTCTTCTATAATGATGGCTACTGAATTCCACTTAGGAAGAAGTGTCCTCAACACTTTCTTCACTATAACTTTAGGCTTTACATCTTCTCCTAAAGTGACCATCTTATCTACTACGGCTTTCACACGCACGTAATAATCACCAACATTTTCACTCTCTTGCATTTTAAGAGTCTCAAACTCTCGTTTCAAAGTTTGTAGTTTAACTTTTTTGACTTGGTCACTACCCCTATAACTTTCTTTTAAAGCATTCCAAGCAGATTCAGTAGTTATAAAAAAAGCTATTCTAGGGAAAATACTTCTATCAAGGGTGGCTTGGATATGATAAAGGGCGAAAGAATTATTCTTCTGTGCTTCCTTTCTAGCCCTTTTATCAGCCACATTCAAAGTTGTCCATTCAGCAGCAGTAGGTTCAGTATATCCCTCTTCAATCACATCCCAAAGACCTTTGCCTATCAAAAGAGTTTTCATTTTAATTAACCAATACTCGTAATCACCACCATTGAACTCAAGGATTGGTAGACTAGTATTGGAAGCCATATTAGAAAGCAAACTTTATTGCAACTTCAAACAAGTAGTACAAAGAAGTACAAAATAGATCACTGATTTACTAATTTAAATCAAATCTAGCTTTCTTAATATGCTCACTGATTTGGCATTCTTCTTCTCGAGGATCACCCAAAATTGGAAAGGTGAAATTGTTTGCTTCATCGTCACTAATTATAATGACTTCAGGTGTTGCTGCTGGTTCATAACTTCGTTTGAGAACATTTTGTTCTTCAATTGCAGGTTTCACATCCACTGGTTCTTCTTCCTCTTCTTCTTCTTCTTCTTCTTCTTCTTCTGGTTCTGAATCAGGAGAGCGTGGTGTATAGCTCTCACTTGTTTCTACTTCAGGCACTGTAGGTGTATAACTATCACTTGACTATCCTTCAGGTACTATTTCAACCGTCTCGGATTCAACTATCCTTTGCCCGAAGATATTATCTTCAAAATCTGCCTCGTAGCCAGAATTTGGTTTCCTCTAATGAGCAATCACTTGATTCTCTAATTGGCAAAACACTGTATGAAGTCCATATCGCTGGACTCTCCCGTCAAAGGAATCAGGAGTCTCTCTTCTCAAAAAAGAGAGTAATGCATTATAGCATCCGGTTGACCGGATCATCTACCCATAATCACACCGTATGAACTGGGTTACAACTTAGTATGATGCCCAAAAAAAATTTATATCAAATGATCTTTGCACCTTTTTTTTTTTTTTTAAATCTAATATTTGTTTTAATAAAGACTGTTTTTTTTTTTAAATTAACAAATTTCCTATATATATCTTGAATTATTATTTTTAAATGAAATGTATATTTAAAAAATAATAATCAAAAAACATATATAGAAATTATAATTAAAAAAAAAAACTTTTAAAAAAACAAATAAAAAAAATTAACCTTTTTGTTTTGTAAACCCCCGCTAGGATTCAAACTGGTAACCTCCGCTAGCTATCCGACGATCTTAGCCGCTGCACCACGCAGCTTTGGTGGTAGCAAGGAAACAAAAAAAAACAATTTAAACCTCCAATCAACGCGAAGTCACAAAAAAAAAATTAAAAATTTGACCCCGGCGGGATTCGACCCTGGGTCTCTGCTCTGCAAGGCAGGGACTTTGGCTGCTAGGCCATGCTAGTCGGACGATACATAGGAGGACGGAGGTTATACATAAATATGACGACGAAATACAAGTTTTAAAAAAAAAAGTGTTTTTTAATCCCACATGTAGTGGGCAAAGAATTTTCAAGGCTTTATCAAAGCCTGCAAACAGACTTAGGTCGATTGCCTTTGGGAAATCGATCCGCCAACCTTTTGCCCATCAGATGACCAATTAGACACCGCCACATGGCACACATCGGAGCCCTCGTCCATGTTAGCCACCATGTCAACACACGTCCACATCAGCCAGCCACATCAACACGCCTCCATCATCCAACCACGTCAGCCTCGCCCACGTCAGCGAGACACATCAGCCTCAATCCATGTGTTGTTAGCTCCATCGCCAGGTTAGCATCTAGTCAGCTCCTGGTCAGCCTCAATCCACGTGCTGCTAGCTCTGTCGCCATGTCTACCTACTGTCAGCTCTACCACCATGTCAGCCTACTGTCAGTGCCACCGATCAGATCCTTGGGATCCATGCGCTCCATGGGATCCGTGTGCTCCTTGGGATCTATGCGATATTCACTTCACCGCTCCTCGGGATTCATGCAACAGCTTCTTCGCCGCTCCTCGAGATCCATGCGCTTCGACTTTCATGCCTTACCTTGGCCCTCGAGATCCATGCCCCCTCGGCTCTGATACCAGTGTAAGTCTAAGTTTCAATTAACCTTAGATTAATTAGGCCAAGGTAATAAACAAATGACACAAATAAATTAAAGCCAAAAACATTCATTAAAAAACTAAGCAGAAACATACATTAACTTAAACCTTATATAGGTTTAGAACTTGCGTAATCATAGGAAAGGGAAGGTGGAGGAAGATCGGGGAGTTTAGAGAGAACAAAGGAGTAGGAGGTGGAGTGGGAGGTGGCAGTGAGCGTGGGGAGAGGAAGGGAGTGGAGTGATAAGGGAAAATGGATGGCAGGAAAGGAGGAAGCTGAATGGAGGGATAAGGAGAAAATGAAGGAAAGGGAGAAGGAATATCATGCCGACCATCCAAGCAAGATTAGCCGACAAAAGGTGAGTGTGTTCACACTGGGCTTAGAAAAACTAGATTTTTCTAAGCCTGTTTCAAGCTAAGTTCTATTCACACTTGCAACATTCTCCCCCTTAAAGTTGAGAGAACTGACTATACAGTCTCTCAGCTTTACAAATTGAGCTTTAGCCAGCGCCTTGGTGAAGATGTCAGCGACGTTCTCCAAAGTGTGGCAATAGTGAAGCTCAACAATATCAGTTTCCACCATATCTCGGATGAAGTGGTACTTCATATCAAAATGCTTTGATCTACTATGGTGGACAGGATTGTATGCCAACTGAATGGCACTGATGTTGTCATAGAATATTTGAGTTGGACCACTTTGCTGCTCTCCAATCTCTTCTAATACCTTTCGGAGCCATAGAGCTTGAGTACTAGCATGAGTCACCGCTATATACTCAGCTTCTGTTGAAGATAGTGCTACTACTGTCTGCTTCTTGGAACTCCAAGTTATTAGGCCCGAACCAAGACTAAAACAGTTACCCGATGTGGATTTTCTATCATCAATATTGCTGCCCCAATCACTATCACTAAAGCCTTCAAGCTTGATAGTATCACTTTTGTAGTACTGGATTCCAAAATCCAATGTACCCTTCACATATCTCAAAATCCTTTTAGCTGCTTGCAAATGCAGCTCAGATGGATTAGACATAAATCTAGAAACAAGAGATACAACATACTGAATGTCTAGTCTGGTGTTGGCGAGAAACATCAAACTCCCAACAATGCTTTTGAAAGTGGTCACATCAACTTTCGGTGCTCCATCATCCTTGCTTAATTGGATCCCATGTCCAATTGGAGTTGCAACTGCTTTGCATTGCTCCATAGCAAACTTCTGAATCATATCATGAGCATACTTAAGTTGACAGATGAAGATCCCTGAATCATGTCCGATGTACTTCCATTCCAAGAAAGTATTTCATCAAGCCAAGATCCTTCATCTCAAATTCCTGCATCATGGAGTGCTTGAACTCCATGTTAACTTTTTCATTACTACCCATAAAAATGAGATCATCCACATACAAACAAACTATGAGGATGTCATTTCCTTGATTCAAGTAGTAGAGCGTGGGTTCATTTTTGCTTCTGATGAACCCATAATCTTTAAAGTACCCATCAATGCGTGAGTACCAAGCTCTCGGTGCTTGCTTGAGGCCATAAAGAGCCTTCTTCAGTTTGTAAACAAGATGTTCCTTGTCTTTCTCTTCAAATCCCTGTGGTTGCTCAACATACACTTCTTCTGTCAAGTAACCATTTAGAAATGCACTCTTTACATCCATGTGTTGGACTGTCCATCCTTTGTGTGCAGCTAAGGCAAGAACTGTTTTGATAGTCTCCTGTCTGGCTACAGGAGCAAAAGTCTCTTCATAATCAATTCCATATTTTTGAGTAAATCCCTTTGCAACTAATCTCGCCTTGTGCCTCTCAATGCTACCATCAGCATTAAACTTGGTCTTGTAGACCCACTTACATCCAACATGTTTCTTTCCTTTAGGAAGCTTCACCAACTCCCAAGTGTCATTGTTTTTTATAGAGGTGATCTCCTCTTTCATGGCATCTTGCCAAATATTTTGAGTACAAGCCTTCTCATAACTAGAAGGTTCAAGTTGTGCATTAGTTAACAAAGCATAGTTAACTAAATCTCCCCTAGGTTCTTGCTGGGAAACATCATCACCATACAAGTGCATATTTTCTAATCTTTGTAGAACAGAATTCATTTCACTAGCTTGACTCCTAGTGTATCTTTTTGAAAAAATTTTATCCAACATCTGATATGATGGATGATTCTGTAGAGTTCTCTTACCTCTGGATGGAGAATCGATGTCCATTGGTGAGGAACTTACTGATCTCTATGGAGAAGGACTTGGTGAAGAAGTTGAATCAGAAGATGAACCTGGATCTCTGGGAGGAGACTGCTTACTTTTCTGTGGTGTCTATTGTTGCACCTGCTGAGAACCTACATCACTAGATTCATCATCACTAAAAATCTGAGGCTTACCCCATTCTCCCCCTTCATCAAAAATCACATCCCTCGGAAAGCACAAACTTTCTTGTCCTGGGATTGTAGAGTCTCTAAGCTTTTGTATTCTCACAATATCCTACAAAGATGCATGCCCGACTCTTTGGATCGAGCTTCTTTCTAAGCTCATCAGGAATGTGAGAATATGCCAGCGAGCCAAACACTCTAAAATACTTAACATTTGGCTTTTTACCATACCAAGCTTGGTAAGGTGTCTGACCTTCCAAACTTGAAGTAGGACTTCTGTTCAAGATATGTACGTTGGTCCTGGCTCGCATCTGCCCAATATGAATTAGTCAAATGCTTCGTCTGAAGCATAGACCTTGCCATCTCCACAATGGTGCGATTCTTCCTCTCTGCGACACCATTCTGTTGTGGAGTGTAGGCAGCTGTGAACTACCTCTTAATGCCATGTTGCTTACATAAATTCAAGAACTCATTAGAGGAGTATTCTCCTCCTCTATCTGATCTAAGACATTTTACAAAATATCTACTCTCACTTTCAACTCTTGTTTTGAAATCGACAAAGCATTCAAATGCTTCATCCTTATATTTCAAAAAATATATCCAGCACATTCTAGTAAAATCATCAATGAAGAGTAGGAAGTAAGAGTTGTTACCAAGACTCTTGGTCTGCATCGGACCACAGATGTCCGTATGCACTAGCTGGAGTGGATAGCTGGCCCGCAATGCTTGTCCATGAGGAAATTTTGATCTGGCATGCTTCCCAAGAGCACACCCTTCACATACTTCCTTACTATCCTGAACCTTAGGAAGTCCGGTTACCATCGCTTGGGAAGTTAGCATTTTCAAACTAGCGGAATTCAAATGACCATATCTCAAGTGCCATAGGACACTTGGATTGGAAATAGCAACATTTGCTAACTTATCTCCCCCTGGCTGGCCAAAATTTAAAGGAAACAATCTATTCTTTGACATTGGCACTTGTGTAATGATTCTATTACTGTTATTTTTATCAAAAATAGTGCATTTACCCTCATCAAAAAGCAACTTGTAGTTATTTTCTAACATTTGACCAACACTTAAAATATTGTGTTGAATATGGGGTGTGTAATAGATATCACTTACATGTTTGACGCCTTCTTTAGTTGGAACTCGCCATTGCTCCAATGCCTTCAATCGCCAATGATTTATCATCTCCCAATTTGATGCTGGATTTGTATGAGGAGTTTAGAGTAGCAAAGAGCCCTTCTTTGCCACTCATATGGTTTGAACACCCAGTGTCCAAGATCCATGTATCATTCATGTTTTGATCTGCCTGACCATAAGAGAGAAAGAGATTTGTGGCCTCTTCCTCTTCTCCAAAATTTCCAAATTGACTGCTCTGTCTGCTACTAGTTCCTTGTGAAGTCTTTGTCCAATAGTCACGAGCATAATGGCCAAGTTTGCCACAATTGTAGCAAGATTGTTTTGACTTATCTCCTCCTTTGCCTCTCGCTTGATTGTTTTCCTCTATTTTGTCTGTCCTCCTCTATTCTATTGTTCACCTCTATTTGAGAATCCTCCTCTTTTCTGATTTCCTCCTCTGTTAGGAGTTCCACCTCTCCGATTATTTCTGCCTCTACCTCTATTCTGTCCTCTCGCCATGGCCTCTACCTCTGCCTTCTTGTGAAGCAAAGGCTTTATCATCTCCTCCATAACTTGTGGAAGGAGTTTGTTGTAACCTCTCTTCATGTGAGAGAAGTGAGCCAATTAGGGATTCAAAAGACAGAGAAGTTAGGTCTTTGGATTCTTCTATAATTATGGCTACTGAATTCCACTTAGGAAGAAGTGTCCTCAACACTTTCTTCACTATAACTTCAGGCTTTACATCTTCTCCTAAAGTGACCATCTTATCTACTACGGCTTTCACACGCACGCAGTAATCACCAACCTTTTCACTCTCTTGCATTTTAAGAGTCTCAAACTCTCGTTTCAAGGTTTGTAGTTTAACTTGTTTGACTTGGTCACTACCCCTATAACTTTCTTTTAAAGCATTCCAAGCAGATTCAGCAGTTATAAAAGAAGCTATTCTAGGGAAAATACTTCTATCAAGGGCGGCTTGGATATGATAAAGGGCGGAAGAATTATTCTTCTGTGCTTCCTTTCTAGCCCTTTTATCAGCCACATTCAAAGCTGCCCATTCAACAGTAGTAGGTTCAGTATATCCCTCTTCAATCACATCCCAAAGACCTTTGCCTATCAAAAGAGTTTTCATTTTAATTGACCAATACTCGTAATCACCACCATTGAACTCAGGGATTGGTAGACTAGTATTGGAAGCCATATTAGAAAGCAAACTTTATTGCAACTTCAAACAAGTAGTACAAAGAAGTACAAAATAGATCACTGATTTATTGATTTAAATCAAATCTAGCTTTCTTAATATGCTCACTGATTTGGCGTTCTTCTTCTCGAGGATCACCCAAAACTGGAAAGGTGAAATTGTCTGCTTCGTCGTCACTAATTATAATGACTTTAGGTGTTGCTGTTGGTTCATAACTTCGTTTGAGAACATTTCGTTCTTCAATTGCAGGTTTCACCTCCACTGGTTCTTCTTCCTCTTCTTCTTCTTCTTCTTCTTCTGGTTCTGAATCAGGAGAGCGTGGTGTATAGCTCTCACTTGTTTCTACTTCAGGCACTGTAGGTGTATAACTGTCACTTGACTGTCCTTTAGGTACTATTTCAACCGTCTCGGATTCAACTATCCTTTGCCCGAAGATATTATCTTCAGAATCCGCCTCGTAGCCAGAATCTGGTTTCTCTCGATGAGCAATCACTTGATTCTCTAATTGGCAAAACACCGTATGAAGTCCATACCGCTGGACTCTCCCATCAAAGGAATCGGGAGTCTCTCTTCTCAAAAGAGAGAGTAATGCATTATAGCATCCGGTTGACCGGATCATCTACCCAGAATCACACCGTATGAACTGGGTTACAACTTAGTATGATGCCCAAAAAAAAAAAATTATATCAAATGATCTTTGCACCATTTTTTTTTTTTTTTAAATTTCTAATATTTGTTTTAATAAAGACTTTTTTTTTAAATTAACAATTTCCTATATATATCTTTAATTATTATTTTTAAATGAAATGGATATTTAAAAAATAATAATCAAAAAACATATATAGAAATTATAATTTTTTAAAAAAAACTTAAAAAAAAACAAATAAAAAAATTAACCTTTTTTTTTTGTAAACCCCCACTGGGATTCGAACTGGTAACCTCCGCTAGCTATCCGGCGATCTTAGCCGCTGCACCACGCAACTTCGGTGGTAGCAAGGAAACAAAAAAACAATTTAAACCTCCAATCAACGCGAAGTCACAAAAAAAAATTAAAAATTTGACCCCGGCGGGATTCGACCTCGGGTCTCTGCTCTGCAAGGCGGGGACTTTCGTCGCTAGGCCATGCTAGTCGGACGGTACATAGGAGGACGGAGGTTATACATAAAGATGGCGGCGAAATACAAGTTTTAAAAAAAATAGTGTTTTTTAATCCCACATGTAGTGGGCAAAGAATTTTCAAGGCTTTATCAAAGCCTGCAAACAGACTTAGGTCGATTGCCTTCGGGCAATCGATCCGCCAACCTTTTTCCCATCAGACGACCAATCAGACGCCACCACGTGGCACACCGGAGCCCTCGTCCATGTCAGCCGCCATGTCAACATGCGTCCACGTCAGCCAGCCACATCAGCACGCCTCCACATCAGCCAACCACGTCAGCCTCGTCCACGTCAGCCAGCCACATCAGCCTCGATCCACGTGCTATCAGCTCCACCGCCATGTCAACATCCAGTCAGCTCCTGGTCAGCCTCGATCCACATGCTACCAGCTCGCCACCACATCTGCCTACTATCAACTCTACCGCCACGTCAGCCTGTTGTCAGCATCGTCGATCAGATCCTTGGGATCCATGCGCTCCTCAAGATCCATGCGATAGCCACTCTACCACTCCTCAAGATCCGTGCGCTCCTCGAGATCCATGTGATAGTCACTTCCCCGCTCCTCGAGATCCATGCGATAGCTTCTCCGTCGCTCCTCGGGATCCGTGCACTTCGGCTTTCATGCCTTACCTCGGCCCTCGGGATCCGTGCCCCCTCGGCTCTGATACCAGTGTAAGTCTAAGTTTCAATTAACCTTAGATTAATTAGGCCAAGGTAATAAACAAATGACACAAAAAATACAGATCAAAAAATTCATTAAAAAACCAGCAGATTAATACATTAACTTAAACCTTATATAGGTTTAGAACTTGCGTAATCATAGGAAAGGAAAGGTGGAGGAAGATCGGGGAGTTTAGAGAAAACAGAGGAGTAGGAGGTGGAGTAGAAGGTGGCAACGAGCGTGGGGAGAGGAAGGGAGTGGAGTGATAAGGGAAAATGGACGGTAGGAAAGGAGGAAGCTGAATGGAGGGATAAGGAGAAAATGAAGGAAAATATCATGCCGACCATCCAAGCAAGATTAGCCGACAAAAGGTGAGTGTGTTCACACTGGGCTTAGAAAAACTAGTTTTTTCTAAGCCTGTTTCAAGCTAAGTTCTGTTCACACTTGCAACATTCTCCCCCTTAAAGTTGAGAGAACTGACTATACAGTCTCTCAACTTTACAAATTGAGCTTTAGCCAATGCCTTGGTGAAGATGTCAGCGACGTTCTCCAAAGTGTGGCAATAGTGAAGCTCAACAATATCAGTTTCCACCATATCTCGGATGAAGTGGTACTTCATATCAAAATGCTTTGATCTACTATGGTGGACAGGATTGTATGCCAACTGAATGGCACTGATGTTGTCACAGAATATTCGAGTTGGACCACTTTTCTGCTCTCCAATCTCTTCTAATACCTTTCGGAGCCATAGAGCTTGAGTACTAGCATGAGTCACCGCTATATACTCAGCTTCTATTGAAGATAGTGCTACTACTGTCACGCTTCTTGGAACTCCAAGTTATTATGCCCGAACCAAGACTAAAACAGTTACCCGATGTGGATTTTCTATCATCAGTATTGCTGCCCCAATCACTATCACTAAAGCCTTCAAGCTTGATAGTATCACTTTTGTAGTACTAGATTCCAAAATCCAATGTACCCTTCACATATCTCAAAATCCTTTTAGCTGCCTGCAAATGCAGCTCGGATGGATTAGACATAAATCTAGAAACAAGAGATACAACATACTGAATGTCTGGTCTGGTGTTGGTGAGAAACATCAAACTCCCAACAATGCTTTTGAAAGTGGTCACATCAACTTTCGGTGCTCCATCATCCTTGCTTAATTGGATCCCATGTCCAATTGGAGTTGCAAATGCTTTGCATTGCTCCATAGCAAACTTTCGAATCATATCACGAGCATACTTAAGTTGACAGATGAAGATCCTTGAATCTGTTTGATGTACTTCCATTCCAAGAAAGTATTTCATTAAGCCAAGATCCTTCATCTCAAATTCTTGCATCATGGAGTGCTTGAACTCCATGTTAACTTTTTCATTACTACCCATAAAAATGAGATCATCCACATACAAACAAACTATGAGGATGTCATTTCCTTGATTCAGGTAGTAGAGCGTGGGTTCATTTTTGCTTTTGATGAACCCATAATCTTTAAAGTACCCATCAATGCGTGAGTACCAAGCTCTCGGTGCTTGCTTGAGGCCATAAAGAGCCTTCTTCAATTTGTAAACAAGATGTTCCTTGTCTTTCTCTTCAAATCCCCGTGGTTGCTCAACATACACTTCTTCTGTCAAGTAACCATTTAGAAATGCACTCTTTACATCCATATGTTGGACTGTCCATCCTTTGTGTGCAGCTAAGGCAAGAACTATTCTGATAGTCTCATGTCTGGCTACAGGAGCAAAAGTCTCTTCATAATCAATTCCATATTTTTGAGTAAATCCCTTTGCAACTAATCTCGCCTTGTGCCTCTCAATGCTACCATCAGCATTAAACTTGGTCTTGTAGACCCACTTACATCCAACACGTTTCTTTCCTTTAGGAAGCTTCACCAGCTCCCAAGTGTCATTGTTTTTTATAGAGGTGATCTCCTCTTTCATGGCATCTTGCCAAATATTTTGAGTACAAGCCTTCTCATAACTAGAAGGTTCAAGTTGTGCATTAGTTAACAAAGCATAGTTAACTAAATCTCCCCTAGGTTCCTACTGGGAAACATCATCACCATACAAGTGCATATTTTCTAATCTTTGTAGAACAAAATTCATTTCACTAGCTTGACTCCTAGTGTATCTTTTTGAAAAATTCTTATCCAACATCTGATATGATGGATGATTCTATAGAGTTCTCTTACCTCTGGATGGAGAATCGATGTCCATTGGTGAGGAACTTACTGATCTCTATGGAGAAGGACTTGGTGAAGAAGTTGAATCAGAAGATGAACCTGGATCTCTGGGAGGAGACTGCTTACTTTTCTGTGGTGTTTGTTGTTGCACCTGCTGAGAACCTACATCACTAGATTCATCATCACTAAAAATCTGAGGCTTACCCCATTCTCCCCCTTCATCAAAAATCACATCCCCTGGAAAGCACAAACTTTCTTGTCCTGGGATTGTAGAGTCTGTAAGCTTTTGTATTCTCACAATATCCTACAAAGATGCATGCCTAACTCTTTGGATCGAGCTTCTTTCTAAGCTCATCAGGAATGTGAGAATATGCCAATGAGCCAAACACTCTAAAATACTTAACATTTGGCTTTTTACCATACCAAGCTTGGTAAGGTGTCTGACCTTCCAAACTTGAAGTAGGACTTCTGTTCAAGATATGTACGCTGGTCCTGGCTGCATCTGCCCAATATGAATTAGTCAAATGCTTCGTCTGAAGCATAGACCTTGCCATCTCCACAATGGTGCGATTCTTCCTCTCTGCGACACCATTCTACTGTGGAGTGTAGGCAGCCGTGAACTGCCTCTTAATGCCATGTTGCTTACAGAAAATCAAGAACTCATTAGAGGAGTATTCTCCTCCTCTATCTGATCTAAGACATTTTACAAAATATCTACTCTCACTTTCAACTCTTGTTTTGAAATCGACAAAGCATTCAAATGCTTCATCCTTATATTTCAAAAAATATATCCAACACATTCTAGTATAATCATCAATGAAGAGTAGGAAGTAAGAGTTGTTACCAAGACTCTTGGTCTGCATCGGACCACAGATGTCCGTATGCACTAGCTGGAGTGGATAGCTGGCCCGCAATGCTTGTCCATGAGGAAATTTTGATCTGGCATGCTTCCCAAGAGCACACCCTTCACAGACTTCCTTACTATCCTGAACCTTAGGAAGTCCGGTTACCATCGCTTGGGAAGTTAGCATTTTCAAACTAGCGGAATTCAAATGACCATATCTCAAGTGCCATAGGACACTTGGATTGGAAATAGCAACATTTGCTAACTTATCTCCCCTCGGCTGGCCAAAATTTAAAGGAAACAATCTATTCTTTGACATTGGCACTTGTGTAATGATTCTATTACTGTTATTTTTATCAAAAATAGTGCATTTACCCTCATCAAAAAGCAACTTGTAGTTCTTTTCTAACATTTGACCAACACTTAAAAGATTGTGTTGAAGATGGGGTGTGTAATAGATATCACTTACATGTTTGACGCCTTCTTTAGTTGGAACTGCCATTGCTCCAATGCCTTCAACTGCCAATGATTTATCATCTCCCAATTTGATGCTGGATTTGTATGAGGAGTTTAGAGTAGCAAAGAGCCCTTCTTTGCCACTCATATGGTTTGAACACCCAGTGTCCAAAATCCATGTATCATTCATGTTTTGATCAGTCTAACCATAAGAGAGAAAGAGATTTGTGGCCTCTTCCTCTTCTCCAAAATTTCCAAACTGACTGCTCTGGCTGCTACTAGTTCCTTGTGAAGTCTTTGTCCAACAATCACGAGCATAATGGCCAAGTTTGCCACAATTGTAGCAAGATTGTTTTGACTTATCTCCTCCTTTGCCTCTGCCTGATTGTTTTCCTCTATTTTGTTGTCCTCCTCTATTTTGTTGTTCACCTCTGTTTGAGAATCCTCCTCTGTTCTGATTTCCTCCTCTGTTAGGAGGTCCACCTCTCTGATTATTTCTACCTCTACCTCGATTATGTCCTCTGCCACGGCCTCTACCTCTGCCTTCTTGTGAAGCAAAGGCTTTATCATCTCCTCCGTAACTTGTGGAAGGAGTTTGCTGTAACCTCTCTTCATGTGAGAGAAGTGAGCCAATTAGGGATTCAAAAGACAGAGAAGTTAGGTCTTTGGATTCTTCTATAATGATGGCTACTGAATTCCACTTAGGAAGAAGTGTCCTCAACACTTTCTTCACTATAACTTCAGGCTTTACATCTTCTCCTAAAGTGACCATCTTATCTACTACGGCTTTCACACGCATGCAGTAATCACCAACCTTTTCACTCTCTTGCATTTTAAGAGTCTCAAACTCTCATTTCAAGGTTTGTAGTTTAACTTGTTTGACTTGGTCACTACCCCTATAACTTTCTTTTAAAGCATTCCAAGCAGATTCAACAGTTATAAAAGAAGCTATTCTAGGGAAAATACTTCTATCAAGGGCGGCTTGGATATGATAAAGGGTGGAAGAATTATTCTTCTGTGCTTCCTTTCTAGCCCTTTTATCAGCCACATTCAAAGCTGCCCATTCAGCAACAGTAGGTTAAGTATATCCCTCTTCAATCACATCCCAAAGACCTTTGCCTATCAAAAGAGTTTTCATTTTAATTGACCAATACTCGTAATCACCACCATTGAACTCGGGGATTGGTAGACTAGTATTGGAAGCCATATTAGAAAGCAAACTTTATTGCAACTTCAAACAAGTAGTACAAAGAAGTACAAAATAGATCACTGATTTACTGATTTAAATCAAATCTAGCTTTCTTAATATGCTCACTGATTTGGCGTTCTTCTTCTCGAGGATCACCCAAAACTCGGAAAGGTGAAATTGTCTGCTTCGTCGTCACTAATTATAATGACTTCACGTGCTGCTGTTGGTTCATAACTTCGTTTGAGAACATTTCGTTCTTCAATTGCAGGTTTCACTTCCACTGGTTCTTCTTCCTCTTCTTCTTCTTCTTCTTCTTCTTCTTCTTCTTCTGGTTCTGAATTAGGAGAGCGTGGTGTATAGCTCTCACTTGTTTCTACTTCAGGCACTACAGGTGTATAACTGTCACTTGACCGTCCTTTAGGTACTATTTCAACCGTCTCAGATTCAACTATCCTTTGCCCGAAGATATTATCTTTGGAATCGCCTCGTAGCTAGAATCTGGTTTCCTCCGATGAGCAATCACTTGATTCTCTAATTGGCAAAACACTCGTATGAAGTCCATACCGCTGGACTCTCCCGTCAAAGGAATCAGGAGTCTCTCTTCTCAAAAGAGAGAGTAATGCATTATAGCATCCGGTTGACCGGATCATCTACCCATAATCACACCGTATGAACTGGGTTACAACTTAGTATGATGCGTAAAAAAAAAATTATATCAAATGATCTTTGCACCTTTTAAAAAAAAAATAAAAATTCTAATATTTGTTTTAATAAAGACTGTTTTTTTTTTAAATTAACAAATTTCCTATATATATCTTTAATTATTTTTTTTAAATGAAATGGATATTTAAAAAATAATAATCAAAAAACATATATAGAAATTATAATTTTTAAAAAAACTTTTTAAAAAACAAATAAAAAAAAATTAATTTAAAAAAAATTAACCTTTTTTTTTTGTAAACCCCCGCTGGGATTCGAACTGGTAACCTCCGCTAGCTATCCGGCGATCTTAGCCGCTGCACCACGCAGCTTCGGTGGTAGCAAGGAAACAAAAAAACAATTTAAACCTCCAATCAACGCGAAGTCACAAAAAAAAATTAAAAATTTGACCCCGACGGGATTCGACCCTGGGTCTCTGCTCTGCAAGGCGGGGACTTTCGCCGCTAGGCCATGCTAGTCGGACGGTACATAGGAGGACGGAGGTTATACATAAAGATGGCGACGAAATACAAGTTTTTTAAAAAATAGTGTTTTTTAATCCCACATGCAGTGGGCAAAGAATTTTCAAGGCTTTATCAAAGCCTGCAAACAGACTTAGGTCGATTGCCTTCGGGCAATCGATCCGCCAACCTTTTGCCCATCAGACGACCAATCAGATGCCGCCACGTGGCACACCGGAGCCCTCGTCCATGTCAGCCGCCACGTCAACACGCGTCCACGTCAGCCAGCCACATCAGCACGCCTCCACATCAGCCAACCATGTCAACCTCGTCCACTTCAGTGAGCCACATCAGCCTCGATCCACGTGCTATCAGCTCCACCGCCACGTCAATGTCCAGTTAGCTCCTGGTCAGCCTCGATCCACGTGCTTCCAGCTCCGTCGCCACGTCTTCTTGCTATCAGCTCTGCTACCATGTCAGCTTGCTGTCAGTGCCATCGATCATATCCTCGGGATCCGTGCGCTCCTCGGGATCCTTGCGATAGCCACTCTGTCACTCCTCGGGATTCGTGTGCTCCTCGAGATTTGTGCGATAGTCACTTTGCCACTCCTTGGGATCCGTGCGATAGCTTCTCCATCGCTCCTCGAGATCCGTGTGCTTCAAATTGCGTGCCTTACCTCAGCCCTCGGGATCCGTGCCCCCTCGGCTCTGATACCAGTGTAAGTCTAAGTTTCAATTAACCTTAGAATAATTAGGCCAAGGTAATAAACAAATGACACGAAAAATACAGCCGAAAACATTCATTAAAAAACCAGACGATTAATACATTAACTTAAACCTTATATAGGTTTAGAACTTGCGTAATCATAGGAAAGGAAAGGTGGAGGAAGATCGGGGAGTTTAGAGAAAACAGAGGAGTAGGAGGTGGAGTAGAAGGTGGCAGCGAGCGTGGGGAGAGGAAGGGAGTGGAGTGATAAGGGAAAATGGACGGCAGGAAAGGAGGAAGCTGAATGGAGGGATAAGGAGAAAATGAAGGAAAATATCATGCCGACCATCCAAGCAAGATTAGCCGACAAAAGGTGAGTGTGTTCACACTGGGCTTAGAAAAACTAGTTTTTTCTAAGCCTGTTTCAAGCTAAGTTCTGTTCACACTTGCAACAGAAAGGCATGCATCACATATAAACAAACCCAAAACATATAGGGAGTATAGCCTGCCTAGGAACATCTTGCGATGGTAAGTTGGAATTGTAGAGGTTACCCTTGGAGAAGAGGACCCGGGTTAGGACCCATTGCTAGAGACAAAGATATAATCATACTAATGAAAACACATAAACACGATGGATGTAGGACTCCAAAATTTGTGGGATACAAAAAAATAGCAATATGGAATAAAGCAGTGGAAAATGGCAAAGGGTGTGGGGGTATTATGGTTTTAATAAGAGGAATGGGATAGGGTCATTAAAATTGAAAAACAATATGAAAACAATGTTAGAACAAGTTGGTTTATATTCCATTCTTGGCATAATAAAAGAAGCGCTCGTAGGCGCTCTCCAATTCTGTTTCCTAACCACCGAGGTGGTTTGAACAGTTTGTAACCGCATGTATCTCCTATATCTGAAGTGAATGAGAAGAATGATTTGCTTGGTGAATTTGTTCATGGCATCAGAGCCGCGGATAGACCGACTAGCAGACCCTGACACGGACAACAGCGACACCAAGGACGCAGACCGACCGAGGACTGAGGACGCTGACTCTGGACACAGACAGCAGTGAAACCGAGGACGCTGACCCTGGACACAGACAGGAGACAACACAGACCGCGGAACGACCCTGCCACAGACCGGAGACAACGCAGAAGCACGAGCGCGTGATTTGTGGCTCGGGGAAGGTTCGGCGGCAGGGAGACAAAAATACGGGGACGGGGTGGTTGCCCGAAGGCAACCGAAAGCATTAGAGGCTTTCGGTGTTTTTTAAACCCCTCCACATTGGCCGCACAGGCCATGTGGGAATATTTTTTTTTTCCCGATTCGATGGCCCTCGCATCTACAATACGAATCGCGTGCATAATCCTACTCGTCGGGCGTTCTGGCTCAGGCGGTAAGGCATGATTCGTGGCTCGGGGAAGGTTCCCGGTTCCAATCCCTGCGGGGAATTTTTTTTACGACCTTCATGATTCTGTGACGGCAGCGCACACTGTTGACGCCCTGCAGAATACAGTTGACGGCGGGCTTGTTTTTTTTGACACCCAGCATGAAACAGTGATGGCGGACAGGTCTGTTGACGCCGGCAGAGTACAGTTGACGCCTGTACATTTTTTTTGACGGCTGCAAACCTATTTTTGATGGCTTTGACGGCTGCAAACCTGTTTTTGACGGCTTTGACAGCTGCAATCCTATTTTTGATGATGGCTGCATACCTTGTTTTTAGGTATTTTTTTTCCACTTTCTTGTTTCATTTGCAACTTGAAAGGGGGGAAATCCATATATTCCTTTACAAAATTGTCAGACAAAGGGGGGAAATCAAGCTATTTAAGCTATTTGGCAGACAAAATTTTGCTAGAATAAAAATAGGTGCTAAAATTTGTGGGCATTTATGATTGTTATTTTTTGCATTTAAATATTCTGTTTTCTTGCATTATCAATCATAAATTACAAATATAAGACCCCAAATTTATACCCTATTTGTGCAATTTATTGCACAGTAGCGTTCGGTATTTGAGATACCTCTGGTCCACACTTACAGGTAATGTTGTCGTGCTTTGGACTACTGTATTCGCCGCCTAATATAGCTGCAACAACGACGTCTGAGCTTGTTCTCTATAAATCATCGGGGAGAAATAAGGCAAACCAATTTTTTTATTTCTCATTTCATACCCACATCGTGATTGTTGTTAGGCGTAAATCTTGACGAAAGCTCTTTTTTCCAAAGTGTTTAGGGGAAGTTACGCCCCACGCATGCGGAATAAAACTTTCTATGGTAGGTGTCATTAACAACACGATGCCCTTTCAGTATCGCCTATGTTCAATATATTGTGCTTCTCATATGTACTTATAGTCTCCCTCTCGTAAGGGCGAGTACATATTGAGTAGTATACTGTTCCTATATACCTATAGTTTCCCTCACGTAAGGGCGGGTGTATATTGAATGGTTACAATATAACGATCTGGCAGGTATAAAGAAAGGGAGACCAATTGGTGATATAAGGAACCTTCATAATGGCCACAATTCATAAGTATCTCTCAGATTCCCAATTGTTGAAAGGTCCTAACTTTGTTCCATGGAAGACAAAGATGAAAGCCATACTTCAGCTGGAAGATCTATGGGATGTAGTGACTGGCACTGAAAAACGTCCTCAAACAACAGGAACAGATCAAGATGATTGGGATAAGAAAGACCAGAAGAGTCTTGTATTTATCTTACTTGCTACCACAGATGAGGTGCAACCTCATATTTGTGATGCAAAAACTAGTAAGATAGCCTGGGATGCTTTGCTCACAGTATATGAAGGGAAGAATCAATCCACTATTCTCCATCTTCAAACTCAACTACATAATCTCAAGATGAGTTCGGAGAAACAGTTGACATATTCCTATGCAGAGTGGCAGATTTGAAAGCAAAATTGAATGCTATGGGAAAACCTGTGGATGATGATGTCTTGAATTTTGTTATCTTGAGAGCATTACCAAGTTCCTACAAGATGTTGATCACCTCTCTCAATGTTTCTGGTAGACAAGTCTCATTTGTGGAACTGGTAAACTTGCTTCAGACTGAGGAGGCAACTCAGGTCCAGAAAGATGACATGCCAGATAATGCTCTCTCCACACAACAGAGTGGTAAACAACAAGGCCAGTTTCAAAAAGGAGGTGCTTCCTCCAAAGGAAAAGGAAAGCAATCTCAGCAAAAAGATACAAAATATTGCAAAATTTGTGATATGAATAACCATGACACCAACAGATGTTGGTTCAAAAACAAGCAACCAAATGAAAGAGGTTCCCAAAAGAAGGGCAAGCACAAGAAAAAATACAATAAGCATAAGCAGTCTAAAGGCCATGTTGCTTATGCTGAATCCAACTCAGACTCACATTCTCCTGAGTCCGATTCAGACTCTGACTCTGAACGAGCACACAAGGTACTCATGACTCATACATCGTCTTCCCAGATAGATGTTGTATGGTATATTGATTCAGGAGCAAGCAAACACATGACTGGGGATAAATCCTGGTTTGATACGTTTGTTGAAAAAGAAGGTAAGCCCATCACAATTGCTGACAATCAGGTATATCAAGTAAAAGGAGAAGGGGATATTTCTGTGTCTCTTCCTGATGGTAATTGTCAAATTGAAAAGGTTCTCTATGTTCCAGGCTTAGCCAATAATCTGCTTTCGGTCACACAAATGTTGGATAGAAACATGGAAGTCGTGTTTCGAGTTGTCAATGGCCAGAAGAGATGTTTTATCACACACAGTGGTAAACATGTAGCAACTGGATCTTACAAACATGGCTTGTTTATTCTCGATGCTATTTCCACTTCCCATGTTGCTTTGGCTGCAACTACAAAAGAGGCTACCTCTCTCTGGCATCGACGTTATGGGCATCTCAGTTCTGGATATTTGCTTGAATTACACAAATATGGGATGGTGAAAGGTCTTCCGCCCCTCTCATCTATCTTGCCGGTTTGCTCGGATTGCTTAGCAGGGAAGCAACATCGAGTGCCTTTTGAAGCAAGCTCCTCTCGAGCCGCAAAACCTTTAGAGCTGGTACATACCGATCTGTGTGGTCCTATGCCAACCAGCTATGGTGGGAAAAAGTATTTTCAACTATTCGTTGATGATTACTCACGAAAGATGTGGGTTTTCTTTCTTCAGTTGAAATCAGAAGCGCTTCTCACCTTCCAACAGTTCAAGAAGCTTGTTGAGAAGGAGTCGGGATGTTTGATAAAAACCCTCCGCTCAGATCGAGGGGGGGAATACACCTTTGAAGATTTTTTAGAGTTCCTTAAAGAACATGGGATCAAAAGACA
Source organism: Wollemia nobilis (assembly GCA_028583015.1). Taxonomy (NCBI): domain Eukaryota; kingdom Viridiplantae; phylum Streptophyta; class Pinopsida; order Araucariales; family Araucariaceae; genus Wollemia; species Wollemia nobilis. Next base: position 90,451 of record JAQPPZ010001451.1, read on the forward strand.
ACTGACTACAGCCTATACACCTCAGCAGAATGGAGTTGCAGAAAGAAGAAATCGTTCCATTATGGAAATGGTTCGATGTATGCTAAAAGGAGCACATCTTGAGGATCAATATTGGGCAGAAGCAAGAAACACAACATCATACCTCCTAAATAGAGCACCCACTAGAGCTCTACAAGGGAAGACTCCACAAGAAGCATGGAGTGATAAGAAACCTTCCATTTCTCATCTGAAGGTGTTTGGATGTAAAGCATTCATGCACATTCCAAAACAAAAAAGAAGGAAGCTGGATGAGAAAACCTTGCAGTGTATTTTTCTTGGCTATGATGAGTACTCAAAAGGTTATCGATTGATTGATCCTAAGACCAAGAAGACACATGTAAGTAGAGATGTTGTATTTGATGAAGCTCCTACATCAAAAGACACATCCACAACTGTATACATAGATGAAGCAGAGCCTAAAAAGGAGGTTCAACTTCCAAAGCCAAAACAAAAAGTTCCAAAATGGTATACTAGCACTTTGAGAGATGCTAAGTTGAAATCCTTTCCAGATCTATCTCTTGATAGGCCATGTACTCGCAGTATGACACAACAGAAGAGAGCAGAAGAATCTACTTCAGAGGTTGACGAACTTTGTCAACACTTTGATGATTTGTCAGTGAGTACCAAATATGACAGGGAAGAAGATGAGGATGGAGAAAAACTTTATATGTCTACATTAAATACAAATGAACCCACAACGGTTCAATCTGCACTTGATCAACCACAGTGGAAACAGGCTATGGATGTAGAACATAAATCTCTTCTTAAAAATAATACTTGGAAATTAGTCGATCTGCCACCAGGAAAGAAACCCATAGGCTGCAAATGGGTATTCAAAGTGAAGTATAAGGCAGATGGATCTATTGATAAGCATAAAGCCCGGCTTGTTGCAAAGGGATATGCTCGTAAAGAAGGCATAGATTATGAAGAGACTTTTGCCCCTACCGCAAAAATGACTACCATTAGAGTACTTTGTGCCATGGGAGCTCAGTTTGGGTGGAAATTGCATCAGATGGATGTTAAAAGTGCCTTCTTGAATGGTGACTTACAAGAAGAAGTATACATGACTCAACCAGAAGGATATGAGGTTGAGGGGCAAGAACAAAAAGTGTGCAAGTTGATCAAATCTCTGTATGGGTTAAAACAAGCTCCTCGAGCATGGTATATCAAGATAGACAGTCACCTTGTGCAGCATGGTTTTATTAGAAGTCCTTCAGATGCAAATCTCTATATTAAGAAAAATGGTTCTGATATAGTGATTCTTGTACTTTATGTTGACGATCTGATCATCACAGGAAGCTCAGAAAAAATGATTGACTTAGTAAAAGATGACTTGAAGCAATCATTTGATATGACAGATCTAGGACTTCTGCACTATTGTCTTGGTTTAGAAGTTACTCAACAAAAGTTTCATATTAGAGTAACACAAAAGAAATATGCCAAGACTTTAGTAGAAAAATATCGGATGACTAATTGTAAGTCAAAAGCAACTCCAATGGAGCAAGGACTTAAGTTATCTCGATATGATGAGTCACCTCAGGTAGATGGTACTCTCTATCGCCAGTTGATTGGGAGTCTCCTATATCTGACAAATACCAGACCAGATCTCAGTTTTGTTGTAGGATATCTTTCAAGGTTCATGCAGGAGCCTAAAGTGAGTCACTGGAAAGCAGCAAAAAGAGTTCTTCATTATGTTCACGGTACTACAAATTATGGTCTGGAATATAGACAGAATAATAAATTTTTCTTACTGGGATACACAGACTCAGATTTTGCTGGATCCCTTGATGATCGTAAATCCACCTCCGGATATGTTTTCCATCTAGGATCCGGACCTATCTCATGGCACAAGAAGAAGCAAGCATGTGGTTGCTTTATCTTCTACATAAGCAGAATATCGTGCAGCCAGTGAAGCAGTCTGTGAGATAATGTGGTTAAGTCGCATTCTTACAAACATGGGCCTTCCAAAGAATCTTCCTCTTCATTTGTTTTGCGACAACCAAGGTGTTTTGAATCTTGTCAAAAATCCAATTTTTCATGAACGTACCAAACATGTTGATACCAGATGTCATTTTATTCGAGATGAAGTTCCAAAGCACCATATACAACTTCAATACATTCCTACTGATGCACAAGTTGCAGATATCTTTACCAAAGCACTTGGACGTATCAAATATGAAAAGTTTCGGGATACAATTGGGATTTGCCAATAATGTAATAAGGGGGGATGTTAGAATAAGTTGGTTGATATTCCATTCTTGGCATAATAAAAGAAGCGCTCGTAGGCGCTCTCCAATTCTGTTTTCTAACCACCGAGGTGGTTTAACCAGTTTGTAACCGCATGTATCTCTTATATCTGAAGTTAATGAGAAGAATGTATTGCTTGGTGAATTTCTTCAAACAAACAGTACATCTAGATAAATATCCTAGAAAATAAGTCAGATATTAGCATAGCAGCATGTTATTTTGCTCCCAAGAATTCTAAATTCTATAAGAAACATGATCTTAACAGAGAAGACCCATACTCCTCCCTAAAAAGAGATATTTTGATATACAACAGATTATATTAATTGGAGATTTCAATGCAAGGACAACAAATAAGCAAGCTAACATTCTAGAAGGTAGCAAATATATTGAGATTAATACTCTTTGGATGCCAAAAGAAGAAAATAAGCAGTGTACCAGGACTTCAGAAGATGAGCATGGGGCTATCACACAATATGGAGAAGAGTTGTTAGGCCTCTACAACATACACAACTTGATTATTTGCAATGGGATGAACAAATGGAAAAATTCAGGAAAGTATACATGCAAAACATATAAGGGACAAAGTGTAATAGACTATGTAATATGCTCACAAAATTACATACCAAAAATAGAGGAGCTAGAAGTGGAAGATTCTCTAGTGGAACTTAAGTTAGATCACAACCCAATTGTTATGAAACTTTGAATGCATAGAGACAAACCAAGGGAAAATCACTTGCAAGGCAATCAAAATAAATATCCTCACAAGGGAAACACTCTCTTAACATATGAAAATCGATAGAATTTTAGAGCAATATTAAATAACAAGTTACAGGAAAGGGAAGAACTACCTCACAGTAGCATATATTACAATAAAAGTGAATGGTTAATGCACCTTATCCAGGAAGCTCTAAACAAATGCAAAAGAGCTAAACCTAAAAATAAAGAAAGGAATAGCTTCCCAACCAACCCATGGTTCGATGAAGATTGCAAAAAAGCGCAAAGATTACTAAAGGAACCAACGGGTAAAACAAGAGCAAACAGAAAAGCATATGAGAAACTGGTAAGGGCAAAAAAAGAAGAATACACTAGAACAAGAAGGAAAGAATTGATTTACTTAGGGAAGCATTAACCAAAGAAATTTTGGAAGGAACTGAGCGTGAAAAGGATGCAAAATGAAAATAGCATAACAGTTAATTAGTGGTTGGAGTATTCAAAACAATTGTATCAACGTAGTAACCAACAAGAGACACCCCCTACTATCATTGTTAAGAAATAACTTTTCACAAATGAAGACATTAATCAAGGGATAAAAAAGTTAGCAACTGGTAAAGCCCGTGACATAGATAATCTTCAAGTAGAGCATATAAAATGGGGGGTAGATATTCTAGCACCACAAATCAAAGAAATTTTCAATGAGGTCATACAAAATGGCTTCCCTACCGAATGGACAACTAGCTTGACCATTCCTTTGTTTAAAAGTGAAGATGTAAATAATCCCTCAAACTATCGAACTATCATGATCAACCCTCTCTTTGCAAAGTTGTTTGGGAGTATGATAGAGCGTAGGATCAACATATGGGCAGAAGAAAAGGGAAAGAGAGAAAAGAGGCAAGCAGGTTTTAGGTCCAAGCACTCAACTATTGATCATTGTATCACGCTCAGACACAATGGAAAAAATATGGGACAAAAAAGAGGCTTTTGTTGTTTTGTAGACTTCAAAAAGCCATTTGACACAATGCCAAGGAAAAAATTATGGAGCATAATGGAAGACCTAGAGGTTCCAATTCACTACAAGGCAGCAGTTCACAGACTATATGAGCATGTAAAGGCTAGAATCAGAACACAGGAAGGGATTTTGAATGTTTTGGTAGTGACATAGGTGTCAAACAAGGTTGCCCTCTATCTCCGACCTTATTTGGGTTGTACATTGACAAGTTAGAATAATGGATAAACAAATTTGGAGGAGAGTGTGTGCACTTAGCCAAATATGTGGTAAAACTCCTCATGTATGCAGACAATGTAATTCTTGTGGCTAAAACAACCAAATATCTAGAAGACCACCTTCGAGCTCTAGAACTCTTTTGTACAGAAGTTGGGATGTAGGTGAACACGAGCAAAACAAAAATTATGATTTTTTCAGCAAAAAAGAAGCAACAACTCGAATTTCATTTTGCAAGAGAACCACTTGAGGTAGTAGTAGAATACAAATACCTAGGAATAGACTTTCATGACAAACTCAATTGGAATACATGTAGGATGAAAAGAACTCAAAGTGGTTGGAGAGCAATATATGCACTTCAAAACAGGTGTAGGAATGTCGAGTTGTGGGACTGGAAGACCACCAAGGTCTTTTTTGGCCTACTTGTTACACCGGTTTTGTTGTATGGTTGCGAGGTGTGGGCTAGTGGCACAACAAATGCAAAATGGATGCAAATAGAAAGGATTCAAAAATATCTAAGCACAAATTTTCTCAAAATTAAGTCCACAACCCCTTATGAAATTATTCTAGCTGAATTCCCTTTAGAAGCAATTGCAATGACCAAGATGTTATGTTACTTGAAAAAATAGAAAATATGAAAAGCGACAGATGGCCTAGGGCAGCTAGGGATGAAGAGTTGCATAGGTGGAAGAATACATGGATGAAACAAAATCAAAAATGCATGAAACGTTGGGAAATCAACATAAACAAATGCCCCAATGTCAACGAAGGCATAAAAAATTATGTGAATGAAAAGTTTAGAAGTGGAATGTGGAAAAATGCAAGTAGGAAAAGACAATATTATATTGCAAAGTTTAACCCAACATATGACCACAAGGAAAAAGCGTATATAGGCGCTGAAATCAAGTGGAAGGAAAAAATCCTCATTGCTCAGATAAGGACTAGCTCTCATAGGCTTAGATGTGAAATAGGGATATGGACAATGCCCAAAGAACAATGGGAAGAAAGGATATGTACTCTATGCAACAAGGGGCAGTAGAGACAGAGGAACACTTCATCTATCAATGTCCAAGTTTTTCAGATATCCGTGGCAAATACAAAGAAACACTTGGAAACGGGTCTATGGCAGAGTTATTTGAAGATAGTAAATAAAAAAAGTTGGGGAATTGCTAACCCAAATCAGTAGGAGAAGGAAAAACCTTCTCAAAGATATTAAGAATTAAATGATATGATTTGAGTAGTGGTACTTCCATATTTGAGGTCCCATAAACCATATTTGGTTCTTGCGGACTTAATTAAAATCTTTCATTCATTCATAAGTTTTAATTTACAATAATCTTTTGCTCCCAAGTTATGGTGCTTAATATTCAACAAAGGTGCAAATTTAGAGATGATTTTCATGCTTTTGCTTAGATACTGCTATTGCAAAATAAAATCCCTCAAAATCATCATTGAAAATGATGAACCCACCAGTTTAGTTGGCAAAGTTAAATTTGTTCCAGATTTGGAAAGCTACAAATTTTGTGCCCATTAGGGCAGAGGGCCAGGTGCTTTCTTATATCACACAAGAATAGAATTTCATGTAATCTTATTGTTAATTTGAAAATTATTTTTTTGAACAATGTGGTAATTGATACATTTTTGTATTTAAAAAGAAAAGGTTACTGCACAATATCCAGCTGACCAGTTTGAGAAAAACTCTCCTCTGACAAATTTTTCAGTGAACGTAAGTATTTATACTAATATAAAAGGGAATAATTTTACAAAATTGCAGAAACTCATTCTGCCATCAAATGGACTTACTGTAGTTCATATTCCATTACCATTATAATATATATCAAATAGTTATCATTGCACATTTGAATAAATTGCTCTGCTCCAACTCCTGACAGTTATTTTCCCTTACTTTCAAATGCACTTTCTCTGTACTTTCTTAAGATCATTTGTACCTCCTTGTAAAAGCTATTTCTGAAGTATTCTATAGAATACAGTATCCATGTTTTACGCATTCTCATTTTCTGTTTTGCTGAGGTAGAAGACACCTTCCAGAAAAGCTTTTATCGAGGTAATCATATGCAACTCTTACCTAATTTGATATAGAAGACATAACAAAATCATCTTTTTAATCATGAAGTACTATGGTTCAGCCACTACTATCACTTCTGCATCTTCACCATTGCTATAAGAAGCAACTTTCTCCTCTCTAGCATTTCCAGAAGCCTCTACAAGGCCATGTTTCTCCGCTGATTCGCTAACATAATTCTCTTCATGGTCATGTTTCTCTCTTAAATGGTCTAACAACTTCTCTTTTATTTTCTCTGCCAGTTCATCACGGATGTCAAAGTGCTCTGTAAGAAACCTTATGGTTCTATCTCTACCGTTAAATTTTTCGCCATTCAAAATATAAAAGTTCCCTGATTTTGAGATTAATCCATGCTTAGATCCAAAATCCAGGATCTCACCTTCAGTGGAAATGCCCTTGCCAAACTCAAGCTCAAATTCTACTTTCTTAAAAGGAGGTGCCAGTTTATTCTTCACAATTTTAACTTGAACCTGATTTCCATATGCCTGCCACAATGATTCAAACATTAGCACAAATAAAATAGGAATCTCCATGAAAATACTGAAAAGAACTACCAAATAAAAAACAAATGTGACATGAAGCAAATTCTTCTCAACTGAAGGACATAAACTGCCAGACACAGTAAATGAATGCAGAAGAGTAGAAGAATTTTTATAACAATTTATAGCAAATAAAATTTATTTTCTTCAGATGAAAAACATGAATTCATGGAGTGGTGGTAAAACTGGTGTCTAAGGCATCATGGAGTGGTGGTAAAAGGGATTAAATTGAGTGCAACCCAAACTTGTATCTCTGCATTGTGATGGACAATCCCGCAACAAGGCAGCCTGTGATGATGCACTTCGTTGCAATACCACAATATTGTATTGTCCCTGTAATATGGGTAGCATCCGTTTCAAACCCATATAACCAATTTAAAAATAAAATCTCTTTTATTATGCCTGGTGACACCAATCTATACTGATCTCATTCTGTTTTCTAATAGATACAGAAGATAATTAGTGAAATATTGAAATTAAATACCAACCTATTATTTCTCCAGCTTAAGAACTATGAAGGCTCACTTTTTCAGACAGTGAAAGAAGAGAACTGGCATTACAAACTTTGAAATCCCTTCAGCAAGGGTGATTTCAACAAAAGAAATAGTGCCATTGTAGAATAATGCAAACATACACTGTCAAATGCTATGTTCAAGCATCTTCATTTTCTGAAATAATTTTAGGCAATATATGTTGCTTGACACTTTCCTGCAAATTAAGGATAAAAGAACTTTTATGTTAAACAGACAGAAAACATAAAATAACATATCCAAGACAATATACTCATATCAAGTAGTGGAGTAATCAATGAAATTGAGTTGGCTCGCCAGGAAAATGAACAGATTCAACTCACTCAGCTAATACTTGGACAAAAAACCAAACTTATGGAATTATACAACCTCTGTGAATCCAACAGCAACACTCAACTACTTAAAATAGCCCAAAACACCATGAAAAAGCATCATGGTTTGGATTTTTGCCTATACTTCCTTCCCCCCCACTCCCCGAAACAAAGACTTGGTGAAAAAGACAATCTGGACACTAAAATCACAGGTTCAGTAGATTTCCTAACCAAACTGAATTGGGAGGAACAAAAATAGCTCAAAACCTCTAATATACCTTGTACTTTGAGCATTTAGTAATGACCAAGAGGGAATTTTGTCCAAATTTTCTGTTTCAGGAAAGTTTAGGGCAGTGAGCAATTGTTGGAAATCTTGCACACAAGGACATAAACGAAACTGGATAAATTCAAGGACACTTCTGAGGGATTTTGTCATCTGCTTGTTTTTTAAACACTGCCCTCCCAAAACAAAAACCTAGAAAATATTGAAATGGAGCTACGCAAGGTCTTTCTGCAGAGAATTTTGCAAGGGAGGCTAGAATGCACTTTTCTTGTAGTGAAAAAAGGAGAACTGAGGGATGAACTGATTTAAGTACAATGTTGATTAAAACCAGTCTTAATGAAGCTCCATGTCAAGCATGTCTATTGATGTAAACCATAAAAAGGACACCTGCTTGGAGACCAAGAAACATGAAATAGAAGCTTGGGGGCCAAAACAGGGCAAGTTCCCTGTATTAGTATTAAAACGGTTAAAGATCATCTTTAGCCCCCATGCTAGTGCCAATTTTCTACTTCTACTTGATATTTACAGGCCCCAATTGTTCCTGTTTCTTCAAACCCTAAAACCCTTTCTACTAATCTCAGGGTATCCTTCATAACACCAGTTACATAAAATGTACTCAGATGTGCACCCTTCAATGTTGCCAGTTTTGAGCCACCTTACAAATGGATGTTGAGAGCATAGTTACCAGGTTTGTCCGACTGGACCAAGTTCATTCCAGTTCATACTTCCTGGGCAATAGATATGGCAATGGAGGACATTCAAACTACATGTAGGGCCATGGACTTCAAATGCAAGTTTCTGATTTATTTTTGAAAACAGGTGGCAGCATCAATATTGTAACAGGCTAGCAGCTGGCTACTCCCTTAACCAAGTACATTGGTTTGTAAGTAATGGCAATGCCAAATCCCCCATTTGGACCTTTTGATGCACATTTTTACCATAAGACTTCTACGTGATGACATTTTCATGTAGATATGTTGATGATTGCATACAGGTTTTGCTTATTTTGACACCCTACTCATCCTACAATACTTTTTAGTTAGCAACTTACAAACTTATAAACTATGAAAACTAAATTCGCAAAGACTAATTTAATTTGATAAAATGTTAAAAAATGGAGTATTTGATTCAGGATTGTTTAAATTCATGTTTCCCTTTACCATCTTCAATAAGGCCAATGGCCATTAGCTAATAAGTTTCATAATTTTGTTGAACAGAAAACCAAAAAGGCACATGTGCACGAAAGCAAAAGTAGCTCCCAAAATAGAAAAGCTAAAAAGTACGAAGTTGCCACCTATTTATAGAAAAAGCTAAATCTAGCTTTTACTTACATAGTAACAAAAACAAAAACAAAAAACAAAAAAAGCAAGGGCATGTTGTATCCTTATTTTACATGCAACAACAAACAGATTTAAAGTTCAACTTCTAAAGCAAAAAGGCGTGGAGCCTCTGAAGCTAGAGACATGGAATATTATGATGCAAGAGCAGCAAATGTAAAAGAACAAGGGATGTATTTAGGGAAAAAGTAAAAGGGAAAAATCTCAATATCATGAAAAGCAAATAATAAACAAGTTTTAAAAATAAAAAATAAAAAAACTTTAAAGTAGCTTTCGTAATAAGTGTTATTTAGAAGCCCATGGGGTTTTGGGCAATTGGTCAGGAGTGAGGAGTTTCACACCAAAAACCGAGGTTCCAATCTCATGGGTGAAACTTAACATTTATCAGATGGCATGAGGTCAACTGTTTAAATACCTCAACCTTCAAGGAGACCCAGGTTCAAAATTTTGCCAAGCAATGTATGCAGAATTAAGAAAAAAAAACTATGTAGTTGCAATGAAATACTGGTGGGGTCCGTTTTAACCCAATATAACTAATTTAAAAAAAAAAAATTAATAAAATCAGCTTTCTAGGAAGAAAATCAGTTCCTTATAAAGCAAAAACCATGTAATATCTCCTATGTAAGAAGGGACTGTGTAATTGTTTGGAGGAGAAGAGATTGCCTTAGAGTGCTCGTTAAGAGTCCTGTTGAATTCATCCCATCATAGTTGATCATGTCTCCCCATTGCATCTTCTTTCATCTTGTGATATAGAATTGCAAGCATATGAGCCAACAATTTGCTGCTGAGTACATCCAGGCTTATGATTGTTCATCTCAAGTGAATTATTTGTACTCAGCCTTTTTCTAGTCACAAAAACTGTTGATTTTGTTTCTTTCATACTTGTTAGTTCTGTGCACACACAACATATGAAATTACTGTTAGAAGTCTTCATATGTTTTCCTGTTCTGCATGTGTTTCTGATTGTGCTTTAATTAGTTCTCAGATTTTACAGCGAGACCGATAGACGGTTGACAACTGCAGTGTTTTCCCTTTTCTAATCTCATCTAGGAACTAAGTTGAATACATAATGCCCAATGTATAAGGCTATTAGTTGTGGCTTGAGATAATCTACTTCTCCAAATCTAAAATATAAAAGGACACATTGTTTCCAATGGCAAATCAAAATCCATGTAGGTAGATGATTTGACAACTCTGCATGAATGCACATTTGCATGAACATATGACTGTAAAAACATATAGGTGCATGGGTGCTTGTGCAAAGTGTTGGTAATACATGCAATTAAAGTTGTTGTATGTGTTAGTTGTCACATGGTGTTGTTCTGTGTACATGGCAATATAATTGTTCATAATAATGTAATGTTACGGGGTATTTCAATGTTTTGATGTACATGGGTATTTCGGTGGTAGTTGGAAGTTGCCAACCACTTACCGGCCCTATGACACCTATAAATACACATCTACGTGGGAGATGTCGGGAATGTGTATTGGTGGAGTTGTTTTTCGAACTATGATGTTGGTCAATGTCGGCCAAGACAAGTATGTGTGTCACTTTGTCAAACCATAAAGTGCTACAAATATCTGGGTTGTGCAACATACACACCATCTGTGAAGTGTATCTACAAGTATATGTAAGTTATTCCCATTGTGTACCTTTATATATTTATAGCGCAACTAAATTGTGGCGTGTTGTGTTCTATTTCTACATTCTAGTGTCATTGCCTATACAAAGTTGGGTTGGACTTGGTGATATGGAATTGTAACAAGCATATCGCTTGAGAAAGTAAGCAACGACAACAATAGCATGATTAAAATGTGGTCGACGAAGAACATAGTCAAGTGTGCATTGTCCCTAGGTGGAGGGAAGATTGAAGTTTGCAACAAAAAATTATGCTGACTTGTTTTTGATGTCAATGAAGGGCCAAGAGAGAAAGGCATGCAACCCAACATGAATGTCCAAGAGGATCGCGTAGTTGATGGAGACTTGCATGATGTCACAACAAATGAAAGCGTATTTGACAATGCAATACACGAAGGCATGTGTGATGACGAGAAGTGCAAAAACATGCATGAAGATACAAAGCGCAAAGAACATGTGTGTGCAGGTGAAGACATGCATGCAAACAAAAAATTTTGTGCAGGGTAATTGACCAAGTTCGTGCAAGCAAAGACATGCACAGAGGTGAAGATGTGCACACAATTGAACAAGTTAATGCAATCAAACACGTGCATGTAATCGAACAAGTTCATGCAAGCAAAGATGTGCACACAAACGAGTTTGTGTGTGACAAAGCACAATGTGACAAGTCTGAAAAAAGAGAAAACTTAGTTCGTCTAGAAAGGCTAATAGTGGTTGAATTGAGTTGTACATTTGATAGTGCATATGACGAGAGTTTGGTACTAGAGCAACTACATATTGGCATGTTCAATTGTGAGCAAGACATGAATCCAACATTGGAGCAACTATGGTGTGTCGAATAGGGAGAGAGACGGAGTCTCACATCGGAGCAACTGCAAGTTGGTGTGTCTGATGGTGAGTGGGACGGGAATCCGACATTATAGCAAATGCAAGATAGCATATCCGATAGTGCGTGTGATGGAGTTAGGTACTGGAGCAATTGCAATTTAGTCTATCTAATGGTGAGTGTAATGGGAGTTTGACATTAGAGCAACTACAACTTGACATGTTTCATGGTGCGTGAATGTGGTAAATTTGACAATGTGTATGACAACGGTGAGACATAAGGGCAAACATTGCCTACATCGAAGCAACGGGTCACAACAACGACTAATATTGGTGTGACACAAGTGTCCCAATTTTCATGGTGGTGGAACAGAGGACCCACTTAGACACTAGAAAATTTGTCTTACAATGTGAAAGGCAAATGGGGAGATGAGTGAAGCAGATTGTAGGACGTTATCCCTCCAATACTTTATGGAATCGCAATGGACTGGCTCATGGAATTGTCAAAGTGCAAGTACCACAACTAGGCGGAGTTACAGGAAGCCTTCATAAGGAAATTTAATTTGTTCCTCAATGATGATGAGTGCAGAAATCTACAAGATGGAGCAAATAACAAGAGATTGAAGGAGTTTTTTAGCCATTTCGAGGAGGATTTGTCATATGACTCATATCCATTGAAGCAAAGGTGGTTTGTGAAGGGCTTTCTTCCTTTGTATCGAAAGAAGGTTAGGGTAGCCCCTCCAAAATCATATGAAGAGGCCTTTGAGTGAGCCATGAACTTGGAAAATGATGTGACATCACTAAAATGCTCGGTCATCTTAATGAAGATGAGAGCGACTCCAAAGATCAAAGTGACTATGATAATGAGAGTGGCTCCAGAGACAAAGAGCAACAAATCCGAGGATGAAAGCAACTCAAAGGATGATTCGAGGATATCATCTAGCTATTGTGATCAAGAAGTCAATACAAAGAGAACTTTGGAGATGAAAGTGATGAGAACAATAACTCTGATAATGAGTGTGACATGAAGAACACAACTAACAACATAAAATCATCACTACAGGTATATACAACATAGAGGGAGAATGTTCCAAAGATAAGTATCGTTGGTGGCAAGTTTGGTCACAACTGCCAAGGCAATAGAAGAAGATAAATTGAGTAAGATACTTACAGCAGATACATTGTGCACTGCCAAAGATGTCAACTCTAGGGGCATTTCGCATGAGACTATTCAAGTGGTGCAAATTAAGATGAGCCAATAATGTATAGAAGGCTCAAGAAGCCTGAGAAGAATCAAATCCCTCAACAAGAAGCAAAGGGCACTATGAACTTGATTACAATGGAGGAGGTTGAGCATGCCACGGTGGACATGCAATGAGTTGTGCAACCATTGACGTCAATGCATTCGAAGGCATTTACCTCTAACTCAAACATGGAAATTCTAGGGCAAGAATTTCAAACCTTGAGAAATCTTGGCACATTTTCGTTTCAATGATTTTGTCTACAAAAGGAGGACAAGAATATGACTAAAACCAACAACCTGTTTAAAGATGAATGTGAGGAAGAGTGTAGTCCAAATGATGAAGGATGCCATTAGAACATGCATGAGTATTTGGATGACGAAGGATATCATCCAAGTAAGGAAGAAGGATGTTCGAAGTATGGATGGGTTTTTCCACATTGCACAAATCATGTGAGGGTTATTGCAAATCATGTCTTGGACTGTCATCCAAGACATAGAGATGGTCGTTCGAGCATGGATCGTTGTGAAAGCGAAACCCATGTCTTAAAAGGAAGAGAAACCCCTACCATCTAAGAGAGAAATCCTTGTCAAAGGAACATAAATGCTTGTCTTTCGAGGATGAGAAACCGTTGTTTTTAGAGGAAATGCTTGTCATTTGAGGGTTAGTTGCTATAAACTAGGGCAAGGAAATTGTTGTTAGAGGCAATGTCCTTATTGTTGGGGGAGAGGAAAATGCTAAGACAAGTATAGTTTGACATAAATATAATGTTGTCCAATGCAAGGAGACTGTCATCCAATGCAAGGAGATTGTCATCCAATGCAAAGAGATTAGCATCCACCACAAGGAGATTGCCATGTGACACAAAGTGATTGCCATCCAACACAAAGAGGATGGCTTTCGATGCAAGTTGATTGTTGTCTAACATAAAGAGGGTGTTCTATGGATAGAGAAGGAAGTTGTTGAAGCCTACGAGGAGCAGATTTGAACAACACAAGTGTTTTACCATGTTGTGTTGCCTATACAAGCTATTGGTGGGCACTCTACACATAATCTCATTGTTGCGCCACATCCGCCTTCAATGCATGCACATCTTCTATCTTCGATGCATACACATCATCAATCGTCAATACGTGCATGTTGTCCATGCATGTAGTCAATACAAGTCGTTGGTGCACACAATTCTTGCATGCCATCCCTTGTCAGAATATGTTGTTTGTTGCAAGTGCATGCAGTCCATGCATGTCTTTTGTTGTTAGTGCATTGATGCAAGCAAGTTGTTGGTGCAAGCAATCATGCAAGCCATCGACACTTGCATGCAGTCCACAATCAATGCACATCATTTATAGTAGGTGCTTGCAGTCTGTGCATGCTGCCCACCATCAATGCACATTATCTGCCATCGATGCAAGTTGATGCACATTGTCCACCATCTAGAGCAAGCCAAACAATCGTATGTTGTTCATGCATCATGCACATCGTCTACAAACTATGCACGCCATCTAGAGTCATTCAAAGCAGTGCACAAAGTGAAGCAAGAAATGGAAAAACAATGTTTTAATAGCAAAAATTTGCAATGCAGCTATGTGTGGAAGACGAATGGAATAGAAATAGGTAGGAAGCGATAAGAGATTCAAGTATTGTGTACAATGCATCTACCCCAAAGTTCAGTCGGTTTGTCCACATGGACGTTGACTAGTCTAGAGGAGGGGGTAGATGTAGGCAGATGATTTGGCATGTAGGCAACAAATCCACCTCCTAGAGAAAGAAGAAGTGATTTGCTAAAAGTTTTTGACTATTTTGGAGATGATTTGCTCTAGTTTTGTGAAACCGTACAGTAGGGAGCAAATCATACATAAGACCGTACAACTGAAGTGGCAAACCGTACAGAGCAGTGGCAAATCATACAGGGTGCACCGAAATGCAATGAGATGCAAAGGAAATGTAATTTCAGGATGAAATGTCGCATGGATTTGCTAATCTAAGGTGTAAACTTAGGAAAAGGCCAAAATAATGTATTCAGTTGTAATTGGGCAGTTGTGAATAACGGATTGTCTCAGAAACCGCTTTGGAACGGCCTGGGAAACATTATATAAGGCCCCATTTTCGGATTTATGAGTCTGGCTACTAGTTTACTGGTTCATAGTTGTTAGGATAGAGAGTTAGCCATATTTCTGAGTTATTACTATAGTATGGATAGAGTTTCCACATTGTACTGAGTTGATCACCATTAATAATAAAGAACAGACGTTGTGAATGACAGTGTACGATCCTATGTGTATGGTTGATGCATTGTGGATAATTATTGTGTGATTGAGTTCCTTCCTTACTGTCATATGTTAGTTTTAGGCTTCATTGTAGGTTGTGAGCAGATTGCTACTGGTGGGAATCATGGAGAATGATCTAGGAGCATGAGGACGTTTTCAAGGACGTATTGAAGCAGACTGTACAATTTTTGGGCGTAATTGCTTGAACGGAATCACTTATAATACCGGATTGGATGCTTTGCTTGTGTGTGGAATCATCTTGTTTGGACTATTAAAACCTTACAAAACCTTCCAAAGAGAGATTGGAGCAGAAGAGCATTGCAAATACTATCTTGTTGTACCTTTGGATCATACAGATCGTACATCTTACAAATCATACATAGAATCCTTACCCGATTTGGTAAAATAGGCGATTGATAGAAACTTACCCGATTTGGCAGTTTTGGTAATCGGCTTGAACGATTACAAAACTATGTACGACAGCCTCCAAAATAGCATCCGTCAGTTTTTTTGAGTGCAAGATCATACCATCTTGGCCACTGTACGATCTCAGATCGTACAGTGTATGTGTGGAAGGTCGTACAAGAGATTGACAGTCCGTACGAGGGTAGTTCGGGTACTTGGAAGATTGTTTGATTTGGTACTTAAGATCAAGCTCATCCTAGGGATTATTCTGACCATCGAAAGATACCTCCCCACCGGGAATACTCCACCGTTGTGTTACATTTGGCGTCGTTGCCTTATCGAATTTGGCATTTTTGTTAAAACGGGTCAAATTTGACGAAACAATTGGAGGTGATTTCTTATGACAGACACTAGTACACGAAGCCATGGGAGAAGAGAACCACGAGAGAACATTCCAGTAAGAAGGAGCATAAGTATTGCTCAAAGAGGAAACACGAGTAACTCAAATTAGAGTACGCACGAACCAGATATAGAGCAAGTTTGGACATCCGAAGAAGGAGACTTTGAGACATTGTTTATTGAGACAGAAGACGAGGAGGAAAACCCGTCGATCGTAGAGGAGACGGGTGACAAAGAGAAAGTGCACGATGACAGAGAGTGGATGGTAAGGCCTGAGGAAGTGACAACAGGGTTGTGAGAGGGTACATAGGACGAGAGTCAATCACCAAGGCAATAGGACACGAGGACTCAGGAAGATAGACCAAGACAATCTCGATCACATCAGCGAAGAAGGTCGTTGAGTGAGGACGCACGAGAATTTGGTCATCGAGTGACGGGAAAAAATAAGATACCTCGAATTGATTTTTCTGACAACAGAAGTAAGACACCTTTGAGGAGGAATTCGGTCGAGATTCCACGGGAGACCTCGAGTGAGAGTGACGACTCTCCCAAGATGGCTAATAGAGCAGCCAAGCAAAGATGTCCACCATTTTCAGGTGAGGGTAAGGAAGACCCCACATGGCACGTAGTAACTTGCATAACCATTTGGAGAGCAAATGGTGTAGACAGATCGGAGGATTGGGTAGTCCTCTTTCCTGCCACTTTGAGAGGATTGGCAATAGATTGGTACCTGAAAAGAGAAAACAATGTTGATTTTCAGACTTGGAACCAGATAAAGGAGAAATTCATTGAGGAATTTTGACCTTTGAAAGATGATGGAGACATAGTCACTGAGATTTGCATGACAAAACAGAAAGTAGATGAGGATATAAAATCCTACAACCGTCGACTAAAGCAGTTAGTCGATAAGATGTAGATGCCATCAGCAGACATGTTGATAAAACGATGGTTTGTAGATGGGTTACTACCGAAATATAAGAAAAATATGAAGGGAGTACCATCTGACACATATGAGGAAGCTTTGAAACACGCAAAGACCTTTGAAAGTGAGTCAAAACATATATACAGGAATCTTGTCTCATCCCAAGTCGAAAGATTCGGATAGTGAGGAAGAGGACACTATCCAGAGGACGGTAGCTTCGTTTCACAAGGAGTTTGATAAAATGGTTAAGGAGCAAAAGATCAAATCTAGAGAGGAATGAACTATGGTGCATAGAATGCAAGAGTGAGAGACAAACATATGAAGTTCCCGAAGAATGATTACTACCATATTTGTATTGTGATGGGGCACGATGTAGTGCTTTGTCCCTATAACGCAAGAACCCATCCACAGGTACTATCAATTCAGGAGCAGGAACAAAAACCTCAGGCCCAAGGGAGTGGCCAACAGGTAATGAGTGGTGGTTATAGAAATAGCAGAAGGGGTGGCAGACAGAATCAAGGTAATTGAGAGGGAGGACAAAGTCATTTACAGTATGATTCGAAAGGAAGACCGATCATATAGTGTCGCAATTTCCAAGAGTGGGGGCATTTTGTGAAGAATTGTCCTGCACCTCAGACGCAAGGAGCACCACAGGCAAGCACTACACATATGTGTAGATGGTGTGGTCCGGGGAACCACAAGGAGGAGAATTGTCCAAAGCAAGCGAGTTCGAGTAACCCGCAGAATGTGAGATATTTGGACATTGAGGTTCCTCAAGTTAAAGAGGAAACTCAGGAATTATTAGCCGTGATGTAGAATCAGGATAAAAAGGACAAGTATCCAGAGCCAACAAAGGAGAAGCAATGCTGGCAAGTTTCAAAGAAAATACTGCGAGAAGAAACTGAGAAAGCTAAGCAAGGAGAATCGAGCACTCGAAAGGAAGTACGAAGACCATCATAACAGGAGACAGTTGTGCAGCATCTGGTCGCACAGGTGTTAGATACCACAGTAGAACTTAAGGTATCTGACTTATTCGAAGCTATCCTAGAATTGCCGAAAGCAATTGTGGAAGAGATACAAACACAGAAGGTGATGGAAGTAGAAAGCCAGCCAATTGTAGGAGAAGAACGAAAGGACCAATTTATGGATCCTACCATATTGATGATTGATGTGGGAAAGAAGCCTGCATTAATGCATATGGAGATTTTGGGACACAAATTGACACAAGTGATTGTGGACGGAGGTTCCAATGTTAATGTGCTACTTGAAAGGACTTGGCTAGAACGAGGCGCACCATCACTATGGGCACCGAGCTTCCGACTGTATGGGGCTAACCATAATGATATTAACATTAAGGGAGTTTTAACTGCACAACATGTAATGATAGCTGAGCAAGAATTCATCTTGGATTTTGTTGTGATTTTGATGCAAAAACCTGCATACGACGCTCTCTTAGGGAGAGGATGGCTACGAGTGGCCAAGGTTAATCACAATTTGGGAAAGAATCAGATCACCTTCAAAAAGGGACAGCATAAATACATGATCAATTTAGCTAATCAAAGGGTGAGTGAGGATGTAGCTACAACGGATGAATCAGAAAACTCATCAGGGGATGAAGAACACGAACCTGATGGAGAAGGAATGTTGTACATAGAAGAATGTAGCGAGGACGAAGCTCGATCTGATAGCGGACTTCTTCATTGGCAAATGGAGGATTATGAAGTATTTCAGCCCAATTGCTTATGCATTGAATTAGAGGAGATTAAAGAGCAACAAGACAAACCAGAAGCTAGTAAAGAGACTAAGAAGGAAACAGAAGAGAAATGGACATTTCCAAAAAGCTTTGCGGAGTATACAATAGGAGATGAAGAGATTGATACAAGACCAGCACATCCTGAGAATGTAATTAAAGCTACGAGTGAGCCGAATAATATCAAGTATGAAGGACCTAAGATAGTGGATATCAACTTGGGAATAGAGAAAGAACCGAAGATAGTCCACTGTGGCGATGATTGGAATCTTGTATTGAAGGCAACAACTTTCAAGATATTCTTGGAGTACAAGGATGTCTTCGCATGGACATATAATGATTTGAAAGGAATTCCACCTGAGTTATGTGTCCATAAGATTACACTAATGCCTAGCACTCAACCAGTAAGGAGGCCATATAGAATGAATCCAAAGTATGCGGCATTGGTGAATGCGGAGCTAGAAAAGATGTTGGAAGTAGGAATTATATTCAGGGTGACGAACAGTGAATGGGTTTCATCGATAGTAATCACTTTGAAGAAGGAAGTCGATAAGATAAGAATATGCATAGACTTCAGGAGTTTAAACGCAGTAACCATTAAGGACCCTTTTCCTATTCCATTTATGGATTCTATCTTGGAAGAAGTTGCAGGGCATGAGATCTATTCATTTTTGGATGTATTCAGTTGTAATTGGGCAGTTTTGAATAACAAATTGTCTCAAGAACCGCTTTGGAACAGCCTATACAACATTATATAAGGCTCCATTTTTGAATTTATGAGTCTGGCTACTAGTTTACTGGTTCATAGTTGTTAGGATAGAGAGTTAGCCATATTTCTGAGTTATTGCTACAGTATGGATAGAGTTTCCACATTGTACTGAGTTGATCACCATTAACAATAAAGAACAGACATTGTGAATGACAGTGTACGATCCTGTGTGTATGGTTGATGCATTGTGGATAATTATTGTGTGATTGAGTTCCTTCCTTACTATCATATGTTAGTTTTAGGCTTAATTGCAAGTTGTGAGCAAATTTCTACTGGTGAGAATCATGGAGAATGATATAGGAGCATGAGGAAATTTTCAAGGACGTATTGAAGTAGACTGTATGATTTTTGGGCGTAATTTCTTGAATGGAATCACTTATAATCCCGGATTGGATGCTTTGCTTGTGTGTGGAATCATCTTGTTTGGACTGTTAAAACCTTACAAAACCTTTCGAAGAGATATTGGAGTAGAAGAGCATTGCAAATACTATCTTGTTGTACCTTTGGATCATACAGATCATACATCGTACAAATCGTACATAGAATCCTTACCCGATTTGGTAAAACAGGCGATTGATAGAAACTTACCCGATTTGGCAGTTTTGGTAATCGGCTTGAACAATTACAAAACTGTGTACAGCAGCCTCCAAAACAGCATCCGTCAGTTTTTCTAAGTGCAAGATCGTACCATCTTGGCCACTGTATGATCTCAGATCGTACAGTGTATGTGTGGAAGGTTGTACAAGAGATTGACAATCCGTACGAGGGTAGTTCGGGTACTTGGAAGATTGTTTGATTTGGTACTTAAGATCAAGCTCATCCTAGGGATTATTCTGACCATCATAATATACCTCCCCATCGATAATACTCCATCGTTGTGTTACATGGCACATTTGCATAAACTCACATGTACAAACGTATGTGTGTGTAGCACCCTAAAATTAGCGCAGTAAAATCTTAAATAATTACAATTACTCTAGTAAAATATTCAAATTCAAATTTTAACCCCCAAAACCGCTCCCAAACCGCCGTTTAACCCGTTTCCTCCTTTCCCATGCCATTTTTAGAGTTTGTTTTGACCGTTTGACGATATCGTCGTCGATCAGACGATATCGCCTCGTATCGGACGATTTCGTCTGGGCTAGGACGTCCGGACGATCTTGTCCCAAAACTAATTTTTCACAATTAGCCTCTGTTCCAACGGCGTCTCTAATCCGGGTAGAAGCGTGTCTACACCGTTAGAGACCCTCCCCATTGGAGATCTCCCAAATTGGGATGATCTCCAACCTCCTAACCTCCCTCCTAAGCCTATTTAAACTTAGGACTCCCCCTTGGCATCCCCCCTGGCTGAAATTTCCTGTAACACAAGTTCTACGTGCATTAGACCGTCTTAAATTATTATTTGCCTCCATATTTGTCCAAATTTATTTGCAGGAACCTTAGTATTTTTTAGCCGGAGCAAGCTCAGTTCGTCGTGGACGATCCTGTTCAATTCGAGACGATTTCGCACCAATTCGAGATGATCTCGATCGTAGCTCGCATTGGGGGCAATCAGTGCCCAAAGTTTGCATTTCCTTCATTATTTTTTGTTGCATTATTCTGGTATTTAGTTAATCTTATGATTATTCTTTATTATTTTGCATCTTGGAGTTCACCCATGTAGTTTAATTGCATAATAAGGTCATGATTAGCTATTAAAGTGTTGCAACTTACTTGCATTTCTATTCGGGATTATCTCTTAACATCCTTATTGTCATTTTACATCATTATCCTCTATTAGCATTGCTGCATTTTTTGTATTTTGTGTCTATTTCTCTGTTTGCAGGTCTCTCGACGAATTCGTCAGATCTCAGACGATCCTGCAGGTCGGAGACGATCCCGTCAAATTCCAGACGATCCTGTCTGCTTCAAGAATCAGAACCTCCATCAGACATCCGGATCAGGTATGGCTCTTTAATTTAGCTTTTTCTCTCTGTTTTCTGTTCAAATCTGTTTTTTGTATTTCATTTAGTCTGCATTTTCATAATAGAACAACTTAGATTCATTTGGCCAAACCTAGGACTCGAATGTTTAAAGATAAAACTGAACACATTAAACACATTCCCAACCTAGGCGTGGAAACCGCCATTCAAACGTTTCCTGGTGAACCCACCATCCGTCAAAAAATCACCATAATACACCTCCCCCGAGAGGCGGGACCTTCGCAAGGCCTCTCAGTCCGAGGTACCGCGCCATCCTTTTCCCATCCTCCTTCCGGGCACGGATCCTATAGCCTGAAGGTAAGGATGCAAAAAATTTGGAGCGATACATTTTGGTGAACCCGACGTGAATGCATTTAAAACCTTTTGAAAAAAATATATATATATATAGATGCATTTCAAATCATTTAAAACTAATAAGTTGCATATCATGTTTAGATGGTAGCTCCTAAGAAAAGACTAGCAGTTACTATAAATGTTGAAAACCAATTAGCAGCCATAGAAATCAATTTTGTGCTTAGTGTGCCTGAAATAGATAGAAATCAACTTTTGTGGGACGAACTTGATAGAAGACTAGGTGTCATTTCATCTAGGTCAACAAAACTTAAACAAATCAAAAGGCTTGTCCTAGATAGAATCCTGGATCCTCATCAACTCATTTTTTATCATGAACTTCAGAGAGCCTGCCATAGGTGGTTAGCTTATAGGAGAGCTCTTGTGTCTTCGAAATTGTTCACCTTCGAGGAATACCTCGAGAACGCAGCCACTATACACCAGTTCCTAGGTCATGTAGAAGACCAAGAGTTCGTTCTTACGGATAGAAAAATATGGAATAGAGTTCCTAGAGCCGTGTTATATCGAGAGTATTGCCACGAGCTTTACTTCTACCAACCATAATCTGAGACAGATAATATCACTATAGCACTTTTCATTAAATTCTTGAAAGAAAATTTCCAATTTGAAGAAGAACACTTCATGACTCCCGAAGAACTTGAGCCCATTAATGATATTTATAAATTGTTTATAGAAAACTAGATCATTGCTTTCATTATTATTATTTCTTGTGTTTTGTGTGTTGTTTGTTATCTTTATAATATTGTTATTAAAACCAAAAAAAAAAAACAAGAAAAACTAAAAAACATAACAAAAACCAAAACATTTCATTTTAAATATTGTAGTAGGTATATAATTAATATATACCTCTTAAGCTTGTTGCATATATATATATATATATATATATATTTGCTGAAATCTAAGTTAAGCACAATGCCTAAACTTAGGAATGGTAAACAAACTGAAGGAGAAGAAGAAGATTGGTTAGGAGACAAAACAAGAAACCCAAATGTCCTTCCTGAGGATCCAATCCTAGAAGAAGAAACTCTAGACCAGCAAGACGATGAGCTTGTTGTAGATGAACAAGAAGAAAATGTTAAAGAGGATGGATCCTCATCCCCTAGAATAACTCCAGATGGAACTATTGCTTTTGATAACTTAGATCATTTCTGGAAATTTTTCAATAATAACATTGGCGCTCTTAATATGGCAGTTCGTATTGATAAAGGACAAATTAGTGACACTCAAGCAGCCATGGAAGATGTGTTTAATATACACACTAATCCCTTGTCCTTTGTTGATCAAGAAAGTGATAAGGCTGGACCATCCAATAGAGATATGGTCACTATGATTCAGAACATGCAAAAACAACAGGTTACCCAACCTCCTAAAGAACCTCTTATTGAGCCTAAAATCATTCCCACACAAAAGAAACTTTCCTTCACTGCTTTACTTCGCCAAACTATTGATCAATATGCTTCAAATCAACAAAAACCTAAAATGAAGCCAAACACCAATTTCCAACAATCTGGAATACAACATAATATAACTTCAAAACTTCTTCATAACACCCTTCCTACCAACAAATTACACAATAGCAATATAGCATCTAATATTCATGTCCCTCCATCATATGCTCACAAATCCCATATTAATGCCCTACCGAACCAATATGGTGGGCAAACCAAGTAATCTGGAAGCCATGGTGAAGCAGTTTAGCTTCCCGCATGGACCGAGATAGATCCCTACCGTCCCTCGTACAATTATCGAGAGATATGTAGTCAACCTTTGGATCCCATAGTTGTAGCACAACCATACCCTAAACACTTTCCCATGCCCGTCCTGCCTATATATAAAGGAACCGAAGATCCCATAGAGCATCTTCGCATGTTTAGGATAGCATGTCATGATATATCACATGATGACTTGCTATTACTAAAAATGTTCCCAAAAAGTTTAGGTGGAATGGCATTAGAGTGGTACTATCAATTGCCCACTCATTCTTTGAGAAACTTTGAAGAAACAACTGAATCTTTTGTCCATCAATTTAGTGCCTACATCGAGAGGCATGTCACCATTAAAGATTTATACAACTTAAAACAAGACAAAGATGAATGTTTTGCTGATTTCTTAGCTAGATGGAGGCAGTTGATAGGAAAACCGCACTTTGTGCTACCTTATAGAGAAATGTTGGACATTTTTATTAATAATTTGCAAGAACAAATATCTTATGAGTTATCAATCGCTACTTTAACTACCTTCGATCAAAGCTATAGATTTAGCTCGAAGAGTAGAAGATGCCCTCATTAGGAGAGGCCAACTTAGGAAGAAAGATGATGAGAAAACATCCAGAAATCAATATAAAAACAAACAAGTCATAGGTGACGGAGTCACTGATAGCAAAAATGTTGCTAATATCAATGCAACGAAGACAACAGAAAAATTTATATTGAAACCTCCTGATAAACCTCCTCGAGAATTTACTAGATTGAATCAACCATTATCAACTATTTTACCTCAATTACTCGAAAGAGGTTTGATTCAATTACCAACTATCCGGGAACCTGATCCAACCATACCCGGATACAGAGCCGACTTACACTGTGATTTCCATAGAGGACCTGGACACTCTACCAATGCTTGTAAAAGGTTAAAACATAAAATACAAGATCTGATTGATAATAATGAAATGGAGGTGCAAGCCTTCCAACCTAAACAAAATGCTCCTAATAATGCTCAAAAGAACATTCCCCAAAATCAAAATCAAAATGCTAATCAATCATTAGACATATTTCAACATCCTTTACCAAGACATGGTAAAGAGGTGGCCAATCAAATTGAGCATCATAATGTTCCTCCTCCTACCCGATATGTAGGAACTATTAGCGGACAATTACCTATTCATGATCCTCAAAAATTTGACACAACTTTATCCATGGTCACAACCAGGCCCCTACATAATACTCAAACTCCCGATCCTAGTGATATAGAATCAGATACTGAAAGTGACATGGAAATCACTTCAAACCAATCGAATAGTTCTAAAAATGAATCAGATCCTATTCAACCTATCACAGATGCTATGGTTCCAAAAGAACCATTTCCTAGAAGAGTTACTACTCGACCCTCTTCTAATCAATTCCTCCCTAATGAACAAGCCATAAACGCTCAACCGAGACCAGTTCAACATCTTCAATATAACATTGTAGGTACCATCGGAGTCGTTACCAGACAACAAGCTCAAAATTCTCAACAAGAACCAAACCAGAATGATGGATCAACTCCATTTGTTTTGAAAAATCCCAATAAAGGGAATCATGCTTCCAATGTTCAACCTAAACCCCCTTACAATATTAATGAGCAATTATCCAATACTACAACCAAAATTTCTCTCTTGGATTTATTAAGATCTTCTCCTACCCATAGAGATGAATTAATGCTTACATTAAGCCAAATGATGGTACCACAAAACATTCAACCTAAAGCCATGGCCAATACTATCATCACTAGAGAAGTCGATTGTATTGACTTTCGAGATAAAGATATCCCACAACATAGTTTACATAAGGATAACCCCTTATACATTACTGCCCTAATTGGAGATGTAGCCGTTAAAAGAGTTTTGATTGATAATGGTTCATCTCTAAATATTTGCACTTTTGATTTCTACCAACGATTTGGGTTTAGAAGTGATGAAATGAAGAAAACTGACATGATTATCAAAGCTTTCAATGACGAAACACAAGAAACGTGTGGAGTTATTACCATCCCATTGCAAGTTGGTCCTAGAACCTTAGATACGACCATGTTTATTGTACATTGCCCCGCATCGTACAATATACTCTTGGGTCGTCCTTGGATCAATGCAATGCGGGCTGTCCCATCAACTTTACACCAATGTGTTAAATTCGAATTTAAAAATCAGTTGGTCACTATCCATGGTGACCCTAGACCCTTTGATATGTGTGCTTTGGCGTAACCTCGTTGGAGTTCAATTTTGCCCCGCTCCGTCATGCACACATCCTAATTCTTATTTTTCATTCACACACACCCATGACTTCATCTATTTCTCCTTCATTAATTTCACCCTCATATATAGATCAACAATCTTCTAAACAAACCACTCTAGAACCTCAAAAAGATCTTCAATCCATAACCAATCCTTCATGTTCCATCCCTATAATTTCAAAACCTATAGACCCATCTATTAACACCTCCACATTATCTACATCTATCATACCTTCCACATCTAAAGATATAGGGAATGATCCTTCTACATCTTATGCTCTTTCTGATGAACTTTTACCAGATTTATCCACAATTCTTATATTAGAAAAAACAAATGCTTTTATGCAAGATTCAATTCTCTTAAATAACTTGCCGCCATCTCCTCGTACTTTGGGCCTCCCACAACCTATGGGAAGTACTTACCAAGTCGGGAGTTGTGCCTTCATTTATAAAGGATATGACTGGGGAAGAATACCTCGGAATATCAAAACTCATCATGATGGATATGCTCGATGTTATTTTACTAATGAGTATATTAAAGCTAAACCTATAATGCTTAAAATGGGATATAAAGGGAAAGGCTTGGGACCTTTCCAAAATGGTATGAAAGAACCTTTCGAGGTAGAACCGTGGCCTGCCCGCTGTGGTGTGGGCCTATTTCCTAGTAAGGGTCAACCCTTTCCTTTTGAAGATGATGATCAACTCATATGTTATCAAGATTATTTGGATAGGCATGATGATTTGCCTCTAAAAAATCAGCCATTTACATGTAACATGCTATCCATAGCTTACCCTGAAATGATCGCTGAATCCGATGACGAGTTGGAAGGAGATATTTTCCATGATGTCTCCATTGAAGAGATGTTACACAATGGGTTTTATTTTGATGGTTCTATACCAACTATAGCCCAACTTGAGGCCACCACTCCTCAAGATGAATTATCCAAGTTAACCTTAAAAGAATTACAAGAATTGGGCGTTTCACCCGCCCCACCTAATTTTGAAAGAGATCTACACATGGAAGTAGAAAACGTCATTAAAGTTAACATTGGAACTGAGGATAATCCTCACATAATCAATATTGGGTCAGAATTAAGTCAAGAAAAACAAGAGCAATACATTGCATTCCTTAAAGAATATGAAGATGTCTTCGCTTGGACATATGAAGATATGCCAGGTCTGGACCCTTCCGTAGTCATGCATCATCTAGTAGTCCATCCGGATGCTAAACCTGTTAAACAAAAACTTAGAAAAATGCATCCCAAAGTGGCCTTACTAGTCAAAGGGGAGTTAGAAAAACTCCTGAATGTTGTTTTTATACAAGCTATTGATTATGCTGAATGGATCTCGAATGTAGTTCCAAGTCACCAAGAAAGAAGCTACCAAAGTTAGGGTTTGCACAGATTTTAGAGATATTAACGCTGCATGCCCTAAAGATGATTTTCCTCTTCCAAACATGGACCAAATCATTGATTTTACTGCTGGGAGTGGGATGATGTCCTTAATGGATGGATTCTCCGGCTATAATCAGATCAGGATAGCTCCTGAAGATCAGGCTAAAACAACCTTTATTACCCCCTGGGGTACCTTTTGTTGGAAAGTGATGCCATTCGGCTTAAAGAACGCAGGTGCAACCTATCAACGAGCTATGACTTATATTTTTCATGATATGATGCATGATATCCTACATGATTATGTAGATGATATTATAGCTCGCTCTATTAATGAAGATAATCATTTAGATGATTTGAGAAAAGTTTTTAATCGGTTAAGAGAATATCTTATTCGATTAAATCCAACCAAATGCATATTCGGAGTTAAGTCCGATAAACTATTAGGGGTTATAGTTTCTTTACGTGGCATCGAAATTGACCCTCTTAAGATTGCGGCTATCACTGATATGCCCGCACCTACCAATATATCTGAATTACGAAGTTTACAAGGTAAGCTTCAAGCTATCCGTCGCTTCATCGATAAGTTGGCGGACAAAACCGGTCCCTTTCTTAAGCTCCTTAAGAAGGATGTCCCTTTTAATTGGGACGACGAATGTAAAGAAGCTTTTGAACTTCTCAAACAATACCTCCTTAACCCACCCGTGCTTTCACCGCCTAGACCTGATCGCCCATTTCTCCTGTATATTTCAGCTTCAGATTCTGCCTTAGGAGCTATGTTAGCTCAGCTTGATGATGAGAAGAGAGAACGTGCTAATTATTATATTAGCCGAACCTTCATCAGTTATGAAACCCGCTACACAACATTAGAAAAACTATGTCTAGCAGTCATGTTTGCTACGCAAAAATTATGCCATTATATGCTTAGTCAGAAAACGTATGTCATTGCTAAATATGATCCCTTGAGGTATCTCATGAGTCGACCTTATTTATCGGGTCGCACAACCAAGTGGGTTCTTGCTCTAAGCGAGTTTGAACTCACGTTCATAGGACAGAAGTCTGTTAAGGGTCAAATCATAGCAGATCAATTAGTTGCTGCACCCTTAGAGTCTACCCATCCCCTCATCATTGAGTTTCCTGATGAATGCCTTCAATTAGAGGCAGACCATATTGAACAATGGTCCTTATACTTTGATGGAGCCCGATGCATGAGTGGGGCTGGTGCAGGTATTATTTTAATATCCCCGCAAAAACATCTTATACCTTTATCCTTTAAATTAACATTTGCTTGCACCAATAATACTGCTGAATATGAAGCTCTAATCCTTGGATTACGAGCTGCCTTGGCGCTAAAAATTAAACATCTATTAGTTTTTGGTGATTCTCAACTTGTCATAAATCAAATTAATGAAGTTTATCAGACCATAGATGATAAACTGCGCCCATATAAAGCCTATGTTTTACAATTAATATCTCTATTTGATAAAGTTACCTTGGAAGCTATTCCTCGAACTAGCAACCGTGCAGCTGATGCTATGGCCGCAACTGCATCTCTTCTGCCCTTGGAGTTAGATGACGAATATGCCACCATCATTATTCATCGACTCCAAGAACCCACTTCAAATAAGTCATGCTTAGAACCTTTGGATGTGTTTCTAATCAATGAAACTACTCCTGAACCTTGGTATACGGATATATTTGATTTTCTCCAAAATGGGACTTTCCCTGCCAATTCTAATAGAAACCAACGTCGGTTATTACGTAGACGAGCAAGTCGATTTGTAATAATTGGCAATACTTTATATAGGAGATATTTTGAAGGTATCCTATTAAGATGTTTGAATCTAGAAGAATCCAAATCAGCCTTGAGTGAAGCCCACGATGGATCTTGTGGAGGACACTTCAGTGGTAGTGTCATTGCTAAAAAGCTCCTTAGGATAGGATACTTTTGGCCTACCATGGAGAATGATGCACATGATTATGTGCGCCATTGCGACAAGTGCCGGAAACATGCTGACCTTGTCCATGCCCCTGCACAAGAACCGCAGGCTATTTCATCTCCTTGGCCCTTTTCAAAATGGGGCTTAGACATTATTGGCAAAATTAATCCCGTGTCATCCGATGGACACAAATTCATCATAACCGCCACCAAGTATTTCACGAAGTGGGTTGAAGCTATGCCTTTAGCTTCCTGCACTAGCACACAAGTCTCTAAATTTATTTTTAATCAAATCATTTGTAGGTTCGAAATTCCTGCAAATCTCATCTCAGACAATGGAACTTGTTTCAAAAATAAAGATGTTAAGAAATTATGCCAAAAATATAAGATTCAACATCGCTGGTCCACTCCCTATTATCCTCAGGGTAATGGTCAAGCAGAAGCATCTAACAAAACCTTAATCAAAATTCTCAAAAGATTGGTCAATAAATCTGGCCGTGATTGGCACATTCAATTATATCCAACCTTGTGGGCCTATCGAACTAGTGTTCGAACCCCCACTGGAACTTCACCTTTTGTTTTGGTTTATGGTGCTGAAGCCATTTTTCCCTTTGAATTAGAAGTTCCTTCTTTGGCTCTACTACTTCAAGATACCGAAGTAGGAGATGAATATCGAGATGGCAGACTCAGTCAACTGGAACTCCTAGATGAAAAATGCATCAATGCTTTGGAGCATCTTCGTGCCTACCAAAACAAGCTTAAAAGATCATATGCTAAAAAAGTTCGTCATCGATCCTTTGAGATCGACGACCTTGTTTTAAAAGAAAATAAAAAAAATACTAATGCAACTAAAGACCTTAAAGGTAAATTTGAGCCCAACTGGCTTGGACCATACATTATCACTGCTAAATTTGAATCGGGAGCATACAAATTAGCTACCTTAGATGGTAAATATTTAAAAGAACCTATGAATATTATGCATCTTAGGCGATATTACGCATAAAATTTGGTCATTTCATCATTTGTACATATTTTGCATGTTGTCTTATTTTAAAAATATATCAAACTGTTTACACAAAAACAAAAACAAACAAAAATAATAAAAATAAAAATAGCAATATTCTTGACTCTTTCAAAACCAAAACAAAATAAAGAAGAAAGAGAGAGTCAACATTCTCAAACTTCCCAAAAAGTATTTGTATATATTTCTTCTTACAAATGTTGCAGTTATATATTTCAAATTATTTTGGATAAATTAGCATTTATTTGGAATCCCTCACTTTCACAAACACAAAATAAATATCTTGATTTTTATCTGGCATGATTACTAATCTCTCTTATATCAAAGTCCACAAAATTCAATTAAATAAAGTTTGAGCACAGAGAATTGATCTTGTTATTTACTTAAACCAAGCACATCCTTTCACAATAAAATGATTATATTTGTAATGTCCATGCTATGCTACATAGTAGAAGTGGTTTCTTGAGCGAAAAGTTTCCCCTGCTATCCTATCATGCACATGGTCTAGAATCTTTGAGAATTGGCAAAAGGACAAGCTCACCCCTACCCAGAATAAAAATCCCTTGCTCTACAGATAATCCGAGCAAGTATCCCTAGCATAGGAAGAAAAGCAAAGTTCAAGAAAAAGAGAAAAAGAAAAATGTTATTTTATATCATTACAAACAATGTTTCAAGCATTATCTCAAAAATCAAGCAAAAATACAAAAGAAAAGCAAAAGAAAAGCAAGAAAGCAAAAGCAAAAGCAATAAAATCCCTCTCCCTACCCATTGAAAAGAAAAGAAGGGTTGATGAGCTTGAATCCCTGGAATTCTCAATTATTCGAAAACCGTGAGGTAAGCCCCATAACAAGTGGTTTGTGCCCAACCCGCTTGGCCTTGGGTAACTCCTAGCGTGGCGATATGTCCGTCACATTAGCGACCTTCTTTTGTACAGACCTATGTCCGCTTATGGATTAGCTAGCTCTTGATAATCCGACTTACATAGTAGTCCGGTATGGTTATATGCATCTAAATCATGGTTAATAAACACTTATTTGGTTCATTCAAATCACTTGTATCAAATTATCTTGCTCAAAATCGGTAAACGAACATAGCAATTGCACACACATTTGTATTTGAGAGATTTTGTGTATCATTATGATAAATCAAGATTGGAAATGAACTCACATATGCACATGGGATTCCTTATAAATCTAACTTTTGTCTTTAAGATACTTTGAAATATTTTTGCAAATTGTCTGGAATAATTTCATTTTCTCCTTTGAGAATCAGCTTTATAAAGACAACTACATGCATTATCAAAAATCAAAATCCTTTTTCAACAACATACAATAAAGTTACATATATATATAACTTTTGACTTTCGCGACGATGGTATAGTTCCAAAACTAAAATTGGAATTTTATGCCTAGCACAAGTCCTCATCTTCATATTTTCTATTTATTTTCAAAAATTAAAAATCAACCATGCAATAAAACTATTATTCTTTTTCTTTGGATTTCGCGATGATGGTATAAGTCTATACCTAAATATTCTATGCCTAGCGCAAACCATTGTACCAATTTTATTCCCCATTTATTTAAAATCATAAAAACATATGACTTAAATCATTATGTTACACAATTATGCTTTAAAACAAGCATGCACATTATCACTATTTCATGTCATTATGTCAAACTTCAATTTTGCAATGATGGTATAATTCCTAGGGAATTATCCAAAAATTTTATCACACTTAGGAATTTATGCCTAGCAAAAATCATTTTAAAATATTTCATGCATAATATTTTCATGGAAATCTGAAAACAAACATCATCATCATCATCATTTGCATCATCACAACAAAGTCTTAAGACAGTCTCTTAAGCACTCTTTTACTTTTAGCAATATTTCTATACTGGGATTAGCTTGACGACCGAGTGAGCGGTGACTCCATGAAATGGTCTATAATAGCGACAATGTCCTTTGAAATTATTGTTAAAAGTCCCTTTTATTTTTATCAAATTATCACATCACAAACAACCAATTTGTTTCCATCAGATTATTTCATTTAAATTTTAAAGCATCCATTGAAAACCATACATATTTCCAAACGACATAATTACATGAATCATCAAATCAATCACACCAAAACATTAAAAGCATCATAAAAACATATAGACAAGTCATATGATCAAAAAATATCTCATATATATATATATATATATATATATATATATATATATATATATATATATATATATATATATATATATATATCTCAACAATGTATGTACATCATCTCAAAACTAGATTGGTATGCCACAATCTACATCTTGGCATACTCAATCCTCTCAATCATATATCCTCTATTGTAGTGCAGAAGGTCCTCGAGAACCCCTCGAGCTCTCAACCTCATCTCCTCCCCCGCCCCGAGGTGGACGAGGTGGCCCCATCACAGTATGTGTGGTACTATGAGTCCTAGTCCTCGATCGAGATGAAGTCCTTGATGACCCAATCCTGATCAGGTCTGCAATGTCAGCTGGTAATGGCACCCTCTGCCCTCTGGCACCATCTGGAAGTAGATACCCCGGTAGAATGTAACCTAGCAATCGACCGTGCTAGCTCCCGAGTGCTCGCTCCTCCGCTCCGAGCTCTGAGTCATGCAACCTCATCTCTGCAAAGTCTCGCACTCGAGCCCGCAAGCGAGCAACCTCAGCCTAGAGAGTAGCCATCTCACTACTCTCTCCTGTGTCCACACCCTTGCCCTTATCAAGCGATGGTGGTCTCTCTCTCTATGGAGAAGGGGGTCTCTCCTCCCTCCTCTCCCTACCGTGGCCTCTGCTGAGCCTGTGGTCTCCTCTGCTCTCTCCCACCGTGACCCTATGTCGCCTCAATGGCCGCCTGGCACCGCCTCCCCATCCGACGCACAACTGCATGAATCGGACCCTGAGCCCTCATCATCCGAGGAGGGCGGATGCCTGTGTACCAGGCATCATAGCCGTCGGCTACCCCAGCATCATCCCCATCCACTGGTTGAATGGGGGCATCATCCGTGTCCTAACTCCAGAATCGCTGCATATCTGGAGCCCCGCTAACTGTAGTGTTATCCCGGACAGTCCGAGAAAACTCGTAGTCTCTGAGAGATGGGATCCCCTATTGTAGACCGAACTGCCTCAAAACTCGGTCGTACCGGTGGAGCTCCACCTCTCCCCTCTCCATCCTCAGCCAACAGACTCGCCTGATGCGAGCCAGCTCCTGTCCATCCTCGGCCCACCCTGGATGATCTCTCCAAGGCCTCCAGGTGATCTAGTCGGAGACAAGGTCGTCAAGTAGTCTCCGGGATGCTGGCAGATCTATCCATCGTTGTGCCCCTCTCTGGAGCCACCAGTAGAAAACTCGGGGCCTCTCCCCGTCAATCCCTGTCAGTGGGAGCCCTACCGGCCTCCGCACCGCAATGTGCTCCTAGCACCAAACCTGTAGTAGAGATGTCATAACCAGACATCGACCGCCCTTGTATACGACCCCATGAAGGATCCTATACAATCGACAGAGTACAAAGCTCCCCCAAGCAAACCTGTATCCGTGGTCTCTCATGTCGCAGACCACATCTGTCAGAACCCATGGCACTCTGCATCCACTCTGATGGCATAGCAGTAGACCACCTACAACCCCAACCAAAACCTGTGTTAGCCTAGATGCCCTAGGCATCTAGCGTAGAGATTCGATGTTCACTCCGCCCTTCTCCAGGGTGAAGCTCGGATCTCCGCATAGTCGCATCATCGCGTGGCCCTGATTGGCCGCGAGAGTGATCAACCATCCTTGTATGGGGATCCTCAAAATCCTCCATACATCCTCCAGTGTGGGAGTCATCTCCCCTGTCGATAACCAAAAACAGGAAGAACCCGGATACCACCTCTTTGCTAGGGCCGTCAATAGCCCCATATCTGTAGAAACCTGTGGCATCTCTCGCCACATGCCGCAAGCCGACCTGAGCCAGCTGATCTCGCTCTCCTGAGATAGAGCGGCCAAGTCATCCCTCAACCCGCCGTATTTCCATTCTCTGCTCTTTAGTAATCCTCTCTGCAACATAAACAACAAAATAATCAAAAATCATCAATAACAATCATTAATCAAACAGTGATTAAAAATGCAAGTAATACAAGTTCAATTTGAGCAATTTCGTCTTCGATTTCGCATGAGCCAAAATCGTCCCTTATTTTGACGAAATCGTCCCCATTTCGCCGATTTTGCCCTTAGACGAAATCGACGATATCGAGACGATTTCGTCTCGATGACGTCGACGGCCCAAAAACGGCCGCGATGCTCAAAAATCAATCAAATCTAATCTAAAAAGCATGAAATTCTAAATTAAAGCATTCTAAATTCAGTTTAGACCCTTACCCGTAGCCCGCGTCGGACCTCTGTCGATCTGTGCGCTGTCTCGACCATCTTGTCTCCAGAGCTCTAAAAACTAGGAAAATGAACAAGTAACAATGAATTAGGGTTTTACCCTATTTTTCTTAATTTTATTCAAAAACAATTAAAAACATTTTAAAATTTTGCTTTTTCGCGTTTTTACCTCAAACGTTCGATTTGGGTAAAAACACGGAGGGGGCACCATAGTAAGTTGTCGTACGATTCGACCTAGAATCGTCGCCTAAAAATGGGAATAATTTTTGCTTTCTCGTAGATCGAGAAGAACTCATCTTTAACGCATTTTCTTCGAAAAATTCGCTAAAGAGGGGGCAAAATGTAGCACCCTAAAATTGGCGCAGTAAAATCTTAAATAATTACAATTACTCTAGTAAATATTCAAATTCAAATTTTAACCCCAAAACCGCTCCCAAACCGCCGTTTAACCCGTTTCCTCCTTTCCCGCGCCATTTTTAGAGTTTTTTTGACCGTTTGACGATATCGTCGTCGATCAAACGATATCGCCTCAGATCGGACGATTTCGTCCTGGCTAGGACGTCCAGACGATCTTGTCCCAAAACTGATTTTTCACAATTAGCCTCTGTTCCAACGACGTCTCTAATCCGGGCAGAAGCGTGTCTGCGTCGTTAGAGACCCTCCCCGTTGGAGATCTCCCAAATTGGGATGATCTCCAACCTCCTAACCTCCCTCCTAAGCCTATTTAAACTTAGGACTCCCCCTTGGCATCCCCCCTGGCTGAAATTTCCTGTAACACAAGTTCTACGTGCATTAGACCGTCTTAAATTATTATTTGCCTCCATATTTGTCCAAATTTATTTGCAGGAACCTTAGTATTTTTCAGCCGGAGCAAGCTCAGTTCGTCGTGGACGATCCTGTTCAATTCGAGATGATTTCGCACCAATTCGAGACGATCTCGACTACAGTCTGCATTGGGGGCAATCAGTGCCCAGAGTTTGCATTTCCTCATTATTTTCTGCTGCATTATTCTGTATTTAGTTAATCTTATGATTATTCTTTATTATTTTGCATCTTGGAGTTCACCCATGTAGTTTAATTGCATAATAAGGTCATGATTAGCTATTAAAGTGTTGCAACTTACTTGCATTTCTATTCGAGATTATCTGGTTAACATCCTTATTGTCATTTTACATCATTATCCTCTATTAGCATTGCTGCATTTTTTGTATTTTGTGTCTATTTCTCTCGTTTGCGTGTCTCTCGATGAATTCGTCGGATCTCGGACGATCCTGCAGTCGAGACGATCCCGTCAAATTCCGGACGATCCTCGGTCGGAGACGATCCCTCAAATTCCGACGATCCTGACTCGCTTCAAGAATCAGAACCTCCATCAGACATCCGGATCAGGTATGGCTCTGTAATTTAGCTTTTTCTCTCTGTTTTCTGTTCAAATCTGCTTGTTGTATTTCATTTAGTCTGCATTTTCATAATAGAACAACTTAGATTCATTTGGCCAAACCTAGGACTCGAATGTTTAAAGATAAAACTGAACACATTAAACACATTCCCAACCTAGGCGTGGAAACTGCCATTCAAACGTTTCCTGGTGAACCCACCATCCGTCGAAAAATCACCATAATACACCTCCCTCGAGAGGCGGGACCTTCGCAAGGCCTCTCAGTCCGAGGTACCGCGCCATCCTTTTCCCATCCTCCTTCCGGGCACGGATCCTATAGCCTGAAGGTAAGGATGCAAAAAATTGGAGCGATACAGTGTGCATGCATATGTAGAGTGCTGGTGATACGTGTAAACAAGGTTGTCATAAGTGATCACATAGTGTTGTGTGTGTACATGGCAATGCGTTCATAATAATGTTATGTTATGGGGTATTTTAATTTATTGTACACAGGTAGTTTGGTGGTATTTAGGAAGCTACCAACCACCTACCAGTCCTATGATGCCTATAAGTATGCATCTTTGTGGGAGATATCAGGAATGCTTGGCCAACGCAATTATGTGTGTCACTTGACCAAGCCATAATGCATTGCAAATAATTGGATTGTGTAAGATACATGTGTGCACAATGTATCCACAAGTATATATAACTTATTCTCATTGTGTACCTTCGTTTATATATTTATAATACAATTATATTGTAGTATGTTGTATCCTATTCCTACAATCCATACTCCCCAATATCTTTAATCATTTATTTTCATCTTATAGAGAACTAACCCTCCCTAGCTGATGTCTATGTTTCTTGTTTTATTCTTTTATTAGCCTGAAAATAGGGGGGTACCTCCAAAGATGCCTCACTCGCCCAAAGGGTGACTTAAGGAACAAGAAGTTCAATATATCTTTACAAAAAACATATGGTCATGGTGAAGAGGTAACAATTACTAGGAAACAATTTTCCTTATTTGTTCATGAGCAAGGTCCAATTGGCACAATGGATGAATTATTTGATAGAGCTAAAAGCAAAGATCCTCCTAGTTAGTGGACGCATCATGGCAAACATGTACCTCAATAACAACTATATGAAATTGCTTTCACAAGTTAGTGTTGCTTCTTTTTGTGAATGGAGATGGAGCACATATGCTTTTCATTCATTCTAAGAAGTGGAATTAGACAGGTACAAAGAATGCAAAGAACTTGGTGTATATCCATAACTACCTTTGTCTCATCTCATGTAGACAAGGGCTATATGTTAGTCTTACAATGACACTGAGAGGGGGGGTGAATCAGTGTAGCTCTTTAATCTTGAATTTATAGCTCTTAAAATAGCAGCAATTAAAACTTATTACAAGATACAACAAGAATAACAAAAGAGCATCACACAACACAAGATTTAACGAGGTTCACCAATGTGGCTACTCCTCAAAAATGACTGCTTGGACTACCATCCAAATCCAGCCTTTGCAAAGCAACAACTTTACAATCACTTTACCAAGACCCACCGGAAGGAGCACCAACCCCTTATTTATCCGCACCAACAGAAAGGAGCACCAACCCCTGATTTACCAGCACCTACTGGAAGGAGCACCAACCCCTGATGCCAAGCTGCAACCTAGACTTGAATTATGAATCTAGAAGATTAACAGAAAGATACCTCCACTTTTAGAAGACCCCAACTAGTCTGCTTCACCTTTGCGATCTCTGCGCACTCTGCTCTCTCTACGAAATTACTTCGCACAATCTGCTGCATCACAGTCGAACGATCGTCTTCTCCCTTTTGCGCACTTTGCTTCCTTTGTGAATTTCGCACTTAGCACGATTCGATACGACTTGCACTCTGTGCTCTACGACCGAACTTCACACACATCAACAACTTTAGAAATCTCCAAACAGCCCTCCTTTTATAACAGAATGTTTGAGATGAAAACCCTAATCTTAGTCGGCTGTAAATCCTCATCTTAGTTAGTTTTCATGACATCTATAAACCCTAATTTTAGTCGGTTGTTCATCGGTCTTCGTCGGCTTCAACTTAACCGTGAGAATACAACATGTCACGATATCGTGACACTTTTTCTCCTTGCTCTTTCTCTTAGCTTTGACCCGCGAAAATACAACATGTCGCGATATCGTGACACTATTTTCTCTCATGCTCTTTCTCTTAGCTTTGGCCAACGAAAATACAACATGTCGCGATATCGCGACACTATTTTCTCTCTCCTCTTTCTCTTTGCTTTGGCCCACAAAAATACATGTCACGATATCGCGACACTATTTTCTCTCTCCTCTTTCTCCTTGCTATCGAACTGCGAAACTGCTACATGTCGTGATATCGTGACACTTTCTCCTCTACACTTCTCTTCTTTTGTCGTGATATCCGACACTTCCTCAGCTTCTTTGTCACGAAATCACGAATTACTCTTTGCGAAACTTCTTTCTCTCTTTCGTTTGTCAAAATGCGACATGTCACGAAATCGTGACACTTTTCCCTTCTTTCTTCCTATAATACATGTCGCGAAATCGTGACACTTTTCCTTCTCCTTCTTCTCTTTATTACATGTCGCGAAATCGCGGACACTTCTTCCTTTTTGCCTTCCCTTTTCAATATCATGTAAATCGTGACACTTCTTTTTTCTCTTCCTTTCCCAATCGAAATGCACATGTGCTGAAATCGTGACACTTTTTCTTTCTCTTCCTTCCTCTTTCGAGTCGCGAAAATGCAACATGTCGCGAAATCGTGACACTTTTCAAATTTACTTTCTCTCTCCTATTTTAGTCACGAAAATGCGACATGTCACAAAATCGTGACACTTTTCAAACTTCTCTCTTTCTTCGAACTTGTCGCGAAATCGTGACACTTCTTCTTACTTTCTCTTTTTCTTCCAACATGTTGCGAAATCACAACAGTTTTTCCACTTGTCTCTTTTCTCTGCCAACATGTTGCGAAATCGCGATAGTTTTTCCACTTGCTTTCTTCTCTGCCAACATGTCACGAAATCGTGATAGTTTTTCCACTTGCCTTTTTCTCTACCAACATGTCGTGAAATCGTGATAGTTTTTCCACTTCCTTTTTCTCTTCCAACATGTCACGAAATCGTGATAGTTTTTCCACTTGCATTTTTCTCTGCCAACATGTCACGAAATCGTGACAGTTTTTTCTGCTTCTTCTCTCTCTTCCAACATGTCATGAAATCGCGATAGTTTTTCCAGCTTTTTCTCTCTCCTCCAACATGTCACGAAATCGTGATAGTTTTTCTTGTCTGCTGTATATGTCGCGATATCGCGACACTTTTCTTACTTGTCTTTTTCTTTGATCTTTTGCAAATGGGCCACTTCGGTCTTCTTGGAAACTCACTATCCATACTCTGAATAACCTTTGAACTCCTGTCTTCTGGCATCCGAATAGCTTTTGAACTTCCTGTCCACTCGAAACACCAGATCTATCCGACCGTGTTGACAACAATGACAATATCGTTGCTGCACCTTGCTCAACAATCTCCCCTTTGGAATTGTTGGCAACACGTGCAATTTCTTGTAACTCTTCTCCCCCTTTGACAATAATACCAAAGGGCTACCGCAGACTCCCCCGAGTCCATGCACAACATTCTCAGGCAAAATTGATTATACTTAGCAAAAATCATGAACATGAGCAACAAGATAATCAAATACTTAGATGCTCCCCCTGAGAATGTGATCCCCGTAGCTA
Organism: Wollemia nobilis; assembly: GCA_028583015.1. Classification (NCBI taxonomy): domain Eukaryota; kingdom Viridiplantae; phylum Streptophyta; class Pinopsida; order Araucariales; family Araucariaceae; genus Wollemia; species Wollemia nobilis. The sequence goes on from JAQPPZ010001451.1 coordinate 130,179, forward strand.
GTCAATCTTTGGGAAGTGTGACCACTCCCAATTTATTGCGAAGGTACTCAAAAACTTCCTTGGGCAATGGTTTTGTGAAGATATCTGCTACTTGCTCGGTAGTTGGAACAAAATCCAACTTAACCTCACCTTCTCGCAACTTTCTCCTTCAAGAAGTGATACCCGATAGCGATGTGTTTTGTGCGTGAATGCATAACTGGATTCTTGGAGATGTTAATGGCACTGGTGTTATCACACTTAACCGATATTGGTTCACTGAAGCAGATACCAAGATCTTTCAGGGTTTGTTTCATCCACAATACCTGCGTACAACATGTTGTCGCTGCAATATATTCTTCCTCTGCTGTTGATAAAGAAACTGACTCTTGCTTCTTACCGTGCCATGCAACCAATCTGTCTCCAAGATAGAATGCACCTCCACTGGTACTCTTTCTGTCATCTACACATCCTACCCAATCTGCATCCAAATATGATATAAGGGTGAAGTCTTTACCTTTTGGATACCACAACCCATACTCCATAGTACCCTTGAGATACCGAAGAATCCTCTTTACTGCTGTCACATGAGTCTCCTTGGGATTGGCCTGAAAACGTGCTACCATGCATACTGCCTGCAAAATATCTCGGTCCGGTAGCCGTCGTGTACAGTAGGCTTCCAATCATAGATCCGTACATGGTTTGATCAACAGTGGAGATTTGTCATCTTTGCTCAACTTGCAGCCTGTCATCATGGGAGTGCTAATTGGCTTACAATCCTCCATTGTGAATTTCTTTAACATCTCTTTTACATATTTAACTTGAGAAATAAATATGCCCTTCTTACTTTGATTAACTTGCAAACCGAGGAAATATGACAGCTCACCAATCATTGACATTTCAAATTCTTTTTGCATCTTATTTGCTAAATCTTTACATGACTCATCTTTGTCGCTGCCAAATATGATATCATCTACATATACAACAAGAACAATAAGATGCCCATTTTCTGTTTTGACATACGAATTACTATCCACCATACCTTTCTTAAACCTTTGTTGAGTGAGATAGTTGTCTAGTCTTGCATACCATGCTCTGAGGTGCCTGTTTTAAGCCATATAAAGCTTTCTTCAACTTACAAACAAAGTTGGGATTATCACCAAGTTGGAACCCATCTGGTTGCTCAATATAAACCTCTTCTTCAAGTTTCCCATTCAAAAATGCTGATTTCACATCCATTTGATAAACTTTGAAATTCTTGTAGACTGCTAAAGCCAGAAACATTCTGATTGCCTCTAGTCTAGCTACCGGTGCAAACGTTTCCTCAAAGTCAATGCCTTCAACTTGTGCATACCCCTTGCATACCAATCTTGCTTTATTTTTGACTACCTGTCCATCTTCATTCAATTTGTTACGAAAGATCCATTTAGTCCCGATTATATTTTTGTTCGCAGGTCTAGGTACTAACTCCCAAGTTTTGTTTTTCTCGATCTGGTCTAATTCTTCATTTATTGCCTTCATCCAACCTTCATCTTTGCTTGCTTCAGCAACATTCTTGGGCTCAATGCTGGATAATAGAGAGTAGTTACTTGCTACTCTTCTTCTTGTTTGAACACCAACTTTGGGGTCTCCAATTATTTGATCTCTAGGATGATTTTTCTGCCAAATGACTGCTTTGAATTTATTATTTTCTTCCACTTTGAATCACAACTTACATCATCTGAGTCAATTTTTTGTATCTTTTCAATTTCGTTTTCCTCATCTCCTTCAATAACCTCTTCATAGATTGGGTAGTTCGTTTCATAGCTAATTACTCGTTCTTTACCTTCATCAAACTTAACATCAGCACTGTCCACAATTTTCTTTAGCCTTTTGTTGTAGCATTTGTAAGCTTTGCTTCTAGACGAATAACCAACAAAAATACCTTCATCTGCTCTATCTTCAAACTTACCAAGATTATCTTCAGTTTTTTTTTATATAGCACTTGCTGCCAAAAACTCGGAGGTATTTTGCTATTGCCCTTTTACCGAACCACAATTCATAAGGAGTTTTGCTTTCATGTGTTCTCAGCATGTACATATTTTGGATATACACCGTAGTATGGACTCGCTTCTTTCCAAAATCTGTCTCGCTACTCTGCTTTCAGCCAACATAGTCCGTGCCATTTCCTGCACCGTCTCGTTCTTTCTTTCCACCACTCCATTTTGCCGAGGTGTCCCGGCCGCCGAGAACCTATCTCCTAATACCGTATTTTTCACAGTATTCTGCAAACTCCTCTGAAATGAATTCTCCTCCTCTGTCTGATCTTAAACATTTGATCCTCTTTCCTGTTTCATTCTCAACCTGGTTTTTGAAAATCTTGAACATATCAAAAGCTTCTGATTTATGCTTCAAGAAAAATATCCATGTCATTCTGGAATAGTCATCAATGCACAACATAAAATATTTGTCACCATTTATGCTTTGTGTTCTCATGGGTCCACATAAATCAGTGTGTATTAGTTCCAAAGGTTTGCTTGTGTAGTATTCTTTTGTTTTGAAAGAGACTCTAGTTTGTTTCCCCTTTTGGCATGAAGCACAAATGTTGTTTGCAGTGTTTGCCGATGGTGGGAATATCTCTCACCGCTCCTTTTGAGGTGATTTTTACTAGGTTATCAAAACCGATATGACCGAGTCTCTTGTGCCACAACCAATTTTCTTCTTCCTGTCCAATAAAACAAGCTCCTTCTGAAGTCTCCGAGAGCATGTACAGGTTTCCAGATGTTCTTGATCCAGTTGCTATCAATTTTCCACTGTTTGTCTTTCTGACTTCACAACCCCGCTTCTTAAAAACTACCTCATGACCTTTATCACAAATCCGACTTACGCTCAACAAGTTATGTTTCAAACCATCCACAAACAAGACTTCTTCTGACTTAATTTTTCCATTAATAATTTTAACAGAACCTTTGCCAACTATCTTAGCTCCATCATTATTTCCAAACTTTACTGAACCACCTTCATATTTTTGCAACTTCTCAAATTTCTGTTTGTTACCTGTCATATGACCGGAGCATCCACTATCAAGTATCCATGGCACATATTTATTCTGTGCTTTAAATGTTGTTTGTACAATTAAGGATTCCTTTTCTTCCTTAAGTTGTTCCTTTTCTTTCCACTCCGTCTTGATAGTGGTTTTGGGTTCTTGTTTTGCCTTTCCCTTATCAGCAGCTTGTGCATGTTTTACAGGAAGTTTTCTATTTTGTCTCATCCTATTTGGTTGAACTTTTCTTCCCTGAAACTGATTTGATGAAAATGTGCTTCTACAGTTTTCTTGCAATGTGCCCAAAATTGTGACAGTTATAACATTATACTGTATAATTCATCAGAGGAGAAAAAGCATTTCTACTGGTGAAATTCCTTGGTCTAACATTATATTTGCAATCTGAGATTTTATGTCCATAGCCATTGCATTTAAAACAGAAACCAGAGAAGGGATAATTGAACCTGGGAGATGGTCTTTGCCATGTTGTCGTAGGAGCCATAGGTCTTCTTCTTCTTTGATGTGTGACATTGGTGAATCCATCATTGTCAGTTCTCCTTTCGAGCCTGGCATTATTGCTTTCTTTTGCATGAGGTATTTTCCCTTGATCAACCTGTTTCTTATCTTCATTCTTTGTGGATTCTACATTTCTGGCCTTTGATCCACTTGATGATTCTCCTTCGATGAAACCCAGACCAAACTTGATGCCTCGCAGGTCTTTGGTCATTTATGATCTTATCCACCTTCATAGAACTTTCTTCACGTTTGTGATAACAACTAATTTTCTTGTTCATCTCTTCTAGCTGCATTCTCAAACCAATAGTCTCTTCTTCTAGCTTGCTGCAATAGTCTATTCTCATGGTTATTTGTACTTCGAGATCTTCAAAGATTTTCTTGGATTCTTCTATCTGTACTTTCAAACTGGTTATGATTTCATTTGCATCCGCAAGCTTTCTTGAAAGTTTCTTATTCTTTTTCTTTTCTATCTCCCACTCTTCAAGTGCAGAGATCAACTCACCTTCTAGATCTACTTCAGCCTCATGGTTTTCACCACATACTTCAGAGATCACTCCTTCTTCCTTTTCTGATTTTGCTTCTTCAAATGCCATGAAAAGAGCTTCACCTTTTTCTTCTTCAGACTCTTCTTCGGAGTTGTCTTCTGATGAACTGACATTCTTGGAGATGAAACTTCTCTTCTTGAAGTTGCCTTTTCTGAAGTTCATTTTCTTCCAGTCACTTCTTTCATGGTGCGATCCTTCATCATTTTTGTTCTGCTCTTTAAGTGGACATTTAGTCGCAAAATGCCCGACGCCTCCACAGTTGAAACATTTAAATGGTAGCTTCCCTCTGTATTTTCCTTTTTCCTTTTTTAGCTTTCTAACAAAGTTTGCTTCCATTTCATCTGATGTCCCTTCTTCCTTGGACTCTTGTTTAGTGTTTTTATTTTTAAGGGCTTTAAAAGCCGCTTCTCTGTCTGTGGGTTTAGATCTTCCTATCCTCATCTCATATGCAGTTAAAGAACCATACATCTCATCTATACTGAAATAATTTAGATTTTTAGCTTCTTCTATTGCTGAGACTTTGGAATCAAACCTTTGAGGAAGAGATCTTAGTACCTTTTTCACGACGGCAGAGTCTCCAATATCCTCGCCGAGCCCTCTGATCGCATTAATGATTCCATTGACTCTCAGCATATATGCCTCAATGTTTTCATCATCGTTCATTTTCAATGCTTCGAACCGAGCTCGATGTGTCTCGTAACTTGGCCTCCTTGATCTTATCGTCTCCTTCATGAATACTCCTCAGTTTGTCCCATATCTCTTTTGTCGTATTACAGCTCATGATCTTCACTAGTTCACCGTCTGCTAATCCGCACATGAGAGCATTTTTTGCTTTTGAGTTGTTTTCAAACAGTTTCTTTTCGTCAGCCTCTTTTGGAGGAGTGATGGGAATTGTGTATCCACTAACTACCGAATCCCAGATGTCGTAACCCAAAGCATAGAGATATGTCTGCATCCTGATTCTCCAGAACGCGTAATTAGATCCATCAAACAATGGTGCTTTGTTTGATGAGAAACCTTCACCACCTACCATTGTGTTACTTCCAAGATCACCCTAGCCAGTTAAGCTTGTATAGGAACTTGGCTTTGATACCAATTGTTAGTCTTACAATGACACTGAGAGGGGGGGTGAATCAGTGTAGCTCTTTAATCTTGAATTTACAACTCTTAAAACAGCAACAATTAAAACTTATTACAAGATACATCAAGAATAACAAAAGAGCATCACACAACACAAGATTTAACGAGGTTCACCAATGTGGCTACTCCTCAAAAATGACTTCTTGGACTACCATCCAAATCCAGCCTTTGCAAAGCAACAACTTTACAATCACTTTACCAAAGCACCCACTAGAAGGAGCACCAACCCCTTATTTATCTGCACCAACAGAAAGGAGCACCAACCCCTGATTTACCAGCACCTACTGGAAGGAGCACCAACCCCTGATGCCAAGCTGCAACCTGGACTTGAATTATGAATCTAGAAGATTAACAGAAAGATACCTCCACTTTTACAAGACCCCGACTAGTCTGCTTCACCTTTGCGATCTCTGCGCACTCTGCTCTCTCTACGAAATTACTTTGCACAATCTGCTGCGTCACAGTCGAACGATCGTCTTCTCCCTTTTGCGCACTCTGCTTCCTTTGCGAATTTTGCACTTAGCACGATTCGATACGACTTGCACTCTGCGCTCTGTGACCAAACTTCACGCACATCAACAACTTTAGAAATCTCCAAATAGCCCTCCTTTTATAACAGAATGTTTGAGATGAAAACCCTAATCTTAGTCGGCTGTAAATCCTCATCTTAGTCGGTTTTCATGACATCTGTAAACCCTAATTTTAGTCGACTGTTCATCGGTCTTCGTCGGCTTCAACTTAACCGCGAGAATACAACATGTCGCGATATCACGACACTTTTTCTCCTTGCTCTTTCTCTTAGCTTTGATAGAGATAAAAGCAAAGATCCTCCTAGTTAGTGGATGCATCATGGCAAACATGTACCTCAATAACAACTATATGAAATTGCTTTCACAAGTTAGTGTTGCTTCTTTTTGTGAATGGAGATGGAGCACATATGCTTTTCATTCATTCTAAGAAGTGGAATTAGACAGGTACAAAGAATGCAAAGAACTTGGTGTATATCCATAACTACCTTTGTCTCATCTCATGTAGACAAGGGCTATATGCATGGAACATCCACATTACTGGACCGATTATCGATGACACTATATTGGCCAACAACCTTGAGCAAATATAGATTTAAAACCTTGATTGTTAACCATGACTTATCAAAGAATGCATTTTTATTCATTTGAAGAGAATTTCTTATTTAAATTATGAATCTTTATGTTTGAAATTTTATTGTTAATTTTGATATTCATAAATTATACGAATGATGAATACATAAGTTAATTTCAAATTATCATAATTCTTTTATTTCTTATATCTAATTTTTTGATAAATTTATTTTTCGAAATACAATTTAATTTATCACGTATGTGCACCCAACCATCAAAAGAGTCCACCCTTGATACTCACACCAACATTGAAAACACAGACACATCCATGAATCCCGATAACTTTGTGCATGCCCATTGTGGACATTCACACCACCTATGACAACTAGGCCTCTTACCAACATTTGTAGGAAATAGACTAGCAAGGAAAGGGTTGTTGAAATGGGGAGCACTATGAAATTACGAAGATCAATGTTAACATTCATTGCATGAAATAAAGAGGGCTCAAACTTTAAACACAATTAACAAACCAGCTTTCTAAGAACTTCGTAATGTGCTTCTTGAAACTTGACTTGTCAAACTATGTGTTACAAACCTTTAGATAAAAATAAGCATAACCACAATAGCAATGCAAGAATTAAAGGAAATGCTTATAAACTAAATGACCATGATAATGAAATAACAGAAGTGCTTAAGAAAATAATTGATTGGAAATACAACTTATATTAATCAAACGAAATGTAATGTCCCCTTTTTCTAGGCAATCAGTGTGCAGAATAGTTTAGCCTACTCACATGTTCCAGTAGGCTAGGGCAGATTGCAGGGGAGCCTAACTAGAGTTCTGGGAGAGAATAATTGAGCGAAATGGGTATTCGAATCCACTCTCAGATGTTGAATCGAATGGACAGAGCCTTGGCTTACTATTTTTAGTAAGTTAGTTTTTAAGGTTTCGGGAAAAACGGACAGTGCAGTGATATTCTTCACTGAAATGGGTGTCTGTATCTATCCTTAGTTTACGGATCGGATAATCAGAAGGCCAATTTTTTAATGTGAAAAGGTTTAATTATGTAAAGTAAAATTATTTAAATACTTTATATAGTTTAAAACCTTATTTTATAAAAAGGAGACGTGGGACTTAAAAAAGAGTTATGTTTCATGATTTATCCCACATTGAGCGTGCAAAAGGAGTTTGTTGTGGAGGAGTCTATTTATTCGATGGCTTGGTCTCATTTCATTATATTATGGATTTTAGTTATTTCCTCTAGAGTTTGAGGCCAGTGGCTGAGACTTCTTCTCCGAAGGGACGGAAACCCCAACGGTGTGGGCGAGGACGAAACCCCTCAAATTTTTGGAGGTGGGACGAAACCCGAGTTCTCTGTTGGTGAATTCACACATGATTCACACTTGGAGCTTCATCAGTCTTCAGAGGTATCTTTCCATGTTTGCTGATTTAGTATTTCTCCGAAGGGACGGAAACCCCAATGGTGTGGCTGAGGACGAAACCCCTCAGATTTTTGGAGCTGGACGAAACCCCAGTTCTCTGTTGGTGAATTCACACAGGATTCACACTTGGAGCTTCATCAGTCTTTAGAGGTATCTTTCCATGTTTGCTGATTTAGTATATTTCAAGAGTTTGTAGACATTGTGGAAAGATTATAGTTTGAAAATATTGTAATCTGAACCCTATTTTGAAAGAAATTTAAAAAATAAAATTGTTAGTTATTTCCTGTTTCCTGGAGTTGTATTTTCTGATTTTAAGAAACAATATAGTGTCCCAAATATTTCCTGCTAGTCTGTTCAAGGTTTGATGAAAATTTCAGAAATGATTTCAGTATTGTGTGAAAAAAAATAAAAAATAAAAATTGCAGCAGCCGTGAGTATTTTTCAGACTTGGAAGTTAGGGTTTGGTTGTCGTTTCAAATCTAGGGTTTCCAGTTTCTGGGTATTGGTGATTTGAATACCCATTTGGTTGATTTGGGCTTTAAGAGTTCTGGGTATTGTTGATTCAGAGCTCGGCTTATTCTGCCAGCCTGTGGAAGCCTAAATAAATTTCAGACTCATGGAGTCTTATAATGATTGGTCTAGGAAACAACATGATTGGGATAGGACTCAAAGTGAGATACAAAAATCCATCAGTCAATTAACTGCAATGATTCAAATTTCTCTACCTAAAAATCTTCCTAAGTTAAAGGTTGAGCCTATAGTCATTGAATTATTTGATAACTCCAGCAAGAGTGGAGGGCTCATGATGATGATTTTCGTGCCCTTATGTCTAATGAAGATTATATTGATATGTGTATGAGGCAACAACCCAATGGAAATGAAAAAATGAACCTTCTTGAGAAGATAAAAAATTCGAAACACAATTAAGAGCTTGTTGTCCCAGAGAATTTGGAGAAGCCAGTTGATAGTGATGTAGATTCTCAAACAGCTCATGATGATATTCACCCATCACATTTTAATGGTGACAGTTCAAAAGAACTTGGGTTGGATTTTCACACTAAACCCATTATGATGCATGCACCGGATAACTATATCTTCTTTGGATATTTGCAGAGTGAGCTGAATATGGAATCAGTTATGCATGATACACATGATGGTGTTGTTATAGGTTATGTGGCAACCCCTTCTGATGAAGAAAGACATGACTTTTCAGATCATAACATAGTTGAGGTTGTTGCTGATTTTAAATCAGCTTATGATGATTTACAAAATTTGAAGGCAGCCTTAGAAACTATGAAGTCAGACTTCATGAGCACTCTTGCAGACGGAGATCACTATGCCAAGCTTGTTGAAGAGATCCCTAGTGCATACAAGAGCAAAGAAGAAGTTAGTCAGCTAACTGAAGAGCTTGAGCAGACTAAAAGCTCTTTGTCGGAGGCTCGTATTTCATTGCATGATACAGAGTTGAAACTCAATTCTGTTTTAAAATCCATTGAACAACTAAATCAGGAGAGAGTCAGGGAGATTGGGCGGATTATTGGAAAACTAGATTGCATTCAGGAGGACTATAACTTAACACATCGTCCCATGAGATCAGATTACACGATTTTGGATTAGTGGATTGGCTATGATAAGCACGAGAGTGATAATAATTTCTCATGGACTGACAATCCATTGTATGATATGGATCATGATACATCTTTTGATAATCCTCTTTTTGAGATGAAGAGTGTTGATTATTTTCATGTGATAGATCACGAGGATACATTGTTTGAGACAGGGTGTCTATTTCGACATGAGTCTGAGAGTGATTTCATGAGGATTTTCCAACCTAATCATGATGATCGGGAATTGAGTTCTCTTACCCAGGATTGTATGCTTGCATTGATGAACATCGAGGGCAATGGTAGGACTTTATATGGGTGATAGTTGATCATGGGTATGAGAGATATGTCGTTGTTCATTTTTGGGCAGCCATAACATTTACTTGATGGAGGTTGGTCAGCAGTTTGGTTGGCATTATATGGAGTATCCTACTTCTTATTTGATCACCATGTTCTCTCGGGGGTGCTCGCTAATCGGTGAGCGAGGTAGGCCTGGTTGAGTCACCTATGCATCAGATGTTTCTTGGCACAGAGTTCAGTAATTATGGGCATACTAGTTTTGATTATGAGGCTGAGCTTCTTATGGAGTTGCAGAAGTGGAGTATGGATGGTTTTTCAGGAGTCTCATAGATAAAATTACACCCTACATTTTTGAGTATGATGAGGGACGTCATCTTTCCAGAGGATATTTTGTTGACTGCAGTAGATTGGGCTACATGGGATTATCTTGGTTATTCCAAGAGTGTGAACGTTGAGTTGAGATGGTCAGGTGATGACTATGGAGGCACTTTCAGCATTGTATTTGCAATGGTTTATGATGATGATTTCTTGGATATGATGTGGCACATGATATTTCATCTTAGTTTAGATAGGCAGTGATGGGGAGCCAAATTTAATAACAAAGAAAAGACTCAATTTTTATTTCGAAGCATGGAAAGCTTTACAATTTGGAACTATGGAAGATTACACAGTACAGAAAAAATGCCAAAAGAAGCCACAGCCTTCGTCTCTCCAGCCTGCGCAATCCTTTGAAAAATCTCTTTTTATCATCACAGGTTCTTGCTGCAACCACCGTTCGTAACCGTCCCTGTAACCGCTGCAACGGTTCCCTAGAACTGCCTTAACGACTTCTAGAACTGCCAACTATCGTTCTGCAACAGTCCGCAAAAAAGTAACATGTCGCGTTTTCGCGACACCTCTGCAATTCCCTCTTCTCTCTCCTAGTCGGGTCGCAGAAACGTGACACTTTTTCCTCCATGTCCATCTGTCGTGATATCGTGACACTTTTTTGGCTTTTGTCTTTGTTTGCCAATGTGTCGTGATATCGCGACACTTTCATTTGCTCACAACTTTGCTCTAAGTTCGTCATGATATCGTGACACTTGCGTTTTGTTTCCGACGTTGTTCTGAGTTGTCCAATATCGCGACAGCTTTTATGTCGCGATATCGCGACACTTGCCATTTGCACCCGTCGTTGTTTCTGAGTTGTCGTGATATCGTGACAACTTTTGTGTCGCGATATCGCGACACTTGCGATTTGCGCCCGTCGTTGGTTCTGAGTTGTCGCGATATCGTGACAACTTTTATGTCGCGATATCGCGACACTTGCGATTGCGCCTGCCGTTGGTTCTGAGTTGTCGCGATATTACGACACTTGCGATTTGCGCCCGCCGTTATTCTGAGTTGTCGTGATATCGCGACAACTTTTATGTCGTGATATCGCGACACATTCAACACTTAGACTATTTTGTGTTTTTATTCACTTTTTATTTCTTTGTTGCAATATTGTGCTGCTACCATTGGATGCTCCTGCATCAGACACCCGGGGTAGATTGAGAAGTGATCCTCACTTCTGGACAGTCAGAGGAAAACCTAGACGATCAACCTTTGATTTGGACAACCATGTGGCATCTTCGACAGGTCGGTTCTTCCACTTGACCAAATGCTTCGAATATTGCCTGTTTCGAGTACTTTGGCCTTCACGAGTGTCGAGTATGTCTTCAATTTCTTCTTTGTCTGGAGTGGATCTTTGGAATGTTCCACAGATCCGGATTGGGTGGTTCGCTACAACTTCCTGCATGATATTCAACCAAGTTTGAAATATTGAAGCTAGGTGAAATATTCAGCTCACTTGGAAGATCAACTTCATAGGCATTTCCTGAATCTCGTTTACCTATGATCCAGCATGGTCCAAACCTCTTCATTTTTAGCTTATTGTAAGTTTTGGTAGGAAAACGTTCCTTGCGCAAATGAACCATGACTTCATCTCCTATATGGAATTCCTTGAAACGTCGCTTCTGATTTGCTCTGGCTTTGTACGTAGCATTCATTTTACTGATATGTTGTTGTACCTCTTCATGTAAATTCTTCATGTGTCTTTGCAAAGTCTTTAGCTTCAGCACTGTGCTTGTCGTCTTTATCCATCGGCCTCAACTCAAAAGCATTTCTTGGGTTGTTCCCATGTACTATCTGGGATGGGGATTTACCAGTACTACGATTGATAGAATTATTGTAAGAAAACTCTGCCTGTGGTAAAATCAGATCCCATCCCTTGGGTTTATCTCCTACCAGACATCGTAGAAGATTACCCAAACTTCTGTTGACAACTTCGGTCTGTCCATTGAGTCTACGGGTGGTACGCAGAACTGAATTTCAATTATGTTTTCAGCTTCTTCCACAGGGTTCTCCAGAAATAACCCACAAATTTGGTATCTCTGTCCGAGACAATGCTTTGGGGTAGACCATGAAGGCGCACAACCTCCCTGAAAAACAAGCCTACAATATGAACAGCATCACTTGTCTTCTGACATGGAATAAAATGAGCCATCTTCGAAAACCTATCAACAACAACAAAAATGGCGTCATTTCCATGTTGTGTCCTTGGTAGACCAAGAACAAAATCCATACTGATGTCCTCCCATGGTCTCTCTGGTATAGGCAATGGCTGGTACATTTTTGTATTCTGGCTGACTCCTTTCGCCATCTGGCACACTCTGCAACCTTGCACAAATTTGGTCACATCCGACTGCAACTGCGGCCAATGGTAATTCTCACTAACGAGAGCAATGGTCTTATCTCGACCAAAATGCCCTGCTAGTCCTCCGCTATGTTTCTCTTTGATCAAATTTTCCCTCATGGAACTTCGTGGAATGCACAATTGGTTCTTCCGAAACAGCATCCCATATTGGATCATAAAATCCAACCACTTAGTGCGATCCACAGTAGTAGGAGACACACATGCCATCCATGCCTCTACAAAATTTGGATCTGCTGGGTATAAACTCTTGAGTTCATCAAACCCAACAACTTGCACTCTCATTTCTATCAACAAATTATGCCTTCTACTCAAGGCATCTGCAACTCTATTAGATTTACCACTTCTATGCTTCAGGACAAAGGTATAACTCTGCAGGAATTCAACCCACTTCAAATGCCGCTAGTTAAGTTTACCTTGACTATTTATATACTGCAAAGCTTGATGGTCAATATATAAAACAAACTCTTTGGTTAGCAAATAATGTCTCCATTTCTTAAGAGCCTGAATGATAGCATAGAATTCTTGATCATAAACAGAGTATTACTTTCTAGCATCATTTAACTTTTCACTAAAGTATGTAACAGGTTTACCTTCTTGGCTCAACACAGCTCCAATGGCACTGCCACTAGCATCACAGTCAACCTGAAACACTTTATTAAAATCTAGAAGTGCAGAATGGGTTGTTCTGTCACTTTCTTCTTCAATATGTCCATACTTGGTACCTGCCTTGGCAGTCCACTTAAATTCTCTCTTATCCCCTCTCATAGTTTCTGTTAGGGGTGCACAAATACTGCTAAAGTCTCTAATAAAATTTCTATAGAAACTTGCAACACCATGAAATGATCTTACTTTTGTTACATTCCTTGGGGCAGGCCATTCAATGATAGCCTTCACTTTTTCAGGATCCATTTTCAAACCCTCCTCTAAGATGACAAATCTCAGGTAAATAAACTCTTTCTGTACAAAACTACACTTCTGTATATTTATCAATAACTGCTCCTCTCGTAGTTTTTCAAAAACTGTCCGCACATGCATCAAATGCTCTTCCAATGTTTTACTAAAAATTAAAATATCATCCAGATAAACTATCACAAACTTTTCCAGAAAGTCACGCAATACCTCATTCATCAGCCTCATAAACGTACTGGGTGCATTAGTCAATCCAAATGGCATAACCACTCATACAAACCCTCTTTGGTTTTAAAGGTTGTCTTCCATTCGTCACCCTCTCTAACATGTATCTGGTGATATCCACTCTTTAAATCAATCTTAGTGAAGTATTTAGCTCCACTCAAACAATCCATTATATCGTCCATTTTGGGTAATGAAAAGTGATATTTAATGGTAATTTTATTATGGTTCGGGAATCAGTGCACATTCGCCATTCACCATTCTTTTTTGGTTCAAGTACTGTCGATACTGCACAAGGGCTCAAACTTGCTCGAATCAAACCCTTCCTCAACAATTCATGAACCTGGCGGTTCAACTCTTCATTCTCTACAGGAGACATTCTATGGGCGGCCTTATTGGGTAAACTAGATCCTGGCATTAAGTCAATCTGATGACTAATCTTCCTCATTGGTGGCAAACCCTCAGGCACATTGTCTGATATAATATCAGAAAATTCTGCTAACAGATGTTCAACTTTTGCTGGAATGTCAATAGTATCTTCTCTCTTTACAGTAGGAATTAATGCATAACACATTGAATCCCTCTTAAGACCATCCAATTTTTTTTTGCCATCTACTAAACAAATTCTAGCATTATTGCATACCTTTTCCTCAACCTCCTTCAATGGCTTCAGTTTGTGGCGTACTCCGTCTTTTGTCAGGGAATAGGTATTTGCATGCCCATCATGCGCTGCACGTATGTCAAATTGCCATGGTCTTCCCAGCAACAAATGGCAAGCATCCATCGGCAAAATATCACACGAGGACCTCATCCTGGTATCTTCCAATTTGAAACTTGACCAAGCATTGTTCAGCGACCAATGCTCTATGGTCCTTTTGTAACCACGCAATCCGGTATGGATGCGGGTGCTATCTTCTTTCTAGCTTTAACTTAGCTACCATTTCCTCAGAAACCAAATTATTTGTACTACCATTATCAATAATAATATTACAAATTTTACCTAAACATTTGCACCTCGTGCGGAACAGGATTTTCCGCTGGTCTGGTTTCTTCTCTTCTTTCAACAAGGTTCTCCTTGTGATCATCACTTCTCCTCACTCTGCTTCTTTAGAGTGCTCAGATTCAACACCATCCTCAACAACGACAGTTCTGGCATTACCTTCAGGCCTTCTATTCGGTGTTTCTTGGTGTTTGGGACACTCATATGATCGATGCCCGTCTTCTCCGCAATTGAAACAGGTTCTACGAAATCTGCCTCTTCCATATCCGCGTCCACCTCTACCTCGTCCCCTTTGATAATCATTGTTCTGATTACGGGGTCGGTAAGCATTTTCCTCCTTCTATTCCTGGTGATTGCTGGTTTCACCAGTCTACTTTTGGTCATCGTATTTACCTCCACTGGTTCTTCCACTAGTTCTTCCACCACAACCTCTTCCTCTTTGCTTACTATCAAATCTATGGTTTAGTTTCTCTTCCACTTTCAGAGCAAACTGGTAAGCATCTTCAATGGTGCTCATTCGAACCAGACTCAATTCTTCTTGCACGTTGGTTCTTAACCCATTAATGTAACGGGCTACTCTCTCTTTATTTGCTTCTGTATGGCCGGTTCCGATAGAAATTTTAAAAAAATCCTCTGTATATTATTTAACAGACTTGCTGGACTGTCGCAAACTCTGCATTTTTCTCAGCAGATCTAATTCGTAATCTGTCGGAATAAACTGCCGTTTCAATTTTTCAACCATTCGATCCCACCTGGTGATCTTTTCTTTTCCTCTACGGTTTCTTTCCAGCTACACTCCTTTCCACCATATGCCAGCATGGCCTTTCAACTTTGTTCTGGCAAATTTTATTCGATTTGGATCTTCAACCTCCTCATATTCAAAATATTCCTCCATGTCATTATTCCAGTCAATCAACTCTTTTGGATTTAAATTTTTAGAATATGTGGATACATCACTCTTCGGCCTTTTCCCAATTTGAGAAATGGCTTTAATCATTCGAGCTTCTGCAGAACTCATCGCTTCTTCTTCTTTTTCAGACGGGTCATCAACTCCGCAAGCTTCATCATCGCTTTGGTCTTCTCCTCTTGGCTCTACTCCTCTACGCAATTCTTCCTCTAGGGCCTGCACTTGCCTCTGCAATGCTCGGAAGTCTCATTCAGGAACCACGTTTCTTCCAGCACCACGATTTCTTCGCGACAGCATTCTGCTTCAATTTTTCTCAGAACCCGTAACCCCAGATCCTGGTGCAAGCTGCCTCACGTTCGGCGCTCGGCTTACACTCTCAAAATCTTACTGCTCTGATACCACTTGATGGGGAGCCAAATTTAATAACAAAGAAAAGACTCAATTTTTATTTCGAAGCATGGAAAGCTTTACAATTCAGAACTATGGAAGATTACACAGTACAAAAAAAATGCCAAAAGAAGCCCCAGCCTTCGTCTCTCCAGCCTGCGCAATCCTTCAAAAAATATTTTTTTATCATCATAGGTTCTTGCTACAACCGCCGTTCATAACCGTCCCTGTAACCGCTGCAACCGTCGTTCGTAACCATCCCTGTAACCGCTGCAACGGTTCCCTGGAACTGCCTTAACAACTTTTGGAACTGCCAACTGTCGTTCTGCAATAGTCCACAAAAAAGTAACATGTCGCGTTTTCGCGACACCTCTTCAATTTGCTCTTCTCTCTCCTAGCCGGGTCGCGAAAACACGACACTTTTTCCTCCATGTCCATCTGTCGTGATATCGCGACACTTTTTCGGCTTTTGTCTTTGTTTGCCAATGTGTCGCGATATCGCGACACTTTCGTTTGCTCACAACTTTGCTCTAAGTTCGTCACGATATCGCAACACTTGCATTTTGTTCCCGACGTTGTTCTGAGTTATCGCGATATCGCGACACTTGCCATTTGCGCCCGTCGTTGTTTCTGAGTTGTCGCGATTTCGTGACAACTTTTTTGTCGCGATATCGCGACACTTGCGATTTGCGCCTGCCGTTGGTTCTGAGTTGTCGCGATAACTTTTATGTCGCGATATCGCAACACTTGCGATTGCACCCGTCGTTGGTTCTGAGTTGTCGCGATATCGCGACATAAAAGTTGTCGCGATATCGCAACATATCGCGACAACTTTTATGTCGCGATATCGCGACACTTGCGATTTGCGCCCGTCGTTATTCTGAGTTATCGCGATATCGCGACAACTTTTATGTCGCGATATCGCGACACATTCAACACTTAGACTATTTTGTGTTTTTATTCACTTTTTATTTCTTTGTTGCAAGATTGTACTGCTACCACTGGATGCTCCTGCATCAGGCGGACTAGTGCTAGGTTGGGGAAAGATTTCATCATGCTATTGCAGTTGAGACTTCAACAGCTTAACCATGTTAGAGGGAGAGTGATGATCAGAGTAGCGCATCGTCGGCATGGCAGTTACTTTCTGAGATTGTTATGGGATCCAGGGATTTGATGGACCTTATCCATGATGCAGACACTTGACTGGAGTATGTATGCATATTGCTTGAGGACAAGCAATATTTGGGAAGGGCAGACTGTAATGTCCCCTTTTTCTAGGCAGTCAGTGTGCAAAACAGTTTAGCCTACTCACAATTTCTCGTAGGCTAGGGCAGATTGCAGGGGAGCCTAAATGGAGTTCTGGAAGCGAATAATTGAGCGAAATGAGTATTCAAATCCACTCTCAGATGTTGAATCGGATGGACAGAGCCTTGACTTACTATTTTTAGTAAGTTAGTTTTTAGGGTTTCAGGCAAAACGGACGGTGCAGTGATATTCTTCATTGAAATGGGTGTCCGTATCTATCCTCAGTTTGCGGATCGGATAATCAGAAGGCCAAGTTTTTAATGTGCAAAGGTTTAATTATATAAAGTAAAATTATTTAAATACTTTATATAGTTTAAAACCTTATTTTATAAAAAGGGGATGTGGGACTTAAAAAAGAGTCATGTTTCATGATTTATCCCACATTGAGCGTGCAAAAGGAGTTTGTTGTGGAGGAGTCTATTTATTCGATGGCTTGGTCTCATTTCATTATATTCTGGATTTTAGTTATTTCCTCTAGAGTTTGAGGCCAGTGGCTGAGACTTCTTCTCCTAAGGGATGAAAACCCCAACGGTGTGGCTGAGGACGAAACCCCTCAGATTTTTGGAGCTGGACGAAACCCGAGTTCCCTGTTGGTGAATTCACACAGGATTCACACTTAGAGCTTCATCAATCTTCAGAGGTATCTTTCCATGTTTGCTGATTTAGTATATTTCAAGGGTTTGCAGACATATTGTGGAAAGATTATATTTTGAAAATATTGTAATCTGAACCCTATTTTGAAAGAAATTTGAAAAAGAAAATTGTTAGTTATTTCATGTTTCCTGGAGTTGTATTTTCTAATTTTAAGAAACAGTATAGTGTCTCAAATATTAAAAATAACAGAACAGGGGGGGGCATTACAGTGGTATCAGAGTTGGTTTTTCCTACTAGCCTGTTCAGGGTTTGATGAAAATTTCAGAAATGATTTCAGTATTGTGTGAAAAAAAATAAAAAAATAAAAATTGCAGCAGCCGTGAGTATTTTTCAAACTTGAAAGTTATGGTTTGGTTGCCATTTCAAATCTACGGTTTCCAGTTTCTGGGTATTGGTGATTTGAATACCCATTTGGTTGATTTGGGCTTTAAGAGTTCTGGGTATTATTGATTCAGAGCTCGGCTTATTTTGCCAGCCTGTAGAAGCCTAAGTAAATTTCAGACTCATGGAGTCTTATAATGATTGGTCTAGGAAACAACATGATTGGGATAGGACTCAAAGTGATACAAAAATCCATCAGTCAATTAACTGCAATGATGCAAATTTCTCTACCTACAAATCTTCCTAAGGTAAAGGTTGAGCCTATAGTCATTGAATTATTTGATCAACTCCAGCAAGAGTGGAGGGCTTGTGATGATGATTTTCATGCCCTTATGTTTAATGAAGATTATATTGATATGTGTATGAGGCAACAACCCAATGGAAATGAAAAAATGAACCTTCTTGAGAAGATAAAAAATTCGAAACACAATGAAGAGCCTGCTGTCCCAGAAAAGTTGGAGAAGCCAGTTGATAGTGACGTAGATTCCCAATCAGCTCATGATGATATTCACCCATCACATTTTAATGGTGACAGTTCAGAAGAACTTGGGTTGGATATTCACACTGAACCCATTATGATGCATGCACCGGATAGTTATATCTTCTTCAGAGATTTGCAGAGTGAGTTGAATATGGAATCAGTTATGCATGATACACATGATGGTGTTGTTACAGGTTACGTGGCAGCCCCTTCTGATGAATACAGACATGACTTTTCAGATCATAACACAGTTGAGGTTGTTGCTGATTTTAAATTAGCTTATGATGATATTTTATCTCACCATGACAGCCATGGAAATTCAATGCATGATGAGTCTAGTGCTGATTTACAAAATTTGAAGGCAGCCTTAGAAACTATGAAGTCAGACTTCATGAGCACTCTTGCAGACGGAGATCACTATGCCAAGCTTGTTGAAGAGACCCCTAGTGCATACAGGAGCAAAGAAGAAGTTAGTCAGCTAACTGAAGAGCTTGAGCAAACTAGAAGCTCTTTGTCGGAGGCTCGTCTTTCATTGCATGAGACAGAGTTGAAACTCAATTCTATTTTAGAATCCACTGAACAACTCAATCAGGAGAGAGTCAGGGAGATTGGGCAAATTATTGTCGAACTAAATTGCATTCAGGAGGACTATAACTTAACACATTGTCCCATGAGATCAGATTACACAATTTCGGATCAGTGGATTGGTTGTGATAAGCACGAGAGTGATAATAATTTCTCATGGATTGACAATCCGTTGTATGATATGGATCATGATACATATTTTGATAATCCTCTTTTTGAGATGAAGAGTGTTGATTTTTTTCCTGTGATAGATCATGAGGATACATTGTTTGAGACAGGGTGTCTATTTCGACATGAGTTTGAGAGTGATTTCATGAGCATTTTCCAGCCTAATCATGATGATCATGGATTGAGTTCTCTTACCCAGTATCATATGCTTGCATTGATGAACATCGAGGGCAATGGTAGGAGCTTTATATGGGTGATAGTTGATCATGGGTATGAGAGATATGTCATTGTTCTCTTTTTGGGCATCCATAACATTTACTTGATGGAGGTTGGTCAGCAGTTTGGTTGGCATTATATGGAGTATCCTACTTCTTATTTGATCACCATGTTCTCTCAGGGGGTCTGCTTAATCAGTGAGCAGGTAGGCCTGTTTGAGTCACCTATGCATCAGATGTTTCTTGGCACAGAGTTGAGTCATTATGGGCATACCCGTTTTGATTATGAGGCTGAGCTTCTTATGGAGTTGCAGGAGTGGAGTATGGATGGTCTTTCAGGAGTCTCACAGATAAAATTACACCCTGCTTTGTTGAGTATGATGAGGGACGTCATCTTTCCAGAGGATATTTTGTTGACTGCAGTAGATTGGGCTACATGGGATTATCTTGGTTATTCCAAGAGTGTGAACGCTGAGTTGAGCTAGTCAGGTGATGACTATGGAGGCACTTTCAACATTGTATTTACAGTGGTTTATGATGATGATTTCTTGGATATGACGTGGCACATGATATTTCATCTTAGTTTAGATAGGCAGACTAGTGCCAGGTTGGGGAGAGATTTCATCATGCTATTGCAGTTGAGACTTCAACAGCTTAACCATGTCAGAGGGAGAGTGATGATCAGAGTAGCGCATCGTCGGCATGGCAGTTACTTTCTGAGATTTTTATGGGATCAAAGGATTTGAAGGACCTTATCCATGATGCAGACACTTGACTGGAGTATTTATGCATATTGCTTGAGGACAAGCAATCTTTGGGAAGGGCAGACTGTAATGTCCCCTTTTTCTAGGCAGTCAGTGTGCAAAACAGTTTAGCCTACTCACGGGTTCCCGTAGGCTAGGGCAGATTGCAGGGGAGCCTAATTGGAGTTCTAAGAGAGAATAATTAAGCGAAATGGGTATTCGAATCCACTCTCAGATGTTGAATCGGATGGACAGAGCCTTGACTTACTATTTTTAGTAAGTTAGTTTAGGGTTTCGGGCAAAACGGACAGTGCAGTGATATTCTTCATCGAAATGGGTGTCTGTATCTATCCTCAGTTTACGGATCGAATAATCAGAAGGCCAAGTTTTTAATGTGCGAATGTTTAATTATATAAAGTAAAATTATTTAAATACTTTATATAGTTTAAATCTTATTTTATAAAAAGGGGACGTGGGACTTAAAAAAGAGTTATGTTTCATGATTTATCCCACATTGAGCATGCAAAAGGAGTTTGTTGTGGAGGATTCTATTTATTCTATGGCTTGGTCTCATTTCATTATATTCTATGGCTTGGTCTCATTTCATTTTATTCTGGATTTTAGTTATTTCCTCTAGAGTTTGAGGCTAGTGGCTAAGACTTCTTTTCCGAAGGGACGGAAACCCCAACGGTGTGGCTGAGGACAAAACCCCTCAGATTTTTGGAGCTGAACGAAACCCCAGTTCTCTGTTGGTGAATTCACACAGGATTCAAACTTGGAGCTTCATCAGTCTTCAGAGGTATCTTTCCATGTTTGCTGATTTAGTATATTTCAAGGGTTTGCAGACATATTGTGGAAATATTATATTTTGAAAATATTGTAATCTGAACCTTATTTTGAAAGAAATTTGAAAAATAAAATTGTTAGTTATTTCTTGTTTCCTGGAGTTGTATTTTCTGCTTTCAATAAAAATTTACCCCCATTTTGTCCTACTCCATTAAAGGATATAGTATGAATGAAATCCTTTCTTTGGCCTCAAATCATGACTATGTAATTCATCATACACATTGGTGAATGTATTATGTATCCAAACCTCTATGATTTTTCCATTGGTGGCGGAATGGTTAGTGGTCATTTTTCGCTACACCTAGGCTTGTGCACATGTGCTTCATCAAGTTAAGGGAATCACCATAATTGAAAACATTATCACCAACCAGTCAAAAATGCCTCCAACCATACTGAAACAAAACAGTGTTCTTCCACTAATGCCATCACAGAGGGCACTGCAAAAAAACTAAAAGGCCACTGCTGTAGAAAGTCAACAGCAGTAGATTGTTCTCAAAATAATATAAATGCAGGAAGAGAGAATCAATGATGACTTTCATGGTGTTCAACGCCCTCAGAAAGGCAATATGCACGAGAGTCGGTTTATAGGTAGCAGATTTGATGAACTGTCACCAGCACAATGTGACTACATCCACAAGTCACCAATGAGCTACACGTGTACATAATTGCCATAGTTGTATTGTATGTAGGTGTGCCACATGAGTTGTCACCTATGTACTAGGCAACCCAGTTGCTTTTATCAATGTATGCACGTGGGATACTTTCAATTTTGTATGTGCGTACACAGGTGTTTCAGGGTTTGGTAGTTAGGTAGTTGGCAACTTCTGCCCAATACACCTCTCCTATGTATCTGCCCCATGTCAGTCTCTTTGAGGATATCATGAATATCATCAGGAGTTATTGTATTGTACATTACTGTGTGTGGTGCATGCATCAAAGTGTATGTTGTTGCACTCAAATTGTATGAGAGACTGGACTGTCATGTAAACTATTATAAAGATTGGTGAGATACATCAATGGTATTGTGAGTTTCATTTAGGTCGTGATATCTTTATTTATACTGCAAGCTTTTTTCCGTATTGGCTATTATTTTCTGCACTTGGTCTGGCATATATAAAACCTATAGTACACATTCAACATCATGGATAACATCAACAAGCAGGTTATGAACACTTACTAATATTTTGCCTTGCTATCCGCACTGAGAACTTAGAAATTGTTCATGTAAACTATTATAAAGATTGGTGAGATACATCAATAGTATTGTGAGTTTCATTTAGGTCGTGATATCTTTATCATGTAAACAAAAAGAGGGAGAACATCAAAGATGAGTTTCATTTAGGTCGTGATATCTTTATTTATACTGCAAGCTTTTTTCCGTATTGGCTATTATTTTCTGCACTTGGTCTGGCATATATAAAACCTATAGTACACATTCAACATCATGGATAACATCAACAAGCAGGTTATGAACACTTACTAATATTTTGCCTTGCTATCCGCACTAAGAACTTAGAAATTGTCAGCCAAAATGATGATACACCAATTGACCTATAAATTTATATTGTGTTTTAAGACAAGTAGACTAAGAGAAAATGAGATCTTGACCAGCATTAACCAACTGTGACTTGATGACATCAAGAGTTAAAAAGGTAAAGGTAAGATGGTTTTTTAGGTCACAGCCAATCCAGCATGCCTCCTGGGCATATGAGATCCTGGTTTTTTAGGTCACAGCCAATCCAGCATGCCTCCTGGGCATATGAGATCCTCTTGCATGAGCAAGGAACATTTTCATTTTACCTTATATTATTAGTTCAATAGTGTACCTTTATCAGTTTGGAACCTTTGATCAAGTATCATGATAAACAATCCAAGCCCAAGGTACCAATAACGATGATCTCACAAATATCATACAAATATTTATAATCATGATGTCACAATAGATGCCTTTGTAAAGTCATATGATGTTCTTCCTATTGTACAGTCTGATTCAAATGTTATAACCTCCATTACCTTAAGATATAAAGGCCTGTATGCCACAACAATCAGGAAATTAAAACAGACTTAATATTTTGTTGGTTTTTGCATAAGATTACCTCTCTTCCAATTTGGGACCATTCTTAACAAAAGCTGCCGAAAGATCATTGCAAATTTCTATTCCATTCTCTAGAAAAAGCTATTATTCAGCTGCATTTAATCTATCCAAAATAATGAAATTTGTTTGAAATTTGTGCATCCTCTTTCTCCTCACTTTGGCATCAAATATTTAAAAAAATATATAGCTGCTGTTTATTTTCACTTATTAGAACATACATTTGGACTGTTCTCTGCCCACTTAGTTGTTTCTTATTACAAATTATCTCATCATAATCCAAACATATCATGTCTACATTAGGGGAACCCTAGGCTGGCAGCTGTTTAGGTACGTGGAAAAAGAAAAAATAAAGAAGTAATAGTTATGTGGGAAAAAACAGAAATGAGTAGTATTGTTTTCCCACAACAGTGAAAACTCTTGTGCTAGTAACAGGACAAATAGACCTGTACTTCACGGTAGCCTGTGAATATGTGATGCAGAACAGCCTCCTGCAATACAAGTAGCATCATACATAAGTGGCCTCGTTGCACATAGCATTGCTTTTAAATCATTAACCATGCAGGAATGAATATTAAGCCAGAACATCTGGCCCAGCATATGCATATGTATATGAATGTTCACGCACATTTAGTTCTTTTTAAGTATGTATTTGCCAATTTGGTTTTTATAGGAGTTATAAGGTGCTTTTGCAAAACAGAAAATTCCAAAGGCTAATTTCTGCTATTTGGCTATTTATTAAAAGTAAAAATATCCCGAATATTTGCCATGTAATTCCATTCACATAAACATTTCCCCCAGGCCCCCTTACATAGAGCTTACAGGGTTAATTTTCAGGTTCAGGTCCAGCATAGTCTAGAGTTCAGGTTTTTTTTCTCCATGGGAGGGTTCATTTTACTTGTTAGTTAGGGGGTTAGTTTAGGATATCAGTTAATTTATTTTTCCTTTCCTTATTTTCTCTTCTTTCCTTACTTGATATTTCATAGTCAATAAACATCTGGATACAGATGTTGTCAAATTCATCTCATATACATTCAAGATGCATCATAACTTATATTCAACAGAGTTTCCAGTACAAGGACGGTGCAATACAAGAAGACTCATCTCTGTGAGACACGTTTTGTCCCCAAATTTCATGACAGTGGGAGGACGGTGGGCAATATGTATATGCGTGTGCTTGCGCATACACACACAATTTAATTTTTTAATAACATGCAATGTATACTATTCAAAGTTTTAAACAGTGCACCAACTGCGTAACTTCTAAATGAGATGGCTTAGTGAGGGATGTTAAGTCAACAAGCATGCACAGGCTCATCGAATGTCCCATGAAAATGAAAAATAAAATGATGCAGATGAAGATATCAGTGTCCTTATTACCTTGTCTACAAAACATTTCTTCAAGCCATCAAAGGCATTTTAAACCAAGGATTATTCATGCACTCTATCTCAATTTAAAACCAAGTTGCATGAAACTTGGACACATGTATGGTTTCCGAAAAAGGAAATGCCTTAGAAAACACGAGTCCTCAAAACCTTCAAAAATGCAGAAACGACAAAGGAAATACCTAATTAAAAGAACAAAATAGAAGTAAAAACCATATACTTTTAAAATGAATAGACAAACTGAACTAGAAAATCATAAATAGATATAAAATGGCATGAGCTAAAATCTAAAATCTTGGAGACCCAGGCTAAAATCTTGCCGGACGCATATAATATGGCTATATGGTTTGTTTGAATGATGTGAGATGAATGGGGAACCTGTTTCAATCTTATATAATCAGTGGCAGAGACTAGTCGACAGCGGTCAGGAACTCGAATCCAGGTCAGAGCTCGACCTTATTGATTTAGAGACAGGGGGAGGATGAGCTAATTGATTTTCAAGAGAATTCCATTTTTCACTAATTGAATTCTCCCTGATGATCTCCCCATATTTGATCGTTCCTGAACTGTCAATTATGTATTGAGGGTCATTCAAAATAGCAAAAATGTTTATGGATAGATAGGCGAGACGAAAATCTGACCGTGTTGGCAGTCTCATCCTATTCTTTATATCGGTGCTCCTCCGAGAGGAGCTGAGCTCTTTATAGTAGAGAGGTTTTAAAGAGAGAGCAATGTTTAATGTCAAATGTCAACCTTAATAGATCAAACTATACATGTTCAGAAAAATTGAACTACATGGGATATAGTATAAACTTAGCTCTTAATCTTCAAAATCAACACCAAAACTGGAATACAACCCACATGAGAAGTAGTTTTATCATTTTCAACATCAAATGCAACCATGGAAATACCCAGGTCATGATTTTCAAGATTCACATCCCAATCTTTTGTTTGCTCTCTTGTATATTCTTCTTTTTTGAGCCCGACCTGTTTCACTTCACCAAGCAAGTGGACCCATACGTAATTCAATTCCTTTCTGTTGCCAAAGAGCTTGCCAATTGTTCCAACTGTATCCATATCCAATACGTATCCATGTGAGATACTGTTTCCATTTCCATGCAACATTGATGCAAATACATCCCAGATAGGCCCACAACAAGCAAGATACATCATAACATATCCAAACACATCCCAGATAGGCACAATGACACTGGACCATATCTTAATACATGCAGCATGTGAGGCTTAATGGATATGTATCTGTGGCATATCTGTACTCAAACCCATTCTGGATATGTTGGACACAGGACACAATACCCCTGTTTCTGTATCCTTAAACTTAGGTTTAACCATTGCTTAAATTATTAGGTCACATGTATGACGAACATTTGGTTCATTTTGGCAAAAGACAAGGATTGCATTAAAGATTGATTGTTTTTATTTCCTTTCCATTACGTTGTCCTGTCCCCACAAACAATTATGTTCCATAACTTGTGATTTTGTTTGAATTTTGAGACCTATATGATTCAAAAGACTAAAGGCATGTTTGAAGTATTTCAATTGGAATCATGACTTCCAAGTGTTTGAGGACCCGTCTTCTTTGCAACCTCCTGTCCTGCCAAACAGAACATTTGCTTACCACAATGTCAAAAGCTCATTGTGCTTACAACAATAGTTCTTAATCTGCTTCAGAACTATTTTATCAAAAAAAAAAATCTTGAGAGATAGGCTGGACTTTGCGGGCATACAAATTAAGCACAGGAATACATTCTATTAGTCAAGACTAAAGTTATTCATCACTTTGGAAATATTTATATAAACAAAAGATAAGAAACAAAGAAACCATAGGCTACTAAAAGAAACAGATCATATGGTAAATACCTCTTCCCCTCTCTTTACAGTGCCAATCCTACAAATATTTAGACGGACTGATGCATAAAACTTCAATGCATTGCCCCCAGTGGTAACTTCTGTTGGACTACCAAATCCAAATGTATTTATCTTTGCTCTCACCTGCAATGACAATACATAGAACGATCGTATTCTCAAGAGAAAGGTAATGGTGTCTACAGAACTTGCTTCAGATTAGTAGTTTGATAAAATATCTCATAAAACTATGTGCTTGTAAACATTACATATCACTAAAGAAAATACTACTTGCCTGATTTATAAAAATAAGAAGA
Organism: Wollemia nobilis; assembly: GCA_028583015.1. NCBI lineage: Eukaryota > Viridiplantae > Streptophyta > Pinopsida > Araucariales > Araucariaceae > Wollemia > Wollemia nobilis. The sequence continues at coordinate 157,026 of JAQPPZ010001451.1, forward strand.
GTTTGTGAACAAGACAAAGCATGGGTCATTTTGCGAAGACATTGACTCATCAATTGTGCCTGCAGTGCTATATGAGTGTCACCCACTTCACCATCCAGTTCAGTTTTAGGAACAAGTGCTGCTACCTATTAATGTCAACAAGAAACATAAATTTAAATAAATTCCAAACCATGAGAGAAAACATTTATTTAAAAATAAGAATGAAAACATGAATTACTCAAAAATAAAAATGAAAACATGAATTACTCAACACTAAATGCTTGGAGTATAGTAAAGATGGAATATGGATTGATTTGGCATCAAAAGCTACCTAAGATTGAACTGGAATTAAAATAGACTTGCATTGAACACTTATTGATACCACCCTTAAAAATGCCTAAGAAAGCTGAAGACATTTGTAAAAGCAATTAAAATATATCAACACAAAATCTTCGTATATTTTGACTGCCCATCATGACCAACAACCAATTGTGCTACCAACTATCTGTACTGAAAGTTAAAACTAGTGCCTACCTTATTTTATAATAGCATGTTGTTTTATAACCTTATATATTATAATAAATACTACCTGACTACTAGGTAACCTATTATAAGGTTATTTTCACTAACATATAGATAGAATAGCTCATGACTTTTTGGATATTATATAGCAGTCTATCATTTGGCATAGATGTCATTCACTGATCTCTCTTTAATGCATATATATCAAATTTTCTATGCATTGTACATGAGAAATATAATTAACCATTACAAGTCATATCATAACCACATGCTAGAACATCTGCTTTGAATTCTGATGTATGATCATAAATTATATTGGGCATGTAGCCTATACCTTCTATTGGCCTATGAAAAAAAATTCATCCAATTGCCAATGGTTGGAAATTGGAATGACCAATACTTGACCAAAACATTCCTAAAACCCAACCAACTTCTGCCTGGCATCCAATCGACATTTTTCTGCCACAAGATACAAACAGGTGGTGATTCCAAGACACAAGAAGGTATTGCACAATGCACAAGTGGTGCAACATGAGATACTAAGGTTTGAGACCTAAACCTGCAAGATGAAAGCATGTAACTTGTAGTAATCAAGGAATATTCAAGTCACGCATAACTAGAGAATCTGGTATAGTAGAATAAGAACAGAAAGCAAATATAAATCTATTCTACGATAAGCGAACGCAATCATAGAAAGAACAAACCATGAAATACAAACAGCAGTATGTCATGTTAATTTCTGAAACAAAAATACATCAGCAATTAATCTAATCAAATTATACAATATGTCATATTCGTAATGACAACATTCAACAACAACTACACCCAACCAGAATGAAGAGAATACATAGGGTCAACGGGATATCAGTGGGGAGCTGACAACTGCCACACCTGGCCAACTACAACCTAACTACCCAATACCCATGTACATAGAACAATGAAAAAGTACCCTATAGTCCTTTACATACTATTTTATTACGAACACACGTCATCCTAATACTTATACATGTGACAAAAATGTATATGTAATGACTTGACTAGAGACTCGTTGTCATGCTAGCTCTTAAGGTTGCATATAATCGCTTTGTCCACCTACACAACCTAAGACCAAAAAGTGTTAAGCATGGGATGCAAAAGGGTGCAATCTGAGTACAAAAGGGTGTGAACTAAGATAGAAAAAAGACAATCCAAGATAGGAAAAAATTAAACCTGAATTTAAAGAGGGACAAGATGAAAAGAGGTAGTATTCCATATATGAAAAGGTGCAACCCAAGATACCAAAAAAATAAAGAAAGATGAATTTAATTGAAACCCAACCTTGATTTGTAGTGCATTATTTGACTGAAATGAAATCATAGATGATTCAATCCTTTAAGACCAACTAATTAAAAAACAGGGTCTTTGCAATAGAAACTATAAATAAATAAGGTAAACAAATTATTAAAAACAAGAAGAGGATATTCAACATTATATGACCAAAACTAGGCTATGTCTACCGAACTTAAATATCGAAAAGCGAAGCACATACATTGCAAGGGGCCTATGATAATGAGATTTTATCCGTGAAGGATAAAGAGATGGTTAGTTTAACAAAACATAAGCAAAGTCTTCTTATAAAAGTTAAGAATCATATGGAAGAACCAAAGGTAAACAACAAAGGGGAAGTCTGATCATTGACAAAGAGATTGTCTTTTAAGTGACAGACTTCCAATAGTAACAGAGACTCAAACCAAGCCAAGTGCATCAAGTCTAAAGTTAGTGTTCCTGTCACTATTGAAAAAAACAACTTAAAAGCGAAGATAAAGTTTTTAATTGCTACTATGCAAAATACAACCCTTGGTAAGTCTCAAAATACTAATCAACAACAATTGAAGGAACCTAAAATTAAACACTATCAACATCTGCACTACAATAAGAGTATTTAATTTCATCAAGAAAGTTCTAAAAATTTTAGTAATCAAACTTACAGAAAATACTCCAACAATTAAACAATATTTAACCCAGAAAATCAATAATGAACTCTGAAATTTAATTTTTGTTTGATCAAATGGATCTCACATGGATTAATGGATGGCAAGACCAACATGTAACAAGCTCAAGAGCCATCGTAGTAGTGAGAAGCCACTCGAGCATTTTGTCTTGTATATAGTTTGTCATTTTCTCATATGTTTCACAGGTTGTTGACTGTGCGTGTGTGACACTTAAGTGTTCGTAAGAATGTACTTCACATAAAGTTATAGGGTACTTTAAATTTCACATATGTAATTGAATATTAAGATGTATGGTGATTAGTTGGTTACAACCATTCCTTGTTAATTTGTGTATATATTTACCAATTTCTAGTCTCATGGAGTATTATTGTATACCATCATCACCTATCATGGTTATGGTGTTTGATGCTTAAATATACATTTGCATGAGTGCATGGTGTTGTCCTATGTACACAACTGGTTTGTCAATGCATTATTTCCATATAGTAATCGCATATCCTTGTTGTTGGTATGAATATTCTAATTGTTGTTTATTTACCTTTACTACATGTTTTGTTACTATTACTCGTATTCTTGTTTTGGATTATGTAAAACTATATACTATATTTGGCATTCAAATTGTATTGAGTCTAGTTTGAGAACAAGGTGACCAACAGACCACAATGTGTGCGGACATAACAATGGCGACATTAGTGAGAGCCTATGCTCAAGTCCGAGTAGATCATGTGGTATACAAACGTGATAACTAATGAACATGTGTCAACAATGTGCACGTGGAAGCATGACAAAGTCTAATTGAACCACAAGAGCCCCTTTTACAAATGGAAGGAAATGTAGAAGGTATAAAGCCCCCTTATGACAAGGGAAGAGAGAGTGTGGAAACACCTCTAATCATTTCTTTTGAATGAAAACATGCAATGACTAGTGGCAATGTCATCATGACTATTTGGTTGACAAAGGAAATCTTATCACTTGAGATCCAATGCATGTGCCCCTTGTGATGAGGGGAGTCCTCAAACAAGAAACCTAAGTTCAGACAACAAACAAACTGCACTTAAAGAGAATCGGGCTTCATTGGAGACATTGTTGCTATCGACAAAAGAGTAGAATATTGACCTCGAGCATATTGAAGTAATGCGTGTTGAAGACGCTCCTGATGAGATGAGGAGTAATGAACACGCTCGCGATGATGCAAGCCATTACGAAACGCGCATGCCAATGAGGTTTGTGTCAGCAAAGTTGGTGACAATTGCATATGCAATGAAGGTGTCCATGACGAAGCAACAAATGATGAGGTCACTCGTGATAGTCACAAAAGACAGTGTGATTGGAGAGTGACTACAAAAGAACTAACACATGCAAATTTGGGAGGGTGTGTCCAACAGTGCATCAAGATAGAAGTCTAAAAGGAAGTACTTGCAAAGGAATGTGTTTGATAGTGAGTGGAGTTATGACAATCACCCATGCCAATAACGGTCTATATGTAACAATGGTCATGAAGTTTAAGCATGTACACTAGAAGATGTCTTGGCATCCAGTTTGGACAAGCAATTGACAAAGGAAAGTCGTTAGCAACAATACACATTTAGAGCCAAAACCAACCTAAGAATAGTGTGCAAACACCTTTCTCATTGACTCATACACAAGCAAAAATGTCCAATGGAGAATGGTTTCTACAAAATAGAAATATTCGAAGTTCTCCAAAGATGTCAAGAAGGACACAATTCCACAAAGTGGTTTGTGTCATCATCTAGAATGCTAATGGACAACACAATGACGCACATTTGATGACATCCTTTCCTACAATGCTCAAAGGTGTGGCAATTGATTGATACTACAATTACGAACACCATATGCCACCTAGAATGAGTTAAAGAGTGCATTCTAGGAGAACTTATGTTTTGTAAGCAATAACAATGAAATTGTCACAAAATTATACAATACCAAACAAAACAATGATCAAATAGATGAAGTCCTTTAACCATCATTTAAATAAGCTACTTGTAAAAATGATTTGGCCTGCAAACAAACTAAACAAATGATGGTTCATAGATGGATTTCTTCTAAGTTTTTGGAAGAATATGAAGGTAGTTCCACCCACACCCTACCACAAAGAAATAAACAGAGCACTAAACCTAGAGATTAAGAAGAAGATAATGGGTGGCAAAAGTCGGATCTGACGGACAAGTGACTACAATAAAGATAGTGACAAGGGAGAACCGTCAATTGAAGTGCTCAAAAACATATGTTGTGCATGCTATGAGAAATCAAAGACAACAAGGAGAAAGATAGATGGGACATATGGTACACAGAGTGTAGGACATATGGTACACAGAGTGTAGGACAAATGGATACACCAA
>JAQPPZ010001452.1:0-16390 GCA_028583015.1 Wollemia nobilis
CCTTCTTTTCTACATTAAAAATGCTATTTTCCTCCAATATTTTCAAATTTAAATTTAAATCAAGAGAATATTCCATGGAAAGGATGGCAAAAAACTATCACATGCTTGCATGCACATTACCATGGTATGTGTTGGCATCACGTGTGTGTAGTATAGGAGAACAAAATTGTAAATTGAAAGAGTTTAAATATAAGGCCAATCCCTTACATTCCATGTGGGGCCTTAACCCTGTTGGCTAGAAAATCTGACTATATGGCATTGGGTCTTAAAGGTCCATGGTTTGAACCTCCCTTGCCCATAACAATGCAAAATTCCATTGATGATGTCAACACCCTCCCTAATGATGAAATTTATGATGATATTGGCAACATAGTATGTGAGTATACTTCCTCAAATATAAATCTAAATTTTTTTTATACTTTCAAACTTTTAAGGCACTTATATAGAAGCAATCTGGAAATCAAATCAAGGTCTTAAGGTCAAACAATGGAGCTGATTTTACCTCAAAATACTTTCAATATTTATGTAGGTATGTCGACCTACACAGATAGTATACAACTCCATACACTTTGTAACAAAATGGGGTAGTAGAGGAGGTACAAGACAATCATGGAGATGGCCAAATGTATGGTACATAGCCAAAATGAAAAATAATATTATTGGGTAGAAGTAGTAAATACTACAGTTTCATTCTCATTAGGTGTCCATGTAAATATCTCCATAATATTACTCTAGAAGAAGCTTTTTTTGGAATATAACCTTTAAGTAGTCATTTTCATATTTTTTGGTGTGTTGTATTTGCATTAATTATTAAGGAGAAAAAAAGTAAGCAAATGCAAAAAACAAAAAGTTTATGTTTGTTGGCTATAGTAAACAATCTAAGGCAAAAAAATTACTTGATGTTTCTACTAACAAGATTGCAATTAGTAGAGATATCATTGTACATGAGAAGACTCCTTTCTTCACATATGATGGTAAACCTATTAATATTTTGTATATTTTAGAACTACTAATGGTATTGTAATAGGTAGTGAAGTTCACTTGGATTCAAATACAATAGAGGTTTATAATGAAAATAAATATATGAAGAATCAACCATATTAGTGTGTTGAAAATCCATTTTGGGATGACCTTGGAGAACAATTTTTTACAAAGGTGCTCCCAAGTGAAGTTCACTAGCAACAAGAGCCTTCTTAATGATCAAAATGGTATACATCAACTATGAAAGATGTCAAGAATAAAAAAGTGATAGTTGGGAAATCTAGGTGAGCTAGAAAAGATCCTAGAAAAATAAATGAAGAGGAGAATTTTGCTTTAGTTTGACATTTTTTGAACCCAATATATATAAAGAGGCTAGAGGTAAACTAGATAGGGAAGTTGCCACAGAGATATAATTTGAATCATTGATGAAGAATAAAACATGCAAACTATGTGAATTATCCCATGGAAAGAAACCCATTAGTTGCAAATGTGTTTACAAGGTAAAATGTAAATAGGATGGTTTAGTTGATAAATTCAAAGCTTGTTTTTTTACTAAAGGGTAAGCAAACTAAGAAGGTATTGACTATGGAGAGACATTTCCTTCAACTATAAAGATGATGGTTTTTTATCAGTTCTCTCCATTGTAGTATAGTTTGGTTGGAAAATATATTATATGGATGTTAAGGATGTCTTCTTAAATAGAGATTTAAAAAAGGAGGTCTATATGGTGCAACCATAAGGGTTTTAGGTTCCAAAAATAGCATCTAGTTTATAGTTTGATTAAGTCCCTAAATGCGATTAAGCATGTATTTGGTAAAATTCTAGTGTCTTTTGTTTAGTGTCACACCACTAGATTTTATTGATCCAATCAGTACTATGGACTCTGGTAGATCCATCACTTTTACTCAGGAAAGAATTACATAAAAATTCTAACATACCAAGTAAAGTAAGGAAACCCTAAATTGAGATAATATTATTAACACTTATGTTCAACCAGATTTAAATGAAATAAAATTTATTTAAGCTTTGACCAAGAATTACAAAACTCATCAATTGTACTCCTATCAGTAGACCAATGCCTTATCTATTATTAATTGTAGGAAGGGTTTAACAATTTAAATGAAATATAAGGAAAAATAAAGAGAAAAATGAGTTAATTATATCCATTCAAATGATGTAACGGACATAATCAAAATTCACCAGTGAAAGAATATGATATTCACACATTCAAATGATGTAACATGTAAATGTGATAATAAACACAATTGAACATGGTTTTTCTCAAAGGTGGAAGAAATATTGTATTCATATAAAGGTATCTTTACAATGGGAGTCTCGTTAGAATAACACGGATCTCACTAAATCAATACAATTTGAATTTGTGTTCAAAGAATGTAACACAATTCAACATCCCTTCATTCTAATGTAGTAACAAGGGGACTCCTGACTTTCGATTTAGCTGCTGGAAATAATCTTAGCAAACTGTATGCTTCTTGAGTGATACCTGCACAATTATGGGGAAGAATAAGACAAGGCCATGGGAGATAAGACACAAAGGAAATACAATTAACATGACAAGAACACTCAAAAATTTGGGAATGCAAAACTTGATATCTTCTTCGATGGATGCAACTCCTATTTATAGCATGAAGATGACATGTTCCATTAAAACTTTGTTTATCTAGTATTTGCACTTAGGTACATCTTCACCATTCATTCTTGATGGATTAAAACTAGTTTACAGGTGTTCTGAGTTATATCACCCTGAATTTGACACTTGGTTACTTTTTGACCTTCTAATTTTCTTAAGGACTAAAATTGTGTTGAATCTGGACCTGACACTTCTCAGCCTTTAGAATTTTGTTGCTTATTTTCCTAACCCTTCTCCTTTTTTGGATGTATCTATAGTAGTCTTAAGTTCATATCTTAATAGTTTAGTGCTATGTTTGCTTATGTCTTCACAAGTGCTTTGTTCCTCTTGCTCAGATTGACTTATTTCCAACTTGCTAGCAATCTCACCCTAGAACTCATCACAAAAAGAGGTTGTAAATATTATTGTATCCATCACTTGCAACACTTTGTTTTTATGAATTTCTATGGAAAGGTCATTATCTTGATAGAATATGATCAAAGATTTAGTCATGTTGGATAAATTATTAAGTTGGTAAGATAAATTATGCTAATGTTATTTATCACATTTAAAATTTTGGATTCTCTATGCAATCATATTGTCAAAATCATTACCAATAATACATTCTTTAAGAAAAATTCTAGCTTGACTTCTTCTAGTATTTATTTCTTCTTCATAGTTCTCCATTTCCTTGAAAAAATAATTCCAACCAAGAATTTCACATAGGTACATTGCTACCTTGGTAAACTCTTGTTTGTAATCGTATGTTGTACCTCCTTTGATAGTTATTTGTTTTAAGAGTAGCTACTCGTACTACTCTTAAAATTGTTGAAAGATATAATGTATTGATGCTACCTTAGTGTCTACTTCTTCCAGTAGGACTTTTATACCTTCTACTATTACAATGATTATGGTAATATTTTGAAAAAATTTGGTTAATGTATTCATTTTGGTGTTTAATCCAAAATATACTTTTGCTTTGTATTCTTGAATGAATGTAGCACAATAAAATATTTTAACAATTTCTTGAGGGTCAGTCTCTTGAGTTGTGGCTAAAATAGGTAACTAAGGGGTGGCTATCATCTTTTCAACTTTCAACTCTCTTATCTGTACCTGCAACTCTTCTCTTTCTATCAGTAGATCCTGGTTGCTTTTGTACAAGGTTTTTGTTGTCTGTACTTGGTATTGCATATTCATTTTGATCAATTCCAATGGATCTTTTTGAATTTGAACATGTGTATCTCTTGTAGCCTAATTTTCTTGGATTGACCCTATTTTGCTTACTAGTATCATCATGTCCATAATTATAGGAGGTACTATTGTAGCCTGTGTGTTTGGTTGTGATGTTGAATATTTAACTTGTTCAACTACTACAATAACTTCAAGTTGTTGGTCTTCATCTAGATCATAAGTTCTTACTTCCTCTGTTCCTACTAAGATGAGACTTGTTAGAACTTTTGAGGAGAAAGATGTAAGATTGACCTTTTTGTGCTTAGAAGACATAGTAGGGATTGGTAGTTTTATTTGGTTATCTCTTAGTAAATTGACCAAGTCCCTGACAACTTGGATTATTTTAGGCACATATGGAGATAGATTGATCTCCTTGTAATTGATAACTAAGGTCTTAGGTATAAAATTGGGCCGATGTAGAGCCTACTATAGCTTGCTCTCATATTTTAGTTGAGAAGAAATTAGGACAATATTTTGAGCCTATGCAACTTGAGCTAGTACCAGTTCTTTACTTGTATTGGAAATAGCAGTATCATCAGGGGCATGCTCGATGAGCTAGGAAACTTCTACTACTGCTTTTCCCAGATTGGTATATTCTACCAAAATTTCTATTTGAGTAGGATCCTAGTTAATTATTGTTAGAATAGGATCTTCAAGCTCTTTTGGAGGTATTTCTATGATAATTGAGTTCATTGCTTCAACTATAGTATTCCTTAGAAATTTTAGCTCCCTAACATAATCTCCAACATGTTTGATTTGAGTATGTACTCTCATTCTAACCGAGTGCTTTTTCCATATTAGTTCAATTGGATCTCCATTTTCATTGCTCTTATAATTTCATCTTCAAAAGGGTCAGGCCTATGATTTACCATGGTATATTTTATTTTTTGCACCAATGACTCATAATATCATTTGGGGTCATAAGGTCTCCAAGTGACTTTTGAGAAGCTGATTCAATTATTTTCCACATAGACTACAACATACTCTGATAGCCCTTATAAATGTAATGACCCATATTGCATGACACCTCAATCTAAGGGATCTTCTCATGTTTCTTCATTAGCCTCACTTTCACTTCCTATGCAATCTATCTAATTATTTCTAGAGTAAATATGGATACATAATAGAATTTTGGTAGAATTTTAGAAGGTAATTTTGATCCATAAATCCTTATATAGGTGAAGTCTTCAATAATAAAATAATCATCTATATGTCCTTAATGCAAAAAAATACAATTCTTGAGCCTATCCTAGCAGGGGAATATCTGCAGATATGTATATGAATAGATGGTAGGAACTCACCAAATAATAGGGCATATCTTGACTCACCTTCATAGATCTAAAGTAGCCTATATCAAACATCAGGGGTCAGTGTCCCTCCCCAAAATGCACTTTTTTATGGATCAAAATGCCCTATTAGGAGGTGGATTAATATTGAATAGTAAGATAATGTGGGCATTTTATCTAGGTCTTCTTTTTTTTTTTTTAAGCGAAAAACCCCTTACAAGGCCGTATTGGTCTGAGAGACCATGAACAGGGGGTTCTACACCGTCAAAGTCACCCGAGAGTCGCACCCAGCCCTGCCCGCACCAACATTATCAATTGGATTTTTGGTACCCAATTCAACTTTTTGGTTGGGTGGAGATTCGAACCTGGGACCTCCCTTGGAGGATTACCCTCTCCTCTCCAACTCACCTACAACACCTGGGTTCTAATTTATAGTGGAAAACACCCCTTTTAGGGTGCCACTTTCAATAGGTTGGGCATAGGAGGAATGGAGCCTTGTCGGCCTCTACCAGCACATAGGACATTCCTAACTATACCATATATCTGCAAGATGGAGACAAGGGGAATGGAACCTGGGTCGGCCTCTACCAGCACCCAGGGCATTTACCACTGCACCACAACAAGCAGATTATCTAGGTCTTCTTTTATTGCCTAATTCAAGGCTATGAATTCTTCATGCATTCTTACTAATAAATTCCTTCTATTTGTACATTGGTATGTTGCCCCTTTTGTTGCACTAAAATAGAATATATACAACTTCCCTATTGATCCATGTTAAGTCTTAAATCCCTAATGCAATATTTATCATATCTACGTAATCATTGGCCCATGATTGTAGCATGTTTTTATTTAGAGGTAAATCATAAGACATTGTTTGGTCATACTTGAATAGCTTCGTGTATGCCATCATGTGTATCATGTGGTGAGATTGTCTGGCTACCACCTTTAGATCAAGAACCAATATGGCAGGATAAAGTTGGAAGATTCTTCTAAAGGCATCAAGTATAATTTTGAAAATCAACTTGTTGTTGTGGTCTCTAAAGGCTCTAATGATGGGGTCATAAGCTACTACAAACCAAGATAAGAGATCAGCTAAATAGTATACCCTTGGGTATATTATCTTACCCAAATTGCACATCCATTGGTTGTAGTATGAAATATTCTTATTTTTCTAATTTAAACCTTTCTATATATTTATTTTAGAACTACTAGGTGACATTAATAATTTTCTTCCATTTTCTCGAACTTGAAGATTGATATGTTGTCCAAATTTCATTATTGATAAGGGGTAATTTTCTTATCCAAACTAGATTTCTATGAAAATTTGACAATATCCCTTATGATGGAATTCCCGGGTGTTGTATTATATGGATTGGCCTCTATCAAATTAATATCTACAATAGTGTTTGAATGAATCATGATAATACTTTTGGAATTCTCAATTACACTTCAAAATACATACAAGAGCTACAATCTGGGTGTCTTTGAAATCACTTTACAAATTATTAGTGTAGATGGAACATGATGAATTGGATATGGATTTATAATAAATTAGCTAGTTATTTTGCATGCTCGATCTTTATTATTGCCAACTACATCCTTGTGCTCCTCCACCCTACGACCACCACCTCATTTTCCATAACAGTTTCAACTGTTATAGCATAACAATTACCTGATTCATCATTTATTCAATACTGTTGGTGTTATTGGGCAATTTGATCTAGTTCATAGGTTTTATTTGAGAAATATTAAAATGTGTTTCAATTTATGAATTTAATCTTGTCTAAATATTTTGGATTCATCATGGTTGTTCACACTCTAAGGACATCAAATCAAGACCATTGATACTCACCTAAGCTCATTGGTTGGTGTGCCCTCTTGCTCGATTAATCATAATTGTCAATTTATAGGAGGTAAATCTAAGCCATAGAAATAATTTGGAGGACCATTGAATTATGTGCATTTGCTCATGGCTAATATTGACCATTGGTGTTTTTTGAATATCAAATCTTAATTGTTTGCTAGTTTTCAAAATTAAATCTAGGTCATCAGAATCTTACATGGACTAATGTGGATAGTCAATTCCTTTCTACCTAATTAATATGGACCGTTGATTTTGTCTTCTATTGTTGACTAAATCACAATAATTTGCTCTATTTGATCTAGTATGTTCATGGCCTTAAAATCAATCTGGACCATTCGTGATTTTTTTCCACGTGGCTTCTTTTGATCTGTTAAATTTTCCTATAAAATATTATCGCATTAATCTAGTCAATATAAGCACCATGTATCATAGATTCTACCATACATGGTGCATTATGAATCATTAATTTAGCCTTTAACCTATTGAAAATCATTTATCTTTTTCTATTATGCAATATAAACCATTCATGTTATATAATCGTTTAATACGAATCATAGATGTGCTTTGACATTTTGTAAATATTTCAATCATCGAAGCTCCTTATGTATCATGTTTAATGGTGAATCTTAGTCATTGATGTATTTTTATAGATCGAGGCAAATCATCGATTATATTATAAAATCTCATGGCAGTTTAAATACGTGGCATCAAATCTTGATCATCAAATCTGTTGTGATGTCTCATGCGAGTCGTAGATCTGGCTAGGGTAGTTAGTAAGATGCATAGGCTATTTTGACCAATTGCCACATGGGCTCCTATAGTGCATTAGACTTTTTTAACCTATCTGATTGTCAATGCTATGTGCTCCCTTTCCACATGGTCTTCTCTAGAGGACTGGATTAGTCTATAGTAATCCGTCGTGTTTAATCTCGATCATCTGTATCACTTAAAATATTTAATGTGAACCATGGATTTTTTTTTGTGGATCATCTAATGACATGTTGCTTATCATGGACTATTTATTTTATCTCTGGATAATTTGACCTTGTTGACTTGTGCTTACCCTTGGAAATAGTATAAATTGTTTATTTTCTATTCTATTTTCCACGTGCTATTTTTTGGGTTGTTATATTTGGGTAAGAAAATACTTATGCATCAGATATGTCAAAAAAATAGATAATTAATTCATAATATTACCAGGTAAATCCTAATTGTTGATGAAGAGTCCTTGATTGTTGTGGGTCATGGATCTTCTCTCACGGGCTATTCTTGACAAATACTGGTGACTGCTTCATTGGATAGAGAACATGCAGCTAGCAGTAGACCATAGATAAGAAATATATATGGTAGGAAATCTCTTCAAGGTGCTTATGACTTTTCCTTTGGTAATTGTAGGCCACACATTCTATTCAATCATAGGTTGCTCATTTCATAGGCTATTGCGAACCACGAATCTAGTCTGATGAGGCCATATTTTATAGGTATCATGGATTTATTAGCCATGTGGATTATTGTGGAGCATTTTTAAAGGGGAACCAATGATGTATACATGCACAAAGGTATACATTAGGCTTTGATATAAGTAGATCAATGCAGGTAATAAACAATGGGGAAATATCTATGTATTGGACAAGATAGAGGAATGAATTTAGATTTACACATGGAGAATATGGAATATTGGGAACCTAGTGAATTATTGATCAAACGGTATTGAAGTAGAATATAGATAGATAAATAAAATTAAAAATTCTAAACATGGAATATGGGGGTCTAAACCGTGGAAAAATATTTAAGATGAGGAACCTATGAAGAAGAATATTATAACAAGTTTATGAAAAAAAAATGAACCAAGGGGGATGTGGAAGATTAAAACTAGGGGTATCTTGTGTTGGATCTTAAGGATACAACACTGGATCCAACTATGGGATATGCGGTGAAAATGTAGATTTGAGGTGCTTGAGGATTCCAAAAAAATTGGCTAACCAAAATGACCTATAACATTCTATCTAATGACCCAATCATATGAAATAAAATTACTGAAAACAAAAAATAAAACAAGAACCAAACATTTGTTTTTTGGATCATATCTTTCTTGGTCCTAAAGCAGAATGATATATCTTCAAGTGTTGGCCATTGATAGCAATTGAGAATTCTCTACCATTCAAAATCTACAACTTGTAAGTATGTTTACCAATAGTTTGAACAATTTGATAGGGCCCCAACCAATTAGGCTCTGATTTCCTTTTCTTTATAGGCTCATCATTTTTAGGATCCCAATAAAGTACTATATCACCATATTGAAAAGGTTTACCTTTGGATTTCTTATTAAAGCTTTGTGTTCTACTCTAAGCTTGCTCTATCATTTTTTGAAAAGTATTTCTCCTCTTTCCTTCAAGTTGGATAATCGGATCTAGAATCCTTTGAAAAGCATAAGGATTTTCATGATTTGGCAATAGTAGAGATAGGGCTTGACCTTCTAATTGCAAAGGGAGTAGGGCACTTTCCCCATAAACAAGTTCATAGGGAGACTTTCTTGTGTTCTTTAACAGAGATTCTATCAGCCTAGAGGGAAAATTATTTCATAATCCCAACTCCTCTTATTTCTTCCCAATCCCATTTTATTCTGGTAATTAAATTATTGTTTGAGGATCCAACGAAACCATTACCTTGTGGATATTAATTGGAGAAATGAGAAAGATCTATACCATGATTTGTACAAAAATAAATCATTTTAAAAGAAGTAAAATAGGTTCCATTATCAGTTACCAATTTCTTAGGAACTTCAAACCTTGTTAGAATGTTTTCTTTAACAAATTTAATGATTACCTATATTGTTGATTTTTTAAAGGGAGTTTCCTCTACCCATTTAGTGAAGTAACTTATTTTTGTAATCACCCACCTATGGCCACTATATTAATTTATATTGATATCTCCAATAAGATATAATTCCCATCGAGTAATGGAGTATCAACTATCATTGGCTTTAATGGAATTGCAAACAGATTATTCTTTCATATGAATATTTGACAATTGTGGTAGGTTCTTGCAAATTGATAAAAAAACTTAAACATATATGGCCAATACAAACCAACTCTCTTTATCCTATGGGTTGTGGCCTTAGGATAAAATTGGCCTCCGCAGAAACCAAAATGATGTTCTTCTAAAATTTGAGGCACTTATTTTTCAAAAATATAGAGCAACAGTATTACATCTAGATGTCTCCAATATAATCTACTATATTGAAAGTGATATTTTTGTGCTAGTTTCTTGATTGATATTCTTTTATTATTTGGTGTATATTTGGGGAAGGGTAGATTTTTAAGGTAGATGGTAATATCGTCATACCATTGCAGTCAAAATATTTAGCCATCCTTGCTTCATGCTCTTAATTAAGCATCATTGTGGTATTCATAATCTTCCCTTCCATGTTTGCCATATATTTTACCAATACTTGTCCTCTCATAATCTAAAATACTTTGAATTTTACATCATACTATAATAGTTTCACCATCCATCTGGTAGAGTTACCAAATGGTTCAGGTTGAGTGAAGACATCTTTAAAAACAATGTAGGGGATATAGGCTATGACATTGTTTGAACCAAAAATACTTTTAAAATGGTTTAGTGCCCTAATGAGAATATAAGCCTATTTTTCTATCATAACATATTTTATCTGAGCACATTTCAAACCAACACTCATGAAGGCAATAGGTTTCTTATTCTTTTATTCATCTTTCTGAGATAAAACTGTAGCAACAGTGTGTTCTAAAGCAAAGGAAAAGATGTTGAAGGCTTTGAGATAAGTAGGGCGAGTTAATAATAGAATCTAGGTTATGGGTTCTTTAATTGTCTAGAAATATTTAGTGTTCTCTTAATTCCACTTAATTGAACCATTTTTCTTTATCATATCATTGATTGGCTTAGTGATCTCAACAATATTTGAAATGAATCTTCTTAAAAATGTGATCTTGCCAAAGAAATATCTCACTCCTTTCATGTTATTGGGAGGGGAAAATTTTTAGATATTGCTTCTATCCTTTTAGTATCAATAGCTATACCTTATTTAAAAATAATATGCCCTAGAAATTTACCCTAGGTAGCCCCAAATATGAACTTCTTTGGGTTTAAAGATATGCCAAAATCCTTACACCTATCAAATACTTTTGTCAAGTGCAAAAAATGATCTTCAAGAGACTCAAAGAAGACTATTATATCATCCAAATAAACAACAACTATTTCAAACATGAGATCCTTAAGTGCAAAATCTATTGCCCTTTGAAAAGTCACTTTTGCATTCATTAACCCAAAAGGTATCCTTAAGTATTCCAAGGTTCCTCGTGGAGTAGTGAAAGTTATTTTATACCTATGTTCTGGGTTGATCAGAATCTAATTATATCCTAAAAAGCCATCCAATAGATATATTCTAGATGATCCTACAACAACTTGGAGTAATTGTTCCATGTTGGGAATTGGGTAGTTATCTTTTAATAAATTTTCATTAAGATTATTGAAATCAACATAGAGTCTAATAACTCCATTTTTCTTCCTAACTGGTATTAAATTGGCAATCTAGGAAGAAAACCTCACTTTTTTTATTATCTTATCATCCAATAATTTTTGAACCTCTTTTTACATAACTAGGTGCAAGTTGGGATTAAATTTTTGTTGCTTTTACCTAAAATATTTAGCATCTTCCTTAAGGGGAATTACATAAGTCATAACCTCTGTATTAAATATCCTGAAGTCATCATAAATCTAGGTAAAAACATCTATTTTTTCTTTAGAAAACTAATATATTGTTGTTTCTTCTTTTTTGATAAAATTTTATAGATTTTGACAATTTTAGGCTCATTCATTGTTCCAATGTTTACATCTTCTAATTTAGATTCTTGGAAGAGTGGTTTTTAGGATCTATCAAAATAATCAAATAGACTCTCTAAAGATACAAAGCCTTTAGGTATTCTATTTTTTTAATTGTATGACTTCATTAGGTTCTCCAATGATGTCCTTCAATTTTTCATCATCTTGTTCATTACAAATAATATATGGAAAGTCATTTTAGAGTCATGAAGTCGTTGATGTGTACATCATCTTGAAAAACTTATAAATAAATAACATTGTCTGGTATAGAAGGCTTGTAGATAAATATAGTGAGAAACCTATCCATATATGCAGTATTTATCTTTATATTGTCTGTTCCAGAAGAGTTTATAGCTAACAAGTTGGCTACATGATTTTGTTCTCTTGGTATGTACTCTAAATTGAATGCTACATATTTATCAATTTCATCAAGTACAACCTATTTATATCATTTCAATATGAGATGCTTAGTTTGATACTTTACTTTGATTTGTTGAATTATAAGTTCTACATCTCCACTAACTATCAAGTAATTGATGCTTAATTTTCTACCTTTCCTGATTCCTAATAACAAGGCCTCATATTTTCCAACATTGTTGATGCAAGGAAACTCAAATCTGTATGGTATGCCAAGATAATTGCCATTAATGTTAGTTAAATTAACTCCATCCCTAGCCCCAGTCTATGATTTTGCATCATCAAAAGTCATAGTCCATATTTCAAAGGTCAAATTCCTATTATATTTAGCATTAGGTTTCACTTTTAACTCTAGATGCATATCTTTGGCATCAAATACCTCTATTAAGAAAGGTGAGTGCTAGACAAAATAGACTACCATGTATTTCTCTTTAATAAAATTTACAATATTGATCATACTATCATCAAACTTCTTCAATTCAACAGAGTACTTGTTAAAAGGTTCTTGTATCAGGATAACATTTTCCTTTCCTTGTAAGGGGATGGTTGCATAAGACCAATCTAATTGGATTGAGTCTCCCAACTATTCAGCCTAATGCCTACATTGTAGCATAGAAAGGAAGGGTTCTATGTCTACTACTGCAACATCCATGACTACACCCTTTTTAGTATATTGATCCAAATAAACAAGTAGCCCAATTATGATACCCACACATGGTATTTATCTACTATCCATTACAAAAATTGGAGAAAACTCTTTTTTTCAAGTTAATCCCAATTGATTGGCTATTTGTTTTAGAATTATATTATGTGAAGCCCCACTATAAAGCATTAAATTGTGGATAACATATTGATCACAAAACTTTTATGTGTACCTCAAGGAGATATAAAATGGCCTTACTGAAGATGGGACTTTGACCTCATGGATTTTTGGCCCTAAGGGACTGTATGTTTGATCTTCTGTTTTATCAATTAACTTAAAGGCCTTGCAAACCTGATCTCTATATTTAGGAATGGTCATTATCTATCCAAAAGTAATGTTAACTTTATGTTTGGAAATTTCTAAACCAACATGAAATTCATACTTATTGATATCTATTGTTTTCCCAAATTCTTTTTTTAGCACTTCATTTTGTTGTTTCTGAATATCTTCTTCTATATAAGTATCTTCAAGGAGGACTTGGTACTTTTTATCATTTAACTTTTTTGTATTTTTTTCCTTAGGAATAAACTTATTTTGACTTGTTTGTCCTCCATTTCCATTGGTAATTTTTTTGTCAATTCTATCTCCTATTGTCCTGTTTCTAAGACTAATGGTATATATTCTTTCCAATGTCTCTATTTCTTCTACTATGGGTGCAAGTTTACCCTATTTCATTCTCTTGAACCTTGTGTTTGGTGATTTCTAAATAATTTCTACATTCTTAAGGACTAGAGCTTTCTGTTGATGACTTGTAGCCTATAAATCTCATTCTTTTTCAAATTGTAATTCTCTACTATTATCCTCTTGATTCCAACATGAATTGATTCTAATATCATTCTCAAGTTTATCCTCAAGATCAATGTTAGAATGTAGACTTAGGTAAATGCCATAATTAGTGGAATTATGGAGGGCATCACAAGAATAATAGTAAAAAGGGAATTCTAAGGCTATATTTTTGGATGGAATGGGTTGGGAACGACATCCAAATATTTTTACACTTCTTTCTTTTACCAATTGTTACCACCATTTCTATTATTATTTACTTCTTAAAAACCATAGTTATTCCAATTTATATTGAAGTTTATTCTAAAAGGAGGCTTATTGTCACCTTGAGATTGTGAAGACTCATGATTACTTTTCTTTTCTCTTTCTATTCTAGCCAATCTATTATTCATGGTATTGAATATTTCAATCATTGAATTTAGTTGGCTAGTTATATTATCCATAAGATCATGCTTTGTATTCTTAAGCATGGTGAACCCTACCTTTTTAGGTTTTTTCTTAGGTATATTAAGCTCCAATGGATATAGCTTCATTTTTCCACTATCAATTATATTTCTCTTTATCTATATAGCCCTATCCATGCATTCATCAATAGTGTTTGTTTGTTATTACCTTAATTTATAATTAAAATCTCCAAAGAAGGTGTTCTTATAAAAGCATATGTACTGGCTATCATTAGGTCTTAACTTAGTAGGAATATTATTTCTGATTTTGATGAACCTTATGTTAAAATATTCTGCTGATTCATTTTATTTCTTCTTCATAGTGGTCAATTCAATTAAAAGGGATTGTTCATTTTTCCTCTCTCCATACTTCCTAAGGAAGAGTTCACTACACCAAAAAGGGTCTTTAAGGGCGGTTTTTAACCACCCTTAAAGACTTTAAAGGGTGGTTTTTCAGCCATCATATATGAGGGTATCATAAAAAGTCCGTGTCCTATGAAGATAGTTAAAAACTACCTCAAAAAACTGCCCTCTTACTATCTATTATGATGGTTAAAAATTGCCTCAAAAACCACCTTAATTTATCATTATGAGGGCAGTTAAAAACTTCCCTCTTAGGGTCTATTAGGGTGGTTTAAATCATCCTCTTAGGGTCTATTAGGGTGGTTTAAATAATCCTCTTAGGGTCTATTAGGGTGGTTTAAAACCACCCTCTTATGGTATAATAGGGCAGTTTATAACTGCCCTATTAGACCCTAAGAGGGCAATTTTAAACCGCCATATAATTATTACTTTTAAAAAATAAAATAAAAAGTTTAAGATACAACATTGTATTCAAGATGCATTCATTGGATTCATCATAGATATTAGAGAGAGGGAATCACCCCCTCTTATTTATAGGAAGACATCCAATGGTGGTTTCATGAAAATATCAAATTTAATACATGCTAAGAGAGATAAGTTTGGTTGTAAGGAAGAAAGAACCCATGCATTTATCAGTCATAAATGCTTACAGTTCAAGTTTACCTCATTAAAATAATTAATAGATGTACTAAAACTATTAACTTACGAATTATAAGGTGTAAATTCCATCATAGGAATATGCCACTGAAAACAACTTGTATCAATATATCATCCACACTAGCATATCAATGTTAACATTTGCAGAATAATCCATTCTTTAAAATTTTGTTATTAAATAGCAACAATTAATATTCCTCTTTTATGTCTCACATATTAGCATAAAACTATCAAACTTTTATTTAAACCAATATTGGAAACATTCAATTTTCATCTAACTTTTTTTTGACAATGCAATCTAAATTTATTAAAGCTTTTCCAAAATTATACTATGATTTGAGCGATGACATAATATATATAGCTTAGTGAAAATAAGAATAGTTCTCAATGGGAGAGGTTCCTAAGCAACTGATCAGTAGTGGCAAGGGCTTCCCCTATGATTATTTATTTTCTTGCACAACTCAATCATGCCTTGGATTTGGCTCTAATAGAGACATCGTTGCACCTAAAACAACACCTCCCAACAATGCATTTTTTGTAATTTTGGCAAAAACATCACAACACACCAAAATATCACACTCCAAATTCAAGGTAGCTTCTCAATATTGGAAGACTAACTAAATCAAAAGCCATCCATATTACCAAATCTCAGCAACCCCTTGCTTCTTACATTTCATATGTCATCCCCAAGTACACTCCAACCACCACTCCTTCAATATCACAAACACAATTTTTTGTGTCAAAAGTAGGGAAAAGTATATATATGTATGTGTGTGTGTCCTTAAGCATCAAATAGAGAAAAATGCACAAGACATATACCAAAAAAGGAAAATGGATTCGATAAAATCATGCAAAATGGTAACCCACATAAATATACTTTTAATTTCTTGAATCTATAATTATGCTAGTGATAGCTCTATATAAATAAAATGTTTGAATGCTATCACTCACCTCATTGTATAACTTGTATGTCAATGTTCTGAGCCTAAAAAAATAATATAAACCCACACATGCATTAATTTGCTATCCAAACACATTAAATTGGACCAAAGGTAAAGTAGATTTCATATCGTATTCTCAAGGGATGATCTGTTGGTATCTTATATAAAAACCCAAAGTTAAATCAATTTATTTGGACACTAAACATAACACCCTAATAAAATCTCAAAACAA
>JAQPPZ010001453.1:0-16107 GCA_028583015.1 Wollemia nobilis
AAAGGAGCACCAACCCCTGATTTACCAACAACTATTGAAAGGAGCACCAACCCTTGATTCCAAGATGCAACTTGGACTTCAATTTTGAACTATAAGATTGATAGAAAGATACCTTTGTTTTTGCAAGATCTTGACTTGTCTTTCTTCACCTTTGCCCTCTCTGTGCATTCTACTTTTTCTGCGTGATCACTTCGCACACTCTGCTTCGATAAAATTGACCTTCATGATCATCTTCTCCCTTTCACGCACTCAACTCTCTTTGCACTACGGCCAAACTTTTCACACATAAACAACTCTCAAATATCCAAACAGCCCTCCTTTTATAATAGAATTCTGGAGATGAAAACCCTAATATTAGTTGGCTATAAACCCTAATCTTAGTCGGCTTTCATGACAATTGTAAACCCTAATTTTAGTCGATTGTTCATCGGTCTTTGTTGGCTTCAACTCAACCATGAAAATACATGTCACAATATCGTGACACCTTTTCTTTCTCTCTCTTTCTCCTTGCTTTGGACCACAAAAATATAACATGTCACGATATCGTGACACTTTCACCTCCTTGCTTATTTTCTTGGCTTGTACCCATAAAAACATAACATGTCGCGATATCGTGACACTTTCACCTCCTTGCTTCTTTTCTTGTCTTGTACCTACAAAAACTTAGCATGTCATGATATCACGACACTTTAACCTCCGTACTTCTTTTCTTGGATTGAACCCACGAAAACACAACATGTCACGATATCGTGACACTTTCACCTCCTTGCTTCTTTTCTTGGATTGTACCCATGAAAACACAGCATGTCATGATATCACAACACTTTCACCTTTGTACTCTTCCTTTTTACTTTTGTCGCGATATCGTGACACTTCTACCTTCTTACTTTCTCTCTCCTCCTTTAGTCACGAAAATGTGACATGTCACGATATCACAACACTTTTTCTCCTTTGCTCTTTCTCTTGCCTTCGGGTCGCAAAAACGTGACATGTCGCGATATCGTGACACTTTTTCTCTTGGACTCTCTCTCTTGCAATATGTCGCAAAATCGTGACACTTTTTCTTTCATACAATCTCTCTTGCAATATGTCACAAAATCATGACACTTTTTCTTTCGGACTCTCTCTCTTGCAATATGTCACGAAATCATGACACTTTTTCTTCCGTACAATCTCTCTTGCAATATGTCGCGAAATCGTGACACTTTTTCTTTCGGACTCTCTCTCTTGCAATATGTCGTGAAATCACGACACTTTTTCTTCCGTACTATCTTTCTTGCAATATGTCGCAAAATCGCGACACTTTTTCTACTTGCCTTTTTCTCTTCCAACATGTCGCGAAATCGTGACAGTTTTTCAACTTGCCTTTTTCTCTTCCAACATGTCGCGAAATCATGATAGTTTTTCCACTTGCTTTTTTCTCTTCCAACATGTCATGAAATCATGACAGTTTTTCCACTTGCCTTTTCTCTTTCAACATGTCGCAAAATCGTGATAGTTTTTCCACTTGCCTTTTTCTCTTCTAGCATGTCGCGAAATCATGATAGTTTTTCCACTTGCCTTTTTCTCTTCCAGCATGTCACGAAATCGTGACAATTTTTCCACTTGCCTTTTTCTCTTCCAACATGTCACGAACTCGTGACAGTTTTTCCACTTGCCTTTTTTTTCCAACATGTCACGAAATCGTGACAGTTTTTCTTGCTTTTTCTCTCTCTTCCAACATGTCGTGAAATCATGACAATTTTTCTTGCCTATTGTATATGTCACGATATCATGACACTTTTCTTACTTGTCTTTTTCTTTGATCTTTTGCATATGGGCCACTTAGGTCTTCTTGGAAAAAAATTGTACATACTCTGAGTAACCTTTGAACTCCTATCTTCTACATCTGAAAAGCTTTTGAGCTTCCTATCCACTGCATCAACAGATCTATCTAACTGTGTTGACAACAATGACAATACTATTGTTGCACCTTGCTCAACATCAAATTTACTCCCAAATCTGCTCAAGTATTCTAAAAAATTGTATCCAAAATTCTTCTCAAGTCTGGTCATCAATCTGATCCAAAACTTTGCTTTTACTTTTTAAATTCCTCCCTTGTCTTGAGTTTGCTTTCTTCAAATCAAAATATATTCTACCTAGAATTCTTTTAACTTCATGAACATATAGATGATGTACTTGTGTAGGAAGCTTCAAATGACCAAACTATTCTTTTCATTCATCAATTCTATTACTTCCACATGTCTCACATTTATTACATTTTAAAGGTAGCTCTAGTCTAGCACTTGATAACTAACCTTGTAAATGCTGATTTGTAACTATCTTGTGCACCTTTCCTTCTTCTTGTAGATAGCTCCAAATATACCTCAACAAAATGTTGATCTTTCTTTTGTATGTGCCCTCCAAATATACCTTAAAAATAATGATCTTCCTTTTGTATGAGCCTTCCAAATATGCCTCAACACAACTCCAAATCTGCCTCAAAAATCTAATCAATATCTTTAATTTCTCTTTTTGAAGTAGTCTACCTTATGGCTCCAAATGTAAATCCCTTGATTTGAATTTTGCATAACAAATAAATAAGGTAGAAAATAAACTAATAAGGTTTGATGTCCTTATTATTACAAACCTTATAAAAGATCAAAAATTCACTTTTCATGAATCACTTTATCTCTTCAAAATAATATAAAGAAATATTCTTTATAACAAACCATTAATTTACTTTCATACTTCCAAAATTTATAAGATCAAAAATTAATTCCTTATGAATCACCTTATCTCTCCAAAACAATATAAATAAATTTACTTTATACTAAACCCTTAATTTACTTTCATACTTATCTTTTGACTTTATTTCGTTGGAATCATGATGTCTACCCTGACATTGTCAACAATGGCTTCTTTCCTTTATCTTCACATGATTTGTAATGGCTCTTCACTATCATGGCTCGTTGACGTTGTCTTTTTTAGGTGATGGCAAGATAAAGTAGAACTAGAGACCCTTATCCTTGTCTTTGTCTATCGGGGGCTTTGGAACCAAACCCTAATGTATCCAATGCATTTTCTTCTTCCAAGAACTAGCAATAAAAAAATGTTGCTATAAATTCTTTGGGGAATTTGGATCCTCGAACAGCTGCAAATCCAATACCACGTCAACTCGATGCTTGCACTATTTACCAACTCTTCAAAATATTTCTACTTGAAATAATCTCCCTAACACTACTTTGTTATGAATTTTATGCTCAAGTGCTCATGTATTCCGAAGACTTCAATCAAAAATACTCAACACATCATTAGCCTCACATGGTTCAAGTGCTTCATCATATTGTCTTTTGTATTGTTTGTTGGACTCTTTTGCTCACTATTTCAACATGTGGTTGCAGTTGCCTTGTATCTATATGCAATATTTATCTATTCTGGTTTGGATTTCTACCACAAGTTTCTCCGGATAACGTTACCACATTGCCTCCACTATGAACCAAAACCTTCAATTTGGCTTCACAAAATATTTCCAAATGATAATATCTCCAAATTTATAACTTATCTCTATTGTTGCATTACTTATCTTATTGTTGAAGTTTGCACATTGATGTTTGGGTAAATGTTTGAAGCAAATTGTTGGAACGATATGATGAAGTTCTCAGAATCTTGTGTTTGACTTCTATCCCACTCAACCTTAGGCTATGCTATCCAATGACTCTTCAAGTGTTCATTTGCTATTTTATCTCCTTGCATTCGCCATTGGCAAACTCTAGCTATCCCTTCGAAGTATATTCCTCCTAACATGCATGTGGTTGCTATTTGTAATGTCGCTACACACTTCTCTCTGTTGTGCCATTTGAGTTTTTCACTCTCCTATTCTTCTTCACCATCACTATTCTTATTAATGGCTCTTCCATCTCCTCCAAACTCATCGCAAGCTTAAATATCCATAGTGCTCCTTTCACACTCTACCGCAAGCTATCACGATGTCTTCCATAGAACTCTTTTTACTCTCTATCGCAAGATATCATATTGTCTTCCACAACGCCTTTGTTATCATGAGCTCCGTTCTTAGATATTCATTCACTGTCTTTTATTCACCATTCATCTCAAAAAATTTTAAACTTTAGCCTTATATTTATATGCACTCCTTTCATACTTGCTTTTGGTGTCCAAAGGTTGGCTCTCTTAATATTTAAATATTTTATTAATATATTTAAATATTTTGATTTAAATATATCAAACCTTCATAAAAAAAAAATTATTTTAAAACCTTACTTTAATATTTAAATATTTAATTTAAATATTAAAGCATACACCACCACTAATATTTACCCAAGCACACCATGATTTTTCCATCAGTCTTTGATATCAATAACAACTCAAATAATTCCAACACTAGCCTCCTCCATTTTAGAATTTGGATGGGTCTCCACTCTAGCCGTAACACCTTTGGAGGATTTCACCCCTTCGACTTTCACCACCAAGATTTTTGGCGTCTTTAGCATGTCCCCTTTCACCGGTGTGCCCTAAGGAGAATTGGGCTTTTCAATAGGGGAATCCAAGTCTTCATCATAAGACTTCTCCAAGGAAACTGGTGAGGCCAAAGAAGGCTCCATTCTATTAGACTGAATAGAGGCACTATCTATGTTAGAGATATCAACATGAGACACTTGTTTTCCAAGGCTAAGTTTCCCCACCTTGTCACTATGCTTTGTAACATGCTCGAACAATATTTTTAATAGACCTTTATGGATGGGACTGGAGCAAAGGTCGTGCTTGAATTGGACCATAGTCTTTTCAATGGAGCTGAAAAAAAGTCTGAGATATTCATCATCTTCTTCCTTCACAAATGATTTAGGAATGTAAAATGAAATATTTAAGCAATGGTAGTTTGGCCATCGAGGGTAAAATAATTCATTATTTCCAAAGCCACTCTATCCTAAGGGACTTGAGGGACTCATGGAGGTAACCATTCTAGCATTTGGTTGGGTGCTCTCCTTTACCTCTAAAGAGATAAAATTCTTTGGACATAGAATTCTTGGCCCTATTGATACATTCTCCAAAAATTGGCAAGCTCGAAATCTCATAAATGAGGGAAAAAGATATGGTAAACATCATCCTTCTTCTTGAAATTTTCCTGTAGTGACAAAAAAATTTAATGTTAAGAGTAAAAATCATATGAAGGATATTATTAGATACATTACACTTGATGGAAGATACAAGGTAATTTTTAGTTATCAGGATATTATTAGATACATTACACTTGATGGAAGATACAAGGAAATTTTTAGTTATCACCTCTCTTTTTTTAATCACATTAGGCATGACAGAAAAAATTTAGTTTTCACTTATCCTTATTTTTTCTTTTATATAAATAATTAAATAAATTATGCAGGAGTTAAAAATGATCTTGGGGGATCTTTTGCATGGGAAGAAATAAATTAGAGGTTGTAATAGAGGAAAATATATTCTCTTGTTCTTTGTAAACACCAAGAGGAGACAGAACTAGGCAGCACAGACAAAGAACTTGACAGAGACACCTTCCAAAGTAAGAAGCTCATAAGCATTTGAATTTTTCTTTAGGTAATAATATGTTAGGTTGGATATGAAATCACCTTCTACTTGTATTTTCCCTCATTGTGTGCTTTTAGTTTTAAGAATGCTTATATCCTCCATAAACGAATATTGTTGCATATGTTAAGTGAGATGATGCTTTCATTTACATTAAAATATTAGTGTTTTAAAATGTTATCTCTCCATCACTGCATTGTGCATAGAGTACTAAGATAGCCAATTATATCATGCAGAAAACTTTGTTTCCTCTACCATACTCTACCTAACCATTTAACTTCTAGAAACCTTTTTCTTATAGTAAGTTCGATTTCTTTTTGCATTGAAGGTAATGCACTCTTCTTTATAATAGCTTTTTGGACGGAGAGGCATCTGAGTTTTATATTGGTAGTTTTCTTTTGAACTCATTACATTCACCATGAAGGGAGTTTGGTTTTTTTATTTTAAGCACCTTCATTTTTTGTTGTACACCCGATCTATGTTTCCATTTTGGTTGTTCCAATTTTATTTGTTGAAATATCATCATGTTTTTATGTCTTTAAACTACCATAGAGTGCTTACTGAAGTATGAAATTATGATATATTTTGCTATGTTTTTATTTTTCAACCTAACTCACATAGGAGGAATTACCTTACTACAGTTTCAAGCGACTTTAATCATGAGATATTTGATTGAGTGCTTAATTTTTTATCATAAAATCATAGGAGACACGTCTTCAGGTAAAACATTTTCAGCCTGGAAAGTAATGAACAAATTATTGTCAAATAGCCTAAGTTAACAAGAATGGTTGTTAATTAGATAATGGATTATGTGTTGTTCATTCCATGCATAAGTTTGAAATCTAGATGATATTATTTGGACTGTGTGGTGTTTATAAGTCACAAAAATTTGTATAACTAAAGTTTTTTAATTTATTAAGGAACACTTACCCTTGTATAAGCCAAATAGATTGGTTAATTTACACTCCAATAAATTATGTATGAGTTTGGCCGCATATTTAAGTCGATGGCTTCATGTTTGACTACTTTTCAATGTACATGTTTAGTAACTAAACCAGTGAAATAATTCATTTAGTGGATGCTTTTATGATATTCGTTATTATATTATATATAATGTTAAAGAAAATATTTATTATATTTTTATTGAAGCATACTATTTGGAGCTTGAATTCTAAGAAACGTTTGGTTATTGGGGTAAAAGGGATTTGGCTCTTGGGTGATGAGTGTATCTTATTCTTTTAATTAAGGAAAAAAGTGGAGGGGTTTGTTAATTAAAGAATGATATTCAGTTATTTTCTTTAATAGGATTCTTGTTTGGCTTTAGTATTAAAGAAATATTGATTTAATTATTTTAATCTGGAAATAATACTAAGATGCTTTATTATGGGAAGATATAAAGTATGTTTTTGTATTATGGGTTAGTTTCTAATTAAAGTGAAAGTTTATGAAATGAAAGAAGATGAAATATTCCTTGTATGTATTGTGTTAAAAAAAGAAATATTCAAATGGGCATGGAGTCCTTTTGAATGAGGAAATTATGGGGTTTCCTCATAAGTTGGTTTTTAGGAAAAATAGTAGAAATAAAAGGGTCATTTCTATTTGGGATATTTGATGTTGTGAATGCAGTAATGTGAATGGTCATTTCCATTTATTTTGTTGAATTCCTAGGATTGAATTATCATATTAAGGAGTTTTCCTTATCCCTTACTCCCCCTCTCTCTTTATGGAGCTCAAGGAATTCAGCGTTCAAGGTGATGGATAGAAGGAAGCCTATCATGTTTTTACTAGTGATCATAATGATTATGATTGTAATGTAATTGGGACCTCAAAGAGAGTGATGTAACAATGAATAGTTCATGGGTTTGAGTCTATGCATATTGATTTATAATGTTAAGGAAGGTTATGTTAATAAGTTTCTTGATTATGTGAAGTTTTGTATATTTTATGCTTTTAAGTAATCACTACTCTTACTTCCAATACTTTTGATAGAATTGAATTATGATAATTCTTTTATATGATCAAATGGGGATATTATGTATATTGGTAAAATGAATGGAAAGTAGTTGTGAAATTCAGATATGAAATATGTTCTTGCTCACCAATAGGGTAACTTCATTAAGATGCTTTAATGCTTTCAAATATATGCATTTGGAATAATTGAAGTTATTTCCTCATTAAGCAAAAGAGTATGATTTACTTATCTTGGTAAATAGAGAGAGTTAGGGTGAATGAATCTAGATGTTATGCTTTTGGATTTATTAAGGTTTTGGGAAGGGTATGCTCATAGAAAAACTAGTTAGTACCCTTGTTGAGATAAAACCCAAGATTTGATTAGGTTACGGGGAGGAAACAATAAAATTGGTCATGAAAATTACATCTTGAGTGGTGTAGCATGGAGAATTTTTAGAATTTTATTAAGTGTAGCATGGAGAATTTTAGGAAGGTTATTAAGTGTGGATATTGAACCACATTTTCTACCATGGAGGTTAGGAAATAATTTGTGACATAAACAAGTGATGACATATTGGTTAGGAAGTGTAGCCATATGTATTATCATGCAGAGTGATAATACCCTTAATGATCCCACTATGAAGGTGTGGTCATTAAGCACTAAGTACTAGTTGTCTCATCACAGAGATGAGATATTTAGACTTTAAGGCATTACACCTAAGAACACCAACATAGACTAACTTATATTTGGTAAGAAAATTGGTGTCCTCTTCTCTAAATATTGAGAAGAGATAATCCCCTATGCTATGGTTGGAATACCTTTACTCATGGAGGGTATAAGGAATGTTGTCAAACCAATAAGAGGATCTTCTCTAATCCATGAAGGTTTAGATAAGTTTAACCTCAAAAAATGCCATGGGATATTGGTTGGTCCTATCCACTTGAGTATCGTTGGCAATTATAAGAACTCAAAATATGGTTATGCCTTAACTTGTACAAAAGAAAAGAGTTTGGGAATATATATATTATGAACCTTACTTTTGAACCTATGTAAAAAAAAAAAAAAAAATCTCTCTCAGGTTGGTTAGAAATTGGGTTGTTACAGTTGGTATCAAAGCTCTAGGTCATAATACTAGAAGCTTCCATGGATAGAAGTTAGGATTGACTGACTTGATGTGTAGACTTTTGGGAGATTGTAAATTTAGGGACCTTAACTTGGTTTGGGTTCACCAAGTATTGCATGTCGATGGGATCAATTCAGACCAAGGAATAAAAATCCTAAAGGATGAAATCTCTTATTGGGAATGGCACCTTGCATGGAGTAAGTGTGACCATTGCTATTATCAATGGATGATAATACTCTATTGTTAGTTCATATGGATGATGTAACTAACTAGAAGTTAGAAGTACAATTTGGAGGAAAATTGTAACCTAACTCAAATATTTTGTGGCTAGGGAATATGGCACCAAAGCTAAGGAGAGGAAGAAGAGGAACCTCTTAGACTCTAATACTAGCTAGTTAGAGTAGTCCTAAAGCTAAATCTCTAGGAGAAATACTAAGGAATTCTAATAGAGATGTAGATAACCTCACAGTTGTAGTCTCCCTACTACAAGAAAAAATAAAAAAACAAAGAGAATAAATGAACTAGAAAAGGCAAATATTGGAAATATTAGTAAGTCAAAACTCCTAAAACAAAAATATTGAGGGTAGACAGGAGGAGGATCTTAATAAAGAAGAACAGGAAGTCAAAGCTCGTATAGAGGCAAAACTAGCTAAGGATATGAAGAATGTTAAAATATACAAATTTACTAGAAAAGATGGAGGATATTCAACTGAGGCTTGGTTGAATGAGTTAGAGACCTACTTTTCCATGAAGAACTATTCTTCAATAATACAAATAGTTTGTTCCACTATCCTTCTTCAAGAAATAGGATTAGAATGATGGAATACCTTTAAAGTGGGTCAAAATATTCAGGCAATGAACCTCCAATGGGATGGCTTTGTTCAAGCCTTCAAGAAAATATTCTTATCAGAACAATATTATGTGGATAAATTTGAGGAATTATCTACACTTCACCAAGGAACAAGAATGGTGGAGATGTATTATCAAAAATTTGTGAAGTTACTAAAATATGTACCAGTATATGAGGCAGATGAGAGAATGAAGGTACATAAGTTTATCTTAGGAGTAGAATTTAAATTAGAATAGTGATAAACTTGCACAAACCAAATACCTTACAAAAGGCATATGATTTGGCTCATCAGGAAGAGGCCAACTTGTAGATTGAGAAGACCTTCTTTGACTATGATACATTGATAGAGGAAGATCAAAAATATCTTAGGAAAAAAAGTGTTGGATTCATGAAATGGGAACAAAAAATGAATAAAAATAATAGAGGTAATTCAAAGTTTGAGAAAAGAAGTGATGGAAAGCAAGGGAATTCCAAGAAGAAATTCTAAAATAGGAGTAATAGTAATAATAATAATAATCCTCAACCTTAGAGGTGGCCAAGACCATCATAACAAGATAGAATGGGAGAATGGAAATAGGAAGGAACCCAAGGTCCAAAGGGTGGATGCTACAACTATAGATACCCACACTATATGAATCAATATCCCCAAGAACTAGGACCAAATAAGAGGGCAGAGGAACCAAACCATAGAATCTACGTAGCAACAGGAAACCAGAACTTAGATGGATAATCCACCCCAATGCTCATGAATGGTAAATTGTTTGATAAGAAATTTAAAGTTTTAATAGATAGTGGAGCTATTTATAGTTTCATTTCTACTAATATAATTAGGGATATGCCAAAAAAACTTGGATTTTTGGCACAAGGGTGGAAATTCGAGTATGGTTCTGGATAGACCTACTCAATGGATCATTTTTTCCCATAGCTAATATCACCCTACCCAACAACTTGACCATTTGGTATTTATATGTAGTACCATTGCATACTTTTAACATCATCTTAGCAATGGACTTGTTAAAGGCTCATGGAGCTCTAATTAATTTACAAGGTAGATGGATAGATTTTACAGATAAAGATAAGAGAATAATGAGGATCTATAGTGAAAAGGGTCATTTCAACCATAATTGTGTTAGAAATGCAACTCAAGAAATCCATTAGAAAATGTGGAATGGTTTATGTTATTAAGATAAACAACAAAATCAAAGATGATAGGAAGGAAGAAGTGTTTAGAAACCATCCAATTTTGCATGAGTTTAAGGATGTATTTCCTAAAGATCTTCCTAGGCTTCCACCTAAACATGAATTTGATTTCATTATTGAACTAATTCTAGGAACCAAACCCATTCATATAACTCCTTAAAGGATAAACCCTATTGATGTGTAGGAGTTAAAGGTGCAAATTCAAGGGTTGTTGGAAAAATATTTAAATTAAACCTTGTGTGTCACCATGGGGTGCACCTATACTATTTGTTAAAAATAAATATGGTTCTTTACAGTTATGCATAGAATATATAATGCTAAACAAAGCAACCATCAATAATAGGTATCCATTACCTAGAATTGAATATCTATTCAATAAACTTAAGGATACCACCAAATTTTCCAAAATTGATCTAAAATCAAAATATTATTAGTTAAGGATCTAAGAGGAGGATACCCACAAAACAACTTTTAAGACTAGATATGGACATTATGGGTTCATAGTACTACCTTTTGGACTAACCAATGCATTAGAAGCATTCATGAATATGATGAATAGTATGTTCAGAGGACATTTGGATAAATTCATCTTGATATTTCTAGATGATATTTTTCTATACTCCTAAGGTAGGTAAGAGCATGATAGACATTTGAGGTTTATGCTTGAATTATTGAGGAAGAATTAACTCTATGGGAACTTGTAAAGTGTGACTTCTATGTTCCTCATGTACAATACCTAGGAAATATCATATATGTGGAGGGGATAGCTATGGATCCAAATAAAATTGAGGCCATTTTGAGTTTGCTACCACCTAATAATGTGTCTCAAGTGTGGAGCTTCATGAGTATTAAAAGATATTATAGGCATTTTGTGAAGGATTATTCCAAAATAGCTTACTCTATAACTAACCTTCAAAAAAAATAAAATGAATTCAAATGGATGGACAAGGGTGATTTCACCTTTGAATTACTTAAATAGAAGCTTACTACTACACATGTGCTTAAAAT
Source organism: Wollemia nobilis (assembly GCA_028583015.1). Taxonomy (NCBI): domain Eukaryota; kingdom Viridiplantae; phylum Streptophyta; class Pinopsida; order Araucariales; family Araucariaceae; genus Wollemia; species Wollemia nobilis. Next base: position 11,689 of record JAQPPZ010001453.1, read on the forward strand.
TCTAGATCCTTAAGAGAATTTTATAGTTTGTATTGATGCTTATTTGGAAGGATTAGGAGGAGTTCTATCCCAATATGAAGTAGCCATCGCATATGAATCTAGAAAGCTCAAGAAACATATGGTAAACTATGATATGCATGATTTGGAGCTAGCAATGGTTGTGCATGCTCTTAATATTTGGCAACACCAAATACTAGGAAACCCTTTTGAGTTAATAAATTACCATCAAAGTTTGAGGTACATTTTCACTCAGCCTATGCTCAATGCTAGACAAAGAAGATGCGTCAAGTACCCAGTGACATATGAATTTGATATAGAGTATATTAAAGGTAAGGAAAACAAGATCGATGATACCTTAAGTAGAAGAAGGCACATAGCAACTTTGACCCATAGTCATGTGGACTTGGTGGATTAGGTTAGGAAAATACAATCAGAACATCTATATTGCAATGATATTCAAGACAAGATGGAAATAAATCCTAGAGAGAACAAGGATTTTAGCATAAAATATGGTCTTTTATGTTTTAAATACAAGGTGGTTATACCCAAAATCAGTGATTTAAGGAGACTTATTATGCAAGAGGTGCATAGATCTCCTTACTCTATGTTGAGTTGTAATTTTACCATGTTGCAAAACCACACTCATAGTTAGGATTTTTGTTAGCAAAATCCTCTCTTGCAAAGAAATAAAATATTTCTCCAAGGTTCCTTATACTTGATATATCAAAATGAAACTTAGAACACCTCAGTGATTTGCAAATAATAGTTAACAAGGGGCCTGTTGGTTAGAATGATTTGCCATGTATTATGTAAATGAAAGGGCTTGAGTTCCCTTATGTGCAAAAATTAGAAATGAAAGTGCTTGAAAATGATCCTAGTTCATTTTATTTCTGATTTATCAATGTGATTTACCCATAAACCCCTGTTAGTAGGTTCCTTTTATCTTTAGTTAAGAATGTTCTGTTAGTAGGTGTTGTGGAAAACCACTTCATTTTATCTTTGATTTAAAGTAAATTTATATTCAGTACTTTTTGTTAGTTGATTCCTTTTATTTCAAGTTAGAGTGTGTTGTTAGCAAGTGTTGTGGAAGATCCACTTCATTTTATATTTGCCTTAATATGATATTGGAATAGTAAATCCCCTCCCTGAGTGCAGATTTATTTTATCTTGACCCTAGTTGATAAAAATAAATGATGAAAAGCTATGAAACACTGATTCTTTTTATCGATTTGAACTTAAAAATTTTGCATGAAGATGAAAACCCTGTGGAGTGCTTATATGACAAAAATTTCCAAATAATTTAATGGATTAACAATAAATTTAAACTATTTGGATATCTTATAACTTCAAAATTCTAACCTTAAAACAACAACCACAAATCTTGTTAGGATATAAGTATTTGATTAAACAAAATAGAAAACACAAGTAAAAGAAATAAAATAGCTAGGGTTAAGAAAACAAATCTAAAACTCTGAAAAGTGAACTAGATTGTGAAAAAATAACCAAAGAAATAACCACTGTAAAATACTCTAGCTTAACCTGTAGAAAAGTAAGATCCTGAACAAGAAACATAACCTAGTTAGACCTGCATTCACACAATCTAAAACAACTGGTTATGGTGAGAGTCTAAGGATTAGAAACATGTACTAAAAATTTATTCACAATGCAACCAAATTCATGCATAAAAATTATGAAAGAAATTTCAACACATGCAAAAACAGATAGATATGCAATAAGAACAATCTTCTATATTATCAAAACCTTGGCTTTCTGCATACAAAATGACAACCAAAACTTTTTGACAGCAATTTCAAATCCTTTCAATATTTTCTCACACATTCTGTTCCAGATTTTCCAACCCCTAACTCTCTAATTTCCATGGGTATTTATAGCCATGCATGATGACTCTTCATTTCTTTTTTCCATGGAAGGATCCCTTCACTTCACCTTCCCTCTTTTGTTTTATCTATTGGTTTTCGTAAATTCTTTCTATAATGCATCTGCTTTCTTTCATGACCATTTAAAAGAAACGACTTCTCTTTTCACACCCTCATAATTCATGACCAATACTTTTATCATCACTTTAGGACCATTTTGGGTAACGCTCTCTGATTACCTATAGATACATCCTTCTAAGAAATTTTTTTCAGCAACCAATAATTCTATCTTAAATGGCATAATAGAATGTTACCCCTTTCACATGGAGCTCTATGGATGTCTGCCAAAGTAATTGTTCATTATCACTTTCACCCAAAACCCATTTTATGCTCTATATTTTCCTACAAATGACCCGACATGGGTAAATTTTAACATTTATTCCCTTTTACCCTTCACTGCTCCAGGTGATTAAATAGATCTCCTAGCCCTGTCTACATCCAGAAATGATTCAACACATATCTGCATGGTATTATTTGCATTCCCCATAAAACATAGGGTATTTAATATTTATGGTATTTCAACAAAATCCTTGATAAAATTTTAACAAAAAACATAGCCTACCTTTAAAATAACATTAGTTGCACCATGTTGTTGACTTTGTTTGATCATCTATGGTGCCAGGGTGATCATAAAATGTTTACCATATTGCGTGTACTTTAAGACCAACTTGTAGCCATGTTTTAACGTTTCAATCTATTTTGAAATATCTCATGTATCTCTTCATCCGTAAGAATGACTGCCTCCACAACACAAACATGTCTGCCTTTGCAACATGAGTGATATGCTAAATCGGGTATATTTTTGTTGCCTAAATTAATGTTTACATCGCATGCACGTGCAGTCTAAGGTGTCTTACTTTCTGTTGAAAATTGTCATGAAACCCACTATGGAATATTGCCATGTCATATCTAATTTCTAAGCATCAAGTTGGCCACCGCCTCTACATAACGTACCAAATTCATGTCGACTTGACTACTGGCGGAGCCAAGTTAGAACCCATCATCTACGGTGTACTTATGTTTACAATATTACTAGTCATCTCATTTGCCATGATATCATTTCCATCTACTATATAGGTGAATCCATTTACAATTTAGAGATTTGATATACATATTTTTGATAGTGCTCATTCCACGTAAATAATTGGTACTAGTGTTTCATTAGTTTCTAATTTTGAACGATGTTCAGTGTTATTCCTGGCATGTGATCTCTTCTCATCTGCATGATTTCTACAATGATATCCAGTTACGAATGTACTTATATGACAATATGGTGAAATAATTTTGTTAATTTTTTTTGTAACCCCTAGATCTGTGCTCTATATCACTCATTTGAGTAGACCTGGAGATCCACATAATTTCAGTGTAATCATGTCATCGTATATCTATTTTTTAGGTTACCTACAGGTTTATGGTGTACACTCATGATTTTTTGTGTGGTCCCATCACCTGCCACATAATAACTTGTCCTATGGGATCATCCACCTTCGCATGTCACCCCCATCTAAGTCAAACACACCAACTATACCTCCACAATGGCTACCGCATTACCGGTATGCATGTCATCTGCATGTGCATCTAATTCAATGCTTATCCACTTTGTTTTAGGTCTATGTAGCCCAGTCTATCATTTGATAGACCACTCATCATGGGTTTTTCACTATCATTGTTTGCACTTGTGACATTGCATGCCATCCTATTCGACCCAAAATATTGCTTTTCATTCCTTCGATGTAAAAGCATCGTCGGGTGTCTGTCTAATTGTGCGTTCACCATTCACGTAGACAGTGTTGTTATATTATGTGATCCATGTGACCACACAAACCATATCCATGTCAGCATCATCTCGTTATGACCTATAACCATCCAAATAAAATCAATCAAACTATATAGTTTAAAATGAATTAAATCTTCTAAAATTAAAACAACTATATAGTTTATGTTGAAGACAATGAAACCAACTTAACTAATTAACAACATAAAATAAAATAAACCTTAAATTCAAAAAATAATAAAACCTAATACTTAAATCCAATTATATATATATATATATATATATATATATATTTATTATTTATTAATTTTTTACAATAAAAACATAAAAAAAAAACCTGAACAAAAATAAAACAAAACTGCCCAATTCCCTAAACACATTAAAACAAACCAAAAGAGACCTATGAAAACTATCACTCAAAGAAGCACAATTCCCTAAAACTCAAAATTAAGGTGGATCTCCAAATTTTGGGCAAGTTGTGTAATGGCCACAACAAATGGCGACTCTGCTAGGAAATGGTCCTGAGCATTTTGGATGAATAACCTAACCTAAAACCCAAAAAACAATAGATCAACAAAATAAGAATTGTTTAGCACTATACACAAAAGGTGGGGGTAAACAGATTGGAATGAAAACAACTAAGTCATTTGCCTTTGCTTAGTGTGTGGAAAGTGATTTATTTTGGCATACCTAAAATAATCCAGATTC
>JAQPPZ010001457.1:0-157669 GCA_028583015.1 Wollemia nobilis
TTTTAGCTAAATATTACCTTGCTCAAATATATTCTTATACCTATCCCTATAAGTCAGTACGGTGGACTGTGAGTCTTTCCCCTCGGTAGGCCAAAGAAAATCCCTGTTGTTGATATATCCTTAAGCCCTTTTGTGATTCGATGAATCAGATCTTTACTCACTTGTAAAAGAGAAATAGTGTTTCTATAGTGACCATAGTAGCCATGTCAAAGTGTCAGATTCTCCTCACTCGAAAAAGAGTATATAGAATCTCTTCCTCTCTCAATGGGGGTTGGGTCGATTGAAGCAACTATCTATATGGGGTGGGTGCGAGAACCCAGTATGCTCCATTTACAAAATCACTTGCTTAACCACTTTCTAAACCGAATGATGGTAGACCTTTAACTACTGCTTATGGGTAAACAACAACCTCTCCTGCTTCTAGCTCTCGAAATGGAAGGGATGCTCCTGCATTTACTTCTAGGTCTATAACCGTACGAAGGGAAGCTATAGGGTACGGGTCTTGATAAGGAACTTAAACCACAATTGGCTTTGCTCCTAGCTTTCTTGATGCTTTTGGTGCTGCTCCTGCTTCTATCTTTGCCCTTGCCAGGTGGTGGTCAACTGCCTTCTACATACGCCTTTGCTATACCTATAGAAATAGATACGCTGCTAATGAAGCCTTTGCCTTTGTGTCCTTTGCCTTCGTTGTTGGGTAAACAACTAGCGTTATCTTTATCATGATCATGGCTACCGTGTATACCTGTCCTATTGGATTTTGCTCTTGAACAGGGTCTCGCTCTAGATTTAGTACTAAGTCTCGATGTGCTGGATCTTCACCTCTTGGAGCCAAAACTTTCACTGGCTAAATATGTAACTAAGGATGTTGGTCCTATAGCATTTGGTCCCATAGGGTATTGTCCTATAGGGTCCTAATCCAAGTCTTGATCCCTAAATTCAGACTCTTCCTTTCAATCACTAAAATACCTATCACGATATTGATCATAAAACTAAGAATCTCTACCATGCGCATTAGACTATGAAGAAATACCAAAGCCAGCAAATGTGAAGCTAGGTACAAAGCCAACAAGAGCAAATCCAAAGCCAAATAGTGTCGATAGTGCATGTGCCTTATCAGGTGCTAATGATCGAACCAATCTACTAATGGTGGTAAACCAACTGGCTATGCCTTGACTATTGGTGCATCTGACTCTCAATCTAGAGCAATTAGTTCAATAATTACTATTGGTGGTGGCAGTGGTGCTTCAAAAAATCATCAATAGCATTGCAAATATCAAAAGTTAGATCGATTGCTAGATCAATGGTTGGATCTGCTACTTAATATGTTGCTGCTATCTCTGCTATTGATGCTACTAGAGTATATAGAACTGGATAAGCTACTATTGGTGGATCTGTAACTAGATCATATGTAGCTAGGTATTGATCATAAATTGGATCAATTATTAAGATAATGGTGCTAGTTCTTATACTGGTGTTTCAACTGCTTCATATACGAAAGAACTTGTAATAGATGATGGGTAAACTGCTCTACTAGGTACCTGTACTTATGGATTTGTTTATGCCTATGCTCTTGCCTTTGTTCTTGGTGTTACCAATAGATACCTTTGCTATTGGTAGATAAGTTGGAACTACTGGATCTTATACTAGGTATACTTCTATCTTAGCTACAGATGTTGATACTATTGGTGGTGCTATTGGTACTTCCATAGGATCTAGTACTAGATACACTACTGGATGTGGGTGTGAATAAGCAACAACTTTAAATAAAAGTTCTACAATCCTAGTTTATGTCACCTATGCTACTATCTTTGCCTTTGCTTATAGGTATGTTTATAGGCACTTAATATGCTATAGGTGCTATTGGTTATGCTTAATTTATACCTGTCTTTGCTACTAATGTTACTGGTCCTTCGACTAGATCTACCCTTGCTTCCTATGCTGCTATTGATACTAATAGTTATGTTGGTGGGTTTACTGAAACTGGCTATGCTTATACCTTTGCTTCTATAGAATACATACTTGGATATGCTACTATTGGTACTCGTAATGTCACCCTCGTATCTGTTGGATATCGATATGGATCTATGGTCTCAACTGGTTATGCTTAAGGAACTATAACTTAGTCAACTGGTTCTTCATTCTTCAACTAGATATAGGACTAGCTCTAGTATTGCTATTGGTACTAATGGATCTACTACTGGTTCTTTAACTAGACCAACGTATGGATATGGTTATAGCTCTGCTCCTGCAACCCTAGCTTATGGTGTTGGTCCTACTATTGGGTATGTTACTAGTGCTTATTACGTATTAGCTACTTATGCTCCTATTGGTGTTAATACTAGGTATGGATATCATGCTAGGTCTTGATCCATAATTGGATCTGCTGCTAGATCTATTGCTTGCTTTGCTCTTGCCATCCTTACCTCTATTGCTACTAGGGCTGGTTTTCGATCTAGAACAACTGACTATAGTATTGTTGCTTGCTTTGCTTATGGCGTATATGGATTACGAAGGTTTGGGTCATGCTCACGAACGTAAGAATCAGGCTCTCAATCACTACTCTCAGAATCTGGATCTCGATTGAAGCAAGCAGTTTGATACCCAGTAGATTCCGTAGAGCCAATAGCATAGCTAAAAGTTTATCCTGTTAATTAAGTTGTAGATTCCGTTAAAGATCCAACAACAACGATTGTTTAACTGACTGATCCAGATGATCCAGTTACAGTGCCAAAGTAAGCAGTTCCATACCTGAGAGCAGTTTTAGGAGCAACATTTTGATAGCTCGTTGCCCATTGAAATAACCCATTTAAGTGGCTGGTAGCAGGGGCAACAAAGGCATATGATCCTGTTGATTTCGCAGTCGATTATGTTGCTTACGAGTTTGATTATGTTGTTGATTCCACACTTGATTCTTTATGGTTAAGCCATTGATGAAGTCATTGATGCAGTCATTTCTGATGTTGTCTTTTGATTCAAGAGGGAGCGCTTGTATCATTATACGATGCATAGGTTACTACCCTTACTAATAATGTTGTCACCCTTATTGTGGTATCTAGTATCTATAGCGGTGCAATGGTCACCATCCGGGTGGGGTAGTGTGGTATGTATGTTGTTAGATCAAGATCGATATCTAGAGCCCATTGTTGGAAAGCCAGTAGCTAGGGTTGCAGTACCCATTTAAGTAGTATATCCATACACATATCTAATGTAAGTAGTCAATCCACCTATATTATAGTAGTAGATCATATTGCATTTCCACCAATAGCATAAAAGGTAAAGGCAAAGGCATCACCCATAAGGGCCATAAGGGCATATATCATAATTTAGCACAATCTGACACTTTATGCACATCGATAATGTGTTTCGAGATTTTGCACATCTGCCTTTGTTTTGACTTCATGCACTTTATGCACCACTAGGCTTCGTTATTTTACCAGGTCTTTCACCAACACCACCTTGTCCAGCAACATCCCTTCCAATTCTAGATAAAGATCCAGATGTAGATAAAGATAAAGATCGGGATCGAGAAGCAAAGGAAGCATCTAAGTAGTAAACAGAAGCAAAGGTGGAAGCAATGGTTGATGTTCATTCACCACAAGCAGCCGTTGAAGCAATCGAAGAAGCAAAAGTAGAGGCAAGGGCACCTACGGTAGAAGCAGATCCCTTTGTTTCATATCCTACAACCCTTAACTCTATATTGGCAGATCCAATAGCAACTTATCCAGTAGTAGCAGCAACTTCTAATACCAGTGATCCAACAACACCTATTGAACTAGCAACATCACAACTAGCTTCAGATGACCTAGGCATAATTATAGGACGAGATCAAGATTCAGTTCCTCCTGATGATCATGATTCATACCTTCGTTATCCAAATTCTATCTTTCATGATCGATAGGAAGATTTTGATATTCTTTAGAGAGACCCAATTGCTTACCTTAAACCAGTTAAAGAGTCAAATCGATAGCCAGATTCAAAGTTTAAAGATCGAGATTAGGATTTTGATGATCAAGAGAGAGACTATGATTTGGATCAGAGAGATGAAGATTAAGATTAATGAGTTGAAGATTCCAATTTTTGTGATCGTGATGCAGTTACTGATGATCATGATCCTACAAGTATTTCAAATGCTCCCTTTTCATAATGCTTACTGCCATCCCCTAGGCTTTATTAAGAGAGGTTCTCCATCTTTCTCCAAGGTCCGAATCCTGCACTCATCGAAACCATTGTTATTCCTTCATAAAACATATTTTTTCTTTCCTATGATGGCTTTGAATTGGACCAGAGAAAATGATGAATTCCACTGGTTCGGGGGTTGAGGGACAGGCGCCTCGTTTCGATGAATGAGGCGTGAGGTTTTTTATCGAATGGAAGCGAATCTCGTGTGTCATATTTCTATCATTTTATCATATGATCACGCTCTAGATGAAAGAGCTCTACATTCTTTACTCTCACACATTCCGGAAAGACTCAATCCTCATAATCATACTAAGGGACTCGTCCAAGTTGTAGTAGGACATAGACATGGGAATGCAACTACTAGTTGAAAGAGACAGAGAGTCAAGAGATAGACTCAACATAGATAGCCATTTTATCAAGGCCCACCTCTTCGCACCCCTTGAAGTTCTGAAGCGACCAAGACCTCCTGCTCATTTGGAAAGAATATTAAACGTGAACCTTATATAAGAGGGGACCAATGATGAGACAAGCAGAGGGTTGGACGGTTTCATCACTCTACAAGACCAACAAGGAATGGGGAGACACTATCTATACCTGTGTACAAATTAGGGATTTTACCATATAGAATAGATAATCTTTCTCAAGAGCTATGCCATGATATAGCCTGATTGGTGGGAGTTTTATCTAAAGGGCCTCTCCTAATGGTCGCAAGTTCGAACCCCTCTTCATCGTATGCCTTGTCAAGGTGCAACTCTCTTGGTAATGAATTATCCTATTCTCTCCCACAACAGCTTGAAAACTTTAAGCTGGATGTAGGAACCGAACCTTCCTTTCCTCTTAAACCCCAGGATGTGGTGATCGGTCTTTTTACATGGAATCAAGAGAGTAACCCTTCTTTCGTTAAAAATTTCTAGGATCAATTTACAATCGGCTAACCTTAAAATAGAGAGGTTTCCCACCCATAATCAATTGGTTGTGTTAGACTGCCAAGGCTGCTCTCTATTTTGAAAGGGGCACTCGACCCTCTGAATCCAAGCTCTCTATCCTTATAATGAGTTGAGGGCCTTAAAAAACAACTATTAAATGAAAGAAGCTTAATTTAAAAGGTCCCCTTTTAAGAAGATCCCTTTTAAAACAGAGAAGATCAACCTTTTATTTTAAAACCCCTTTTTAAAGCTTAAGAGGGAGAGCTTGACCCAGAGGAAACCACTCGATTCATATTACACCTGTAATAACTTAAGATGCCTTCAAAAGGGAGAGGGCCAGGTCTAAAGGAGATAAACCCTCAATCGATTGAATAAGTAAAACCCTTTATTCCCCAACTTATTAATTTAAAAAGTGACCTTAAAAAGAAAAGTTATTTATGTACTCGCTTACCTTGAAATCTCACCCAAGGAAACTTTAGAAGTGAGTATGCTCTTAAGACATCTAATCAGGAGAGGTTTGCTCTCCTCTCTATATAAAGCCAAGCCGCACTTGCTTATTATTAAGATCTTAAGGGGAACCAGACATTTATTCATTTTGACACGGGAGAAACCCCTTGCTTGTTAAATGTGTGCTTTGCCAAGGCCAGCTAAAGAAGAAAATTTTTTGTTTTAAAAAGACTTGGCCCGACCCTTTGCATTTTAAATAGTGGGGTCCGACCCTTTTAAATACACTTTTAAATGGTGGAGGTGGGGCAGGGGAGGGGCTTTACCTCTATTTTGAAGCCCTCTATTTTGAGGGGGCAATAAGATTTTAAAAGAGCGAGTCTATTATCTATGTATTAACAACCTACAAAAGAATTCTTAATTCAAGCAAGTATTTAGAATAAACAAATGATTGTTTCCCTCTATCTATAACCAGATCCCTTTTAAATTGAGAGGGTTTTCTTGCCTTTTAAAATAGAGAGGGGGAAAGGATCTTAAAGATGTTGATCTCCTTTAGTAAAGACTAGGCTTTTAAATAAATTAAGGGTTGGCCCAATCATTCATTGGAGTTTGAGTGCCCTTTTAAAATAGAGAGCCTTAAAAATGCCCTATAAGAAAAAGCTCGGGCTTTCAAGATGGAATGGATAGTGATGAAGGTACCTTGAATAAGTGCTTAGCTAGATAGCCTGGTCATTATAGATCAAGAGCCCATTCTAATGTGAGAAATATTTAATGGGAAGAAGAGAACCTTAATAAGGGGAGGGTTCCTCTATTTTGAAATTAAATCGATATTGAATCGTTTTAGAAGAACCAACCGAGGATAGAAATGAGGTTGTACTCGTGCTAGTCAAGAAGACTTAGGATTGAGTTACTCTGAGCAAGAGAAAGAAATAATGGGTGGTCGGTGCGCCTACTCTCCTTCGTTTGTTTCTAGCAGAAAGGTGGACCCATTCAAGTCGAGTGCATGGTATCCCCTGTTAGATTCTATTACATACATTAAAACCCTCTTGGCCTATCGATTGAACCTCTATTTTATTTCAAGCAGTATTAGGGTTTAAAAGGGCTCTCCCCCACCATTTAAACCCCCTGTTTTAAAGGGAAAACAAGGCTTAGAGCTTGAATTTCTAAAAAAATACTATAGAATTCCCTTTATCTAAAATAGAGAGGGATCAATACCTCTCTGTTTTAAAAAGGGAAGAGGGCACCCTTATTATTATAACAAAGCAATGCTCTATATCTCAATGTATATCTCAATAGGGATAGGGCCCTTGCTCTTATGGTTGGTTCATAGATTTTTCTTCTTAATCCCAAAGTGGCAGCGCTCTATATTTAGCTTTGAAAAAAGAGGGGAGAGGACCCGACATTTATTGACTAGCTAACTTGTTGATCAGCTTAACCTTTCATCGATATTATGCTTAGAGGGCATGGAAAGAGCTCACCAACTAAATCTACCTAGAGACAAGAGAACTTCAAAGAGGCATCACTGATGATTTATTATAAGGTTCAAAAGCTCTCCTCTCCCCCACCATTTAAAAGGGTAAGAAATGGGCAATGACTCTTTAAAAGGGTAGAAGATTCTAGAGCTAGGTGTGTGATTGTAGGCTAGAATAAACCTCTTGGCTAACCTCTTAGTTCTATTGTTTTATATGAAAATCCCCTTTAAAAAGCTCACTTAGATATGAGAATTAGCTCGTTGAACAACAACTAGCTATTATAGACTATGGAATTGGTGAACTTATCTAAAAGTGGTCGAGTCTCTAACATTTTAAGGTCGAGTTCCTAACTCAGTCAAGTCTCTTGCCGCACCCCTTTCCCCACCTTTAAGAGAAAGAAGTCGACCCCCCTTTTAAAAGAAAGAAGACAAGAAAGAAGACATTTTCTCTCTCATCGAGCTCACCCAAGAGAAGGAAGAATAAGTTGTTTTAAACTCGTTATCACCAAGAAGCTTATAAAATTTGAAGGATTTCTTTCCCATCTCGCAACAACTATCTATGATGTGCACCCCAACAAAGAATCAGTCGATCTCTATGGTTTCATCAAAATAAAACTTTTCGTTAGCTTTTAAAAAGTGGAGGCTCTCTGTTTTAAAAAGGGGGGCTCGACATGGGCATTCTTCCTTTTTCCCACGAGTTATCTACCTCTTAAGGTGTTGGGGTCCTCGATCCAGAGGCGATCGACGATAAATGACCTCGACCACCTGAGCGATCATTTCATTCCAATACCTCCAAGAGATTCTTTCATTCATATTTTAGGTCTTATTGTCGTATAAGGAAGAGGAATAGCCCCGAAAAGCATTCCAATACTTGAAGACCTCTTCCAATTTTAAGAGCTCGATCCCTCTATTTTGAAAGGTGCATGGTATGAATCCATAAGGTGTAGCTATTCCTCAAAAGCTCAGTTGCATCGCATGAATAAAGAACTAATTTTAAAAGGGATCTCTTTAAGGAATCTCAAAATTGCTTTTGAAATAGGATTCAAAGCTCGAAATGCACTTTTTTGAGTTGAGTTGAGCATCATTCGCATGAACAAAGAACCAATCCCAAAATCGTACAGGTCACCCTTCCCATTGATGGTAAGATCTATCCCCCTATTGATGGTGGAAATAGTGATGACCTACCTTCCCTAGTGATGCCCTCTCCCTTCTGTAGTCGGTTCAACATCTTAAGATAGCAAGAGGCTCTATTATAGATAGCTCGACCTCTCCATATTTTAAAAGCCGCAACTGGTTCAAAATAGAGGGGAAGTTCAAATACCAACTATCCGAAGTGCCCACTCATACCCTTAAGAGTTGGTATGAGCCTAGGGATGAGTGAATACGACTCCATGCGAGGGCGGCTCCTTATGGGAAGCTGAAGAAGAATCCTACTCAATATCTTGAACGGATAAGTTATTGTTCAAATGGGTAGTAAGCCCTCATGTTACTGGAGCAATATCGTATCGTATGATGGGCTCGACCTATCTATTCATTGTTTGAGGTATAATGGAGATTTATAATGAGATGCTCCCCCATGTTTTAAAGGGCCTTTTAAGATAGAGAGTCCTCCCATTTTTTTATTATAGGCTAAGGAAAAGGTATAGACGACATGAAGCATCTATATTTGCCAGACCTTAGAGTGTAGGGTTTAGGGCTCCCATACATACATTCCATGGTTACGCACGGGCATTGATCACAAATAGATCACCTGAAGTCATTATACCGATTGATAAAAGCGATAATATGAATGAGCTTTACTTTAATAATAGAGAGGAGAGGATGATTTTTTAGGCGATTCAAGGCCTCTATGACCTAAAGGAAGACCTTATATAAGCTCAATTTTAAGGATTCACCTTTTCTACAACCGAACCCTTGACTCACTCGGGTACTACCAACCGATTCATCACTCGTGTTGTTTCAACATGTTTTTTTCTCCCACCCTAAAGTTGAAACCTTGACCAGATCATGGTTTAGATTAGTTGGGATTGGAATCATTGGAATTTGTTCCTATGGAAAAGGTCCTCAAAATTTTAAAGGGGAGAGCCTCACCTCAAAAGGCCCTTCTTAAAATAGGGGAGGAGAGCGTTCGAAAAAGAAATCATTGGCATTGGAATCATTGGGATCATCATTGTAATCATTGTTTTGGGTGCTCTTAAAGAATGGTTTGGAATCAGCTTCAAAAAATATCTCATATCCATCCGAGTTCGCTTTAAAAGGTTGACTTCACTTTCGGCTTTTTTAGACAAGAGCGACACTTCATTTATTTATGGTGGAGAGAAATTCGCTTTACAATGAGAGGTACAGATTCACTTCCCCGATCCACTAAAGTTGTATTCTCCCTTTTTGAGAGAGAGACCCCCTCTATTTTAAAAAGGGTATTTCTCTAGGCGTATCTCATATCGAGCTCTTTATTCATAACCACAACGTTGTTCTCGATCTTATGCAAAGATGTGTACTTCCATCCTCATGAGATGCGGGATGGGGACTGTCATTTTTGGATTTGAAAATCTTAAAAAGGCCTGCCCTACCATATTTAAGGAGGGAGCAAGCCTTCAAGATGCAACACATACCATAAGGATAGGAATCGCTTTGCCTCGTTCCATAACGGATCAAGCCCCTTCAATATAGTGCAGGGGATGAGCTTAATATAAAATTTGTTACTTGATTCCTAAGCACACAAGGGATATATAGAGCCCTTTGCCCTTTGAAAAGATAGATGGGGCCTTCTTTGCTTGCTTGGAAAGGGGGTGGGTCCTAATTCTTAGAGTTGTTTAACCCTTTTAAAGAGCGACTTTTTGTGATATCACCATGGCCCAACTATTTTAACCTTTTAAATAAATTGGAAATAGTATGTCCCCCCATACTTAAAAGGGCCTTTTAAAAGCCAAAGGGGAGGGGAGTGAGCCCTTTTAATTTAATAGAGGTAGCCTTTTCTCATTTCAAAGAGTCCTTTTAAGAAAACCATGGGGCCATTGACATATTTGAAGGTATGGAAAAGTGTGATTTTGTTGAGAAATGACTAGAGAGACTTTTGTTTTAAAACCCCTACAAAGAGATTCTTAAGAATAGGAGAAGGTATTTTTTAATGAGGGGTGCATTTTCTTCTCATTAGGAGGCTTAGCAGTATTTAATTAATGTAGTCAATATGGTGAAATATGGAAAACAGGAATGAGAGCCTTTCTATTTCAAGGTTGGGGCCCTCTCTATTTTAAAAGGGCTCTTCATCACCCCCTTCATAACCTAAGTCTTTGAGGAGGCCCACCCTTAGTGTAAAAGCTCTAAACAAACCCTTATTAATACTTCTTTCTTCCCTTCTCGCGATTTTTATTAGAACTCTTGTTATTGAACCTCTCCCATTTCAAAATAGAGAGATTTGGGGTTGTGTTCTTATTAAATGGGGAGAAAGGAATCCTCTTTGTGTAATTCCTTGCCGACCTTTTTATTTTAAAAGTGGTAGAGTCATTGCAAAATAAGATGTGGGCCTCTAAATGGCAAATGGGTTGATTTCCTTCACCTTAAAAGACAAAGGTTCTTCCCAATATTTTTTCCATCAATAGGGGGATGAGCCCTACATATAAATGACCAACTTATGGCTGGGTGGGAATTTTATTTCAAAAAGCAATCCTTATTCTCGTCTATCTTCCACTCCCTTCCCAAAAATCCCTTCTCTTTCTTTTCGATTTTGGACGGAGTGATAAATCATTTTATATACCTTTCCTTCCTTTGATAAGAGAAAAACTAGGCCTTTTAAAATCAGTCAATTGAAGGCGAGAGGTCCTCTCTATTATTTTAAAAGGGAGTTGCAGCAATATTTCAATCTCACGGGCCAGTTGAAAGCGCTCAAAAGTTTAGTCTTATCTTCAAATAGCTCTATTTTCAAAGAGGTTTGTTTTAAGAGAGACAACCTTCCTTGACAAGAGGTCCCTCCTTTTTAAATTTGAAGTTAACCTATCTATTCTAAAAGGAAGGGAGTGCTCACCTATATTTAGCAACCAAGGATAGAAGGAAGCCCATCAGCTAGCTCCCCTTTATTAACAATGAAAACATCTCCATTATCCATAACTTTGAGCCCTATTATCTACATAAAAATATAATCTCCATTATCTCTTAGAGACAAAACATCTCCATAGATCATAGAGATTCATGACCTTTTATTTTATTCAAGGCAGGGGCTCATCAAGCTACAGTTCAACAAGGGCTTGGTTGTCTCCCGTACGACGTGTAGTAGTTTATGTGGCTCATCTTGGGGATAGATATGTTCTCATAAGTCAGATTCATGCCTTTTTATTCAAATTCAACAAGGACTTTAGGTTAACAACATAATAGGGCTCTTTAAAACTGAAGGGACTTGGCTCCAAAAAGAACCGCTCTCCCAATTAAAGATGCTTTTTCATGCAGCTCTTCTAACGATCATAGTTGTTCATGACCCTATTCTACCCTTTCCCTGAGGATGACTAGACCCGTTAATCAAATAAAACCTCACTCTCTATCTCTCTATTTTAAAGCAAGCCCTCCCATATTTTAAAAAGGCCCTAAAAAAGGCTCGGTCCTTTTAAATTGTGGGGAAGAGGGCTTTACTTACCTTTATATAGAGAGGAGAGGACTTTAGGTTAACAACATAATAGGGCTCTTTAAGACTAAAGGGACTTGGCTCCAAAAAGAACCAATCTCCCAATTAAAGATACTTTTTCATGCAGCTCTTCTAAATATCATAGTTGTTCATGACCCTGTTCTACCCTTTCCATGAGGATGACTAGACTTGTTAATCAAATAAAACCTCTCTATCTCTCTATTTTAAAGCAAGTCCTCCCATGTTTTAAAAAGGCCCTAAAAAAGGCTCGATCCTTTTAAATGGTGGGGAAGAGGGCTTTACTTACCTTTATATAGAGAGGAGAGGAGACACGATTTTAAGTCTTGAATTTGAAGCTTTCCAAAAATGATAAGGTTTTTGTCCTCGAGAACCTAATCTAATTGACCCAACCATCAAACCTTTATGGAAAGGCTCAACCTTATTCACCTCTCTAGTGAATAAGCTCTCTATCATTCATATACAAAACTTCCCTCTATAGATAAGCAAGCCACTTCGAACCGGTACCTAATCCTGCTATGGTTACACACTCCACGAAAGCACCTCAGAAGAAGTGTAGTTGACCAAAACCACCTGAAGAATCAAATTTTAAAATAGAGAGGATTCTATTCCATAACACACTTCACAATGTCTAGGAGGATCGGAGAGAAGATGCAGTGAACTTGAGAACGACTTCCTTATAATCGTTCAAAGTCTAGTTCAATCAAATCACGTGGATAGCTCTTAAACAAAATCAATTGAATGCTGACCTTATATAGGAGAGGGGGTGTTGTGATTAGAGAATCATGCGTCCACCCCTCCTCATTGAAGATTAGTTTTAGTTGGAGCTCTTTAAAAAAGGATCATCTTTATTTATGATTTAGTGAGTGCCCTCAACTATCTATCTAGATATGCAATTTCAGTCGAGCAGCAAAGGAGAGGGGTTGGGGAGGGTGCCATATTTGTCAATCGACATATGCTAAGAGGGGATAGAGTTGAATCACAGTGCACATACATCCATCCATTCGTTCTTACGATGAATGGAAAACATAAAAAAAACATCAAATTTATATTATTATCCCCTACCTGTTTGGCGGGTCTCGGGTGGGGATGTTGACCTTTTAAAATAAAGAGGAGATTTGAGGGGTGCATGTTATATAAGAGAGGGCATTCCATTCATCTATTTGGGTTTTTTGGCTTAAAATAAGAGAGCGGAAGATCAAGCTTCTTTGCTTGCTTGGGAAGGAGGTGGGTCCTAATTTTTAGAGTCATTTAACCCTTTTAAAGAGCAACTTTTTGTGATATCACCATGGCCCAACTATTTTAACCTTTTAAATAAATTAGAAATAGTATGCCCCCATGTTTAAAAGGGCCTTTTAAAAGCCGAAGGAGAGGGGAGCAAGCCCTTTTAATTTAATGGAGGTAGTATTTTCTCATTTCAAAGAGGCCCTTTAAAAAAACATGGGACCGTTGACATACTTGAAGGTATGGAAAAGTGTGATTTTGTTGAGAAATGAATAGAGAGCCTTTTATTTTAAAACCCATCCAATGAGATTCTTAAGAATGGGAGAAGGTATTTTTTAATGAGGGGTGCACTCTCTTCTCATTAAATGAGAGAGGCTCAACAATATTCAATTAGTGTAGTCAATATGGCGGAACAGAGAAAACAAGAATGGGAGTCTTTCTATTTCAAGGTTGAAGCCCTCTATTTTAAAAGGGCTCTTCATCACCCCCTTCATAACCTAAGTCTTTGAGGAGGCCCGCCCTTAGTGTAAAAGCTCTAAATCGGGTCCTTAATACTTCTTCTTTCTTCCCTTCCCATGATTTTTAATAGAGCTCTTGTTATTGAACCTCTCGCCTTTCAAAATAGAGAGAGTTTGGGTTGCGCTCTTATTAAATGGGGAGAAAGGAATCCTCTTTGTGTAATTTCCTATCGACCTCTTTATTTTAAAAGCGGTAAAGTCGTTGCAAGATAAGGTGTGTGCCTCTATATTTAAAAAAGGGCACAACCCGCTTTTTTGAGAGGTATGGATTATTTTATTCCATACAATATGCTTCTTTCCTTCCCTCCTTTAGCATGGATTCTTTCTTGAGGTAGTATTTGGAAGTGCTCTGCAAGCTGAGAATATGTCATGATCTATTGAAGAGTTATCTATCTCCTTTAAAGAATTTTGAAAGGAATTTGAAAGGGGGAAAGCTCTCTATATGAAAGCTCTCTATCTGCTCTCTATCCTCATTTAAGTGACAACGATCTAGTATTATATTAAGAGGCTCTTTATCTCAACTCTTAAGAGGAAGTGAGCCCCTTCAAAAGTATTCTATTAAAGGAAAAACCATCGAAGAAAGCAACTATCAAAGAGGGGAGGAGATAGAGGGCTCCTTTGTATATCAAGGGCTCAAAACGAGCTGAACCAAAACTTCCTTTCAACGTTAAGTGTTCAGAATTCTAACAAGAGCAACTCAACCCTTCTCACTCGACCCTCATTAAGTATTTAAAGCCATGTCCCTTTGCTTTTAAAGTATTATTTTAAAGCTAACTCTTCTTTTAGGCTATTCCGACAACCTACCTATTATCTAAGAGCATACTAACAACTTCAAAAAGGAGATCTTAAGGGACTCCTTGATCCATAAACAACATGTAATAACTTGGCTCTCCCTCTCCCGATCTTCTTAAGGTTGAGTGCTTATCCTTACCTTACCTTATAAAAGTGGGGGTGGGGTTGGGGGTGGGGGCTTTCTCCCTTACAGATAGAGAGGTCGAAGGAATCTCTCCAAAACTTCAAGGTCGTGTGTTATATACGGATTAACAACAGGTTTGTTATAAGCACTCGACCTTAGCTTAAGAGGTCATTTATGTACTTGATAGACCCTTATTTTAAACAAGAGTGCTTATCTTAATTGAAAAGGAGAAGCATTGTACTCGATCTTAGGGAGAGGGCTCAACCTTGATTTAAAAAGGGGAGAGAACCTCTCCTCTCAATTAAAGAGGAAAACGATCGAGGATTTCCAAATGTGTAAGGTAGTACATTATATAATCCTACCCTGATCAATACTAACTATTAACATCTACAAGTGACATCATTACAAATAAATAGAATGTTAAGATGAAGGTTCTAATGTATAATAGCCAAGTTGTTGTACTATCAATACATGGTTATAAGATAATATAATTGAGGTCTATATTAATCTCACATAACAAATTTTTTAAAATAATTAATATCATAATATAATAAAATAATAATATTAAATATTATAAAATATATTATTATAAATAATTAAATAATAATATGAAAAATAAATAAAAATAAAAAATCCTAGGGTACTCCTCACAATGAGTTTTAGGGCAATTGTTAGCCCAAGCACTTCCCCCAGTAAACTAAATAATAAGATCCTACAAATATAAAATAAAAAAAATTATATTATAATATATTATAATTATTACAATTATAAAATAAAAAATAAAAAATATTTTACATAATTAAAAACAAACATTTCTTCAAATTTATAGAAAAAATCTATTAATAACCACAAATAACCATATTTTTAAGCATAATACTATTATTTAAATGTATAAAGCATAATAAAATTCGTTAGACTAAAAGCATTTTTTTTACATTTGAAAATTTATGAAGTAATCTAAATTTAAAAACAGTTCTAATGTACATAATACTATTCTTTAAATGCCTAAAAATTCATTAGAAACATTTTTTTATTTGAAAATTCATAAATATTCTAATTTTAAAAACAATTCTAGTATACTTAACAATGTTAAGTAAAATAAAGAACACACCAAAATAATTATAAAAAAAAATTGTCTTGCCCAAAATTTTAATACCAGAATGCTACGAAACCCTGCCTTAAAAATTAGATAGGAATTTACACTTTATCAAAATAACTTTATTTAAAAAGACAACATTTATTTCTAAACAACTAAGATCGTTTTAATTAACATCTTAAACATTCACATTATAGAATCCATCTTTGGCTATAGAAGGAAATGATTTCTCGGAGTCTAATTCGTGATAATGATGCTTTGAATTGGACAACATAGACCTGTCGTACTCTTCTTCATTAAGTCCAATAGACGTGTGGTACTCTTCTTCACTTACTTCCTTGGGCGGTCTTCCAACTGGGATGAAAGCATTTTAAAAAACCACAAATTCTATTACTTTTTTTTTAGTATATTTTTACAATAAAATTTTGTTCACATTAAAACCTTTTCTTTTCTATTTTTTTTAGGAGTTGAAACTCTTTGTAAGAAATTGATAATACCATGTGAACCCTCTCTCTACTTTTTTTTAGGAATTAAAACTCTTTTTAAGAAATTGGTAATACCATGGAAACCCAACCTTCAAGAACATCCAACTGAAACCCAATTGAAACAACCAACTACAATGCTGAAATTCTTTTTAGAAAATTAGTAATAAGAGAGCAACCCAACCCTTAAAGAAATCCAACTGGAATCTAATTAAAACAACCAACTGACAACCCTGGAACTCTTTTTAGGAAATTGGTAATACTATAAGAACCCAACCTTCAAGGACATCTAACTGGAATCTAATTGAAACAACCAACTGACAATGCTTGAACTTTTTTTAAGAAATTGATAATACCATCAGAACCCAACTCTCAAGGACGTCCAACTAAAATCCAATTAAAACAATCAACTGACAAACACTCTACCACTACCATCCAACTTATTCCTAACATTATGACTTTAACTAATTTTTCATTTATTCTAACATTATGGCTTTAACTAATATTTCATTTTTCCTGAACTTCTATATAATTAGGGCACTCGACGTTGACGGGCGGAAGAAAGTAATTGAATACAGGTTAAAACATTTGATTATATATATATAGAATTAATGAAATGTCTGGCAAAGCAACTGCGCTGAATGTATACCCTCTTATATCAAGAGGGGGATGGGAGAGTGAAGAAGTACGGCGGATTTATAACAATTTTGGATGTCTTATTAGCTTGGAAAAACATCAACACATGATTTTTGATGGAATGTCGTGTTGGCCAGAGAATGCTACATTTTTTATGTGAAGTGGATGGAAACAATTAATCTGCCAAATCCCGTGGGCAATGAGTAAGATTGTGTGTTGTAGGGGCAAAGCATATCTTTCAAACAGAATTATTTGTACTTGAAGGATTTACAGCGATCTCTGTTTATTTTTTTAAGATTTATACTCTTCCCCATTACTATTGCATTACCCTCTCTCAGTTTGCACGCCGAACGATTTCAAACATACATGCTTTCCTCTTGTTAAACCAAAAAAAAATTATCACTAATAAATGAGCACTACTGCGAGATTTTGTCAGACAGAAATCTCCTCAACATCTTGTTGGGATAGCCCCAATAAATTAGCATTAATAAATGAGCACTACTGCGAGATTGTTGGGATAGCCCCAACAATCTTGACAACTGAAGGATGCAGATCAGGTACAAGTCCTAGATGATTCTAGTTTAGATGACATCTTGACTAAAAAAGTTTCTTCCTGTTTTAGGGGTGGGGTACAGTTTTTCTAAGCAAAAGACATTCCAATAACTCACAATAATAGAAAATCAAATAAAATTATATTCAGTAGTTTGTAAATAAGAATCATATGAGACTCTCAGTTTAGAATCATGGCTTTTTATTACTTTTAATATTTTAATATTCAGTATTTGTAAAAGATCAATATTAATAAGTAAAATAAAATAAATAAAATTATATTCAGTAGTTTGTAAATAGAATCATATAGAATAGGGGAGATTGAAGCAGGTCCTACCTGTACTAATCTTGATCATGTGTTCTTGTGGTATCTCAACAAACCACATCAAATGACTATTGACAACTGTCCTCCCGTGGGTGCAGGCCCCTCAAGTTTCTCGTTATACGAAACATGAAGGATGCTTGATAGAGAAGTAAGCCTCCCTAGCGTAGCAGAGATTGTGCCGCTTAAATTGTTGGCCGAGAGATCTAGCAATTGAAGACACTCCAGCTGGGCAAAGTCCTTGGGAATGGTTCCCGTCAGGTGATTGGGCGACAGATTGAAGAAGGAAAGATTGGAGAGGACGGTAATCGCCTTTGGAATGTGGCCTGAAAGCAGGTTATCCGCCATAAAAAGTGCCCACAATCTGGTGTAGTTACCAAGAGATTCCGGTATCATCCCCGTGAACCTGTTTCCGGAAAGCGACGTAGGCCGGCACTTGTAGAGAATGGGGCTTCTTGATGCATGTGGGATTCTTAATGGTCCCTCCCAAACAAATCGTTGCAGAAATCGTTGTAACCGAGGCTGAGTCACACGAGGCTGCCGCAGTTGACTATTTCCCGTGGGAGCGGCCCCTGCAAGCGGTTATGCGAGAGGGATAACCAGAGAAGAGACTGGAAATTCTCGACGGTGGCTGGAATGGAGCCAGTCAGGCGATTTTCCGATAGGTCCAGCCCCTGCAATGCCGTCAGATTGCCGATCTTGGGCGGGATGGAGCCGGTGAGATCGTTGGAGGCTATCAAAACGGTTAATTCAAATTTGGCACCGTTTTTGGCCTCCTCGGATAACGCAATAACGATGGAATCCGCCAAAGCCAGTGCCAGAAACTGTTTGAAAGCCTTCTCCATATTTCTCTGCGTGGAAAATATCTGAAATGGAACGGATTGGCTGACTTGCAAACAAACAAACGCGCATAAGCAGATCTTCATCGGATCTTTGTCAAAACGGTTAATTCAAATTCAAGCAACTGTTTTCAAATTTGTTTTTCTTGTAGCTCAAGCAACTGTTTTCAAATTTGTTTTTCTTGTAGCTCAAGCAACTGTTTTCGGTTAAATTTTCAAATTGGTTAACTGAGAAAAAGCTTTTACGGCAAAAACAATTTAATTAAAGTGGATAATTAATTTCCGACCGGCCAAAACAATTCAATTAAAGTGGACAATTGATGGTATCCAAAGTTACCAAATCTGCTTAGACAATGAGATTTCGCTTCTTCAGAATCTAGCTTTGTTTGGTCCATTCAATTGAGATGCAATTTACCCATAGGTGTAAAAAATATATTACTTTTTAGAGTTACAAATTCTATCACATGTTGCTTGGAACTCTTCTATCACATGCTCCTTGGAACTGCTTAAGGATAAAGGTTCACTGCACATGTTCGAGAATATTGATCAATGGATGTGATAGATGTAAAAATATATTACATTTTTAGATTACAAATTCTATCAATCTCTATTTTTTTAAAATTGTGATAGGTGTAAAAAATATATTACTTCTTTAGAGTTACAAATTCTATCATATGCTTTTTGGAATTGTTTAAGGATAAAGGTTCATTGCACACGTGTCCGAGAATATTGATCAATAGATGTGATAAACTCCTCATTCCAACTTTTTGCTTATGCTCAAGAGGTATAGGAAAAGTTTGTCTCAGAGTTCTTCCTACTATGATTCTTGGAAGAGATTGGATCATAGTTACGGTCCAATTAGGATGAGGGAGCCATTTAACCCTACTGCCCCCCCATTTTCGAGTATTTGAAGAGCTCCAAGATTTTTACCAATACCAGGTCATGTGTCGACTTGGGTCTGATTACCTTTCAAACGCTGATTGTGTGTTGATCAGATCTTGAAAGGAGTGCTACTGAAGGAGTGCTAGCCTACGTAGGCTTCCTGATAGGTTGCTTCCTATTGGAAGCAACACTTGCTAGGGCCTGCTGCCCAGGCACTGGCTTGACGACACTACAACGCTAGTGCGTATTGCCTGGCGTCGTCGTCAGGCTGCAACAGGTAGCTACCAGGTATTTGCCACTGTCTAACAGTGCCTGTGCAGTTCGTTGCCCTTGCAACGCTTGACAAGTTTACCAACACTGCAGCGTTGACATCACTACAACCGCCTACAGGTTGTAGTGTGTCAGCACTTGTTGTGCCAGGCAACATCGAGCGACGTACATTACGTACACACTCGTGCATTTTAGCCTATACGCAGGCTTGACAAAGTAGGCCAACGTTAGGGTTGGTGCAGGCGATGCCTGCCTAACAGCGTGAACGCGCCTGATGCTAGGGACATGAGGTCCCTATCATTAAAAATCGCTCAGGCAAAACAAATTTCACCCATTCCCTAAAAATAGTGCACCATTTTTGAAGTAAATTCTCTTGGATCTGCAATTTGTAGTTAGTAGCATTGAAATAGATGCACCTCGAGAAATGTGCACTAGCTATTTGCTAATTCTCATGCACTCATCAATTTTTGCATGTGCCCAGTAACAGACAGGTGACAGGTAACAGAGAGTAATTTTTGGGTTTCTTTCAAATACTACTAACCTAAGGTTTATACATTTAATTTTATTTATTTATTGATTTTAATTTTTTTTAAATATCTTAATTAAAAATTTAATTAATCTTCTTGATTAATTAAACCTTTTAATATTTTTAATTAAGTTATTTTTTTAAATTAATAAATTATAAAAAAAATTGATTAAACCTTAGGATAAGTTTAAATTTTCAAATTTTTCAAAGCAATTTTTTACCATCTATCTGCAATTCTTCCAATTCCAGCATTCTAATATTGAGAAGACATATTTTTGTAAATATTTTAAGATTTCAAGCAGAAGAACTTGCTTATTTGCCTTAGGAGTATTTTCCCTTAAGGGCACAACATTGTAATAGGGTACCTCAAATTTTATCCTGATTTTTAAGTGCTTTACCCTTTACTCCTGGCTTATACCCGGTTCCAAATGGCTTCTGATTTGGTTGCCCAGATGGTAGAATTAGCACATGTTGTAAGCATACTTGTAGAAAAGGCAAATGATACTACACTAATCTACATAGTAAGTAGCCTTGCTGACAAGGTTAGCGACATTAGCATTCAAAATGCAACTAATGTTAAAATCTACAACAATGATCCTCGCTCCAAAGCACGATGTGAAGTGCCCATGTATGATGGATCTCGAAACCCGGACATCTTGAACAGTTGGCTTCTTGACATGGAGTCCTGGTTTTCTTACACTCATACCTCAGATGAGGACAAGGTTCCCTTCGCCAAGCTCAAGCTTTCAGGTTTGGCTAAAGTGTTAGTAGAACGCAAAAAGGGACATGATGAAATTACCACTTGGGATAACCTTGTAACTTCTCTTCAGCAGAATTTTTATCCCTCTAATTATCAAAAGGAGTTGGTAATTAAGTGGTTTAGATTTCGTCAAGGAACTAATATGACTGTGCAGGATTATATCTACCACTTCAACAGGTACAAAATTCTTTTGAGTGTGGAGGATGATGTCAGAACTTTGATTCTCAAATTTCAAAGTGGCTTATTAGAGCATTTGTACAGGGAAATCATGTTTTTTAACATGGAAACATTGGATTCAACTTTCAACCAGGCGCAACTTGCTGAGGACAAGTTCAAAGCGCACTCGCAGGTATTTCGCACTCTTGCTACTCAAGCGGTTGCTAGCTCATCAAAAGGGAATAATTCTTTCTCACAAAAGAAGAACTTTGCCCAAAAGAAGACTTCATCTTCTAATCCTTCTCCTTCTTCTCCTTCTCCTTCATCTTCTACTCCTTCTTCTTCCAAAATATTTTGTAACTATTGTAAGAAAAAGGGCCATGAAAAGGTAGATTGTTTTAAAATTAAGAAGAGAAGTTTGGTTGTAACTACTCAAGCGAAGGATGCCTTGAAAGGTCCCCTTGAGTCAGTAGGAGAAAGTAGAGTATACACGAAATTACGAGGTAAACTCATTGATGTTACCTTAGTAAATGTTAGTTCATCAGGGAGCGCTCGGGATGCTTTGTTCATCACTCGAGCTCATTTGCTCCATAACTTTGCAACAGATTGTATAGTGGATAATGGCTCGTAGAAAAATCTAATTGCGAGGTCCATTGTCGAGAGATTGAAGTTACCTATGGAGCCTCATCCTCAACCTTACTCTTTGGGTTGGAAGGATAGTGGAAGAGGCTCAGAAATCACTCACACTTGCACATTAAAATTTGCACTTGGCCCACAGTTCATAGATCAAGTCACTTGTGATGTGACTCCTATGGATTGTTGTGGGATTTTGCTTGGACAACCTTTTCAGTATGATAGGAAAGCTATTTATGATGCTTTCAAAAGAACCTACACATTTCAAAAGGATGGTAAGGTATTTCTCATAAAAAGCACCAACACTCCTAACATCATTCTAAATTCCAAGCAAGCAAAAAAGGCAATTAAAAAAGGTGGTGAGGTTGCTCTAATTTTCATTCGCTCTCAAAACACTTCTACATCAAAATCCATTCCAAATCAGCATTCTTCAATGGATAAAATATTGCAAAGTTACTCACACATATTTCAGGAGCCCAAGTCTCTTCCTCCAAATCGTACAATTAATCATAGCATTGAAATCATTCCTGGTTCTTCACTACCTAATGCACCCATGTATAGACAATCTATTTTGCAAAATGAAGAAATTAAAAGGCAAATAGAAGATTTTTTGTCTAAGGGTTTCATTAAGGAAAGTACTTCTCCTTGTGCATCACCTATTTTGTTGGTTCTTAAAAAAGATGGCACTTGGAGATTGTGCATTGATTTTCGTGCTTTGAACAAAATTTCTATAAAGAATAGATATCCACTACCTCACATTGATGATTTATTAGATCAGCTCCAAGGAGCTAAGTTCTTTTCTAAAATAGATCTCAAAAGTGGTTATCATCAAGTGCGTATCCAAGCTGAGGATACATGGAAGACAACTTTTAAGATGAAGATGGGCCTTTTTGAATGGTTGGTCATGCCTTTTGGTCTTACTAATGCTCCTACAACCTTCATGAGGTTGATGAATGATGTATTTCGTGATGTACTTGACAAATTTGTAATCATATATCTTGATGATATATTAATATTCTCAAAAACTTGGGAAGAACATCTTAGGCATATCCATCATACACTTGATATCCTTGAAAAGAATCAATTATATGCCAACCATTCCAAGTGTTCCTTTGGCAATACTTCAATTTCATACCTTGGTTTTGTGATTAGTGAAACTGGAATTCAGGTAGATCCCACTAAAGTTGATGTCTTACTTAAGTGGTCCCCTCCTTCTACTCTAACCGAGTTAAGGAGTTTCCTAGGACTTGCAAATTTCTATCGCAAGTTCATTCCTCAATATTCCACTCTTGCAGCTCCATTGCATTATCTCACTAAGTCTAAAGTTCCATTTCATTGGGAGAAAAACCAAGATGTTGCCTTTGAGAAATTAAAAAAGAAACTTTGTACAACACCTGTGCTATCCTTACCTAACCTCTCTCAACCTTTTGAGATTGAAACGGATGCATCTAAAGTTGCTTTAGGTGTTGTACTCAAACAGAATGGTCATCCAGTTGCTTATCATTCAAAAAAATTTTTTACTGCCAAGTTGAACTATTCCACATATGACAAGGAGTTGTATGCATTAGTTCAAGCTATTAAGTACTGGAGACACTATATTTTGGGAAAATAAACTGTAGTGCACACTGATCATATGCCTCTCAAGTTCCTACAATCCCAAAGTAAAATTGAAGAGTCAAGACATATGAAGTGGGCCTCTTACCTCCAACAATTTCACTTGGTGATCAAGTACAAAAAGGGGAAGAGTAATATTGTTGTTGATTGTTTGAGTAGGCCTCCTACCGCTCTTGCCTTAACAGTAATGTCTACTTCACACTTGGGATTTCAGACTTGGCCAAATCAGTATTCTCAGGATCCTGATTTTGGAAAAATATTTGAGCAAGTAAGCCTTCTTCTTCCAATTTGCATCCTTTCCAAGATTTCTACATCAAGGATGGACTACTTTACAAATTGGACAAGGTTTGTGTTCCTTGTGAGCCAAGAGTGTCACTTCTTAAGGAAGCTCATTCTACACTTTATGGTGGTCACTTTGGGAAACACAAAACGCTTCATCACTTGCAAAGATTTTTCTACTGGCCCAAAATGCAGAGGGATGTGTTAAGGTTTCTCAAATAGTGTGCAGTTTGTTGTCGCTCAAAACCAGCTAATAGGAAGTTTGGCTTAGGCATTCCTTTGCCCATTCCTTCACGTCCTTGGGAAAGCATTTCCATGGATTTAGTTAGTGGTTTTCCCATGACACTGCGACAACATGATTGTGTGTTCGTGGTTGTTGATAGATTCAGTAAGATGGCTAAGTTTATTCCATGCCACAAGACAAGTTCTACATCAGACTTAGCCCAATTATTCTTTGATAGCATTTGGCGATCCTTTGATCTACCTACCAACATTATATCGGATCGTGATTCATGCTTTGTGGGTCACTTTTGGCATTCCTTGTGGAAAATTTTGGGAGTTTCCCTTAACTTTTCCATCGCCTATCATCCACAATCCGATGGGTAGACTGAAGTGGTAAACCGTACACTTGTGCAGAGTCTACGAATCTATCATCATGCTTCACCAGCAAAGTGGGACTTGAGTCTCACTCATATTGAGCATGCCTACAATAGGGCACTACATTCTTCTACAGGTCACTCTCCTTTTGAGGTTTGTTTGGGATTTCAGCCTTTGGCACCTTATGAGTTACCTTTGTCCTTGCCTTCTCCTATCACTTCTCATATTCAGAAGGAGCAAGACAAGGCACACTCATTTATTCAGCACTTGCACAATCTTCAATCAAAGGTGATTGAGATTTTGTAAAAGACACAATAGCAACAGAAACATGCCATGGATCGACATCGAATTCCTCATCCATTTCAAGTTGGTGACAAAGTATGGTTGCACCTCGACAAGCGGTGTTTTTTTTATAAGACTCATAGAAAAATCAAACCGATTCGCTATGGGCCTTATACTATCCTTCAATAGGTGTTCGAGAATACCTTCCACCTTGATCTTCCCGTACACTTGGGGATTCATGACGTCGTCAATGTAGACCTTTTGAAGTTGTATTATGACTCTACATTGGAGATCGCACCTGCTATCAGTCATCCTATGGATGTGGTTCCTGATTCTCAGTTACCATTGGATTCAGATCAGATCTATGACACGAAGACTCGACAGACTCACCAGGGGTCTACCACCTCTTATCTTGTGGCTCGACGAGGACAACTGCCGCATCAGGCTCATTGGATTTCTTTTCATCAGATGTCCCGTGACTTTCCTACTCTTCTGAAAGCATTGGAGTCCAATGCTTCTATTGTGGGGAGGCATGATGAGGATTGATGTTTGATCACTCATATGACCCCTCTTTATTTCCTAGCTAGGTTTGCATAGTTTATTTCTTGCAATTTAATATTGTAAGTGAGTCTTATTCTCACATAGACTCCTAGTTCACTAGTTGACAAGTTAGTTGTCACTTATAAGTCCTAGTTAGGAAGTGTGAACTCAAAGATAGCTTATGCTCTTATTTAGCTAACTTCTTATCTTCTTGTTAGCTAAGTTGTTTACGTGCAAATTCTTATGCACTATTATAGCTTTTGGCTATATGGTTATGTATTTTTGGACCAATCCATGATTTTGTGGAATTGGTTAAGTATTTTGGGCCTTTCAAGCCTATAAATACAGTTTGTATAATATTTAAACTTAGTTGGATTTTCAATCCTCTTCAACATAGTTCCCAAGATATCTTAAGCATTGTTGTAATTTTACATAAAATATTTGAAAGATGTAAACCCTATGATCCTAGAACCTAGATATTAAAGGCCACAAAATTTAGAGTATGAATATCAATGAATTGGTTTTCTTGTCTTGGAGGAGAGTAGAGTAATAGAGAAAATAGAGTTGGAGAGGGAAGCATATGGCATCACAACTAAGCTCTAATATGGGCATGACCTTGCTCTCCATGTGTAATTTATTAAGGTGATCGAGGGTGTCATTCCACTTGTTCACAACTCAAGAAATGATCACATGTGTACAAATATTTGAAGCTTGAAGCATATCTTCAAGTTTTATACCAAATTGTTGAGCGAGGACCAAACTTATGGAGGAACTAGTGAAACCAAGAGATTTATCTGTAGATAATACAAGAGAGAAAAAATAAGAAAAATATTTATAATATGATCTCTCCAATGACCAATTTCATCTTTCTTGCAACCAAAGAAAAGCAATTCAAATGTTGTTCCCAATTTCCCCTAAAGCATCTGAAAAAAAATCTTTTATCGTTAAGATTTACTTTTGAACATTTTTCTAGCCAAAATAATTTAGATGTCATTTTCGCTTTTCAATCCATCTAGAAAACATTTGAGTTTTATTTTTCTTTTCGCAAATAAAAAGTTAATTTCTAACCATTTACAGGTAGTGGGAGCATTGCAAAGTAATTATAGATAGTAGTTATACTAATAATTTGATGTTAAGTGAAATTATAGAGAAATTTGGGCTGAAAATGATAGTGTATCCTAGTCCTTACAAGATGTCATGGCTTCATAATAGTCATTAGTTGGCAATGAATTAATGTCTAGTTAATTTTTAGATTAGGTATGAAATTTTGTATGATGTAGTTACCATGGATGTTTGACATGTCTTGTTGGGAAGACCATGACAATATTATGCAAAGGCTATTTATGATAGAAGATCAAGTATTATAATGATTGAGAAGAGTGGTAGGAAATACACCTTGGTTCCTTTGAAGGAAAAATAAGATAGATTGGTCCAAAATAGCAAATTTATTTTAATGACAAGCAAAGAATTATGAAGGATAATAAAGAAAGAAGTATAATGTTATGTCATAATTTCCAAATGAATGAAGGTTAATACAACACATAAGGCAAGTGACAATGCCAAAGCAAGTGAGTTAGTTTAAATATTACAAGGATAATATTTATGAGGTTTGCTAGATTATCACAGGTCCCAATATCAAGATCTTGAGTCATCTCAAATATTAGAGCAATTTAATATCAATGGCCAATATCAATGAACATAACATTCATGTAAATAACAATAACATGAATTAAAATGGTCAATATCATTCATGCAAATAACATGAAGAAAAATTACAATAGAATTGCTCAAACTATATACAAGCTTCAATATCCACTACTCCTTTCATTATATAACCTTAAAAAGGTGACTCTTGGAATCTATGACTATTGCTCTCCTCACATATCCGAGAGATGAAACCTTTACTATTCCATGCATAAGATAAACCTCTCATGCCTCTTGGCTTCTCATATTACCACTTGTATACATGACTCTTGACTCTCTATTTACTCTTGCACACTTTATTCCATGATACTTGCACACTTTACTACATGACACATGCACTTTCTCACTCTTCACACTTACACACATAAATACATGACACTTGTACACATCTCACACATAGACATATACATAAGGAAAATATAAATCACACTCCTAAACTATGGACTCAAATCCTATTCTAATATTTACATTTGTACCATAGGTACCATGGGGGTACATTAGCATGTGCCAAATAATGTAATATTCTCCAACACCCCCTCTATTACATTATTTGGTTATTGAAGAAATTTAGTCTTCAATCATTATATTCATCTTGTACTTTTTTCCACTAGTTTCGACATTGCATGTGATTCTAGTACTAATCCAATTTTATCTCCTATATCATTGTTGGTACTATATTTTCTATAATTCTAATGATTTCAAGCTTTGCTTTAATAATAAACTATTTGAGTACCTCATCCAATGCCATTAGTAAAATTTCCTTCATAATATTCCATTCATGGACATCATTCCCTTTATACCAACATGTTTTTTTAGTATGATTATGACTCCCACAATTTAGGCAATGAACCTGTCTCGAGCAATATTTAGTCTTATGTCTAAACTTATTATTTTGTTTAAAGTTTACTTTTGGATAAACTTTGATGGGAATAAAAAACTGATTTTTTGGTTTTGTAGTTCTTTTTGATATCATAGTAGATTCATAACTTGTTTTATCTTCATTACGAACATCTTCAATACATTGCTTAGGAATCATAAAAATGATATTTTTAGCTTTATTTTTAATAAATTGAATATGCTCTGTTAATTCTTGACTCTTAGAAACTTTTTCTTTTTCATGAGCATTCATTCTTATTTGAAATCTATTTGTTTCTTCAAAAAAATAAATTCCTTTGGAGTAGAAGTCCTTATTACTCCAAATTTCAATTTTTTATTTTTCAAATCAAATTCTCCAATGTAAAATATTTAAAGAAATCTTCAAATTTCACAAAATCAATTCCTTTGGAGTTGGAAACCTTATAGCTCCCAAATTTTAAATAAAGAATTCTAATTTGTAAAATTTTAATCAATCGAAACATTTACATTTTCTTTTGGAGTAGACTTCCTTATCTCTCTAAACTTTAATCAATTTCAATTTTTTCAAAAATCAAGTTTTTGAAATAAACAAATTCTATCAAATGTAGAATTCCTTTTAACTCCCTAATTTTAACTTTTCAAAAATTTCAAATTTTCAAAAATCAAAATTTTGAAATCACTTCAATTAAAAAATATTTTTTGAAAACTTTATAAAACCTTATTGCTCTCCCTTTATTAAAAAACTCAATGCAATTTAAATTTCACTTAAGTGTTCACACAAAATAGAAGTATTTTAAATCATACCTTATGAAACCTACACCAAATTCTTTAGACATCGTCAAATGGTGATTGAATTCCCAAGGTGCTCTTTGATTACCATCACCCAATTATCTTAAGCATTCTTCCAATATTAAATAAAACTTGAGATGTTTCAATTAGTCCAAAAATATTATAAATATCTCAGGTGCTAATGTCTCAATTTTGCTTAGGGTGCTTGTAGGTTTTACAATGATACTCAAATAACTTTGGCACTTAATATTTTTTTAGAGCTCAATTCTCTCTGGTGCTTCAATCTATCAATTACTTTTGCAACACAATGGTGTTATGATGATTAGTCTATTTGAATGCTTAGTTTTCTCTAGCACTCCAACTTACAACTAGTTTTGCTGCTACTCAATGATGCTAAGGTGCTTAATATATTCTTATGCTTAGTCTTCTCTAGTGCTTCAATCTATCAATTGCTTCTACAACACAATGGTACTTAGACACTCAATCTGTTCCAACACTCAATATTTTGGTGCTTCAACTTTTAGCTACTACTATAATGCAATATCAATTAGACACTCTTAGTCTTTCTAGCATTTAGTCTTCTCTAGTGCTTCAACCTTCAACTACTTCTACTACTATGTAATGGCACTTAGATGAATGCAATGACACTTAGTCTCTCAATATTTATCTTAGGATGGATCTCATCCTCCTTTGAATCTATGTTCTATATGATAGATGCTCTCAACTCTATCTCAATCATAGGGCTTTTGCCTTTTTTATATCTTCTTCAATAGTTAGACATGGGATGCTTTAGTGGATCCCTTCTATGTACCCATCCTTCTCTACTAGATATCTCACAACTTGAGTAGCTCTTAATGTCTCCCTCTCAATTATGGTTATCTCACAACTTGGGAAGCTCTTAGCAACTCCCTCTCTAATTCTTCTTGACATCTCCCAATCTAAGCAACTTTTTACTACTCTCTTTCATTTTTGTCTTTCACAATAACCTCTACTCATGGTACTATGAGCTTGATTTGCAATCTTCCTTTCCTTTTGCCTTAAAGACTTTCTCAAAGATACCTTATGCTAGAACCTTTTCTTCCTTAAGTTTTACCTCCTATAACTAGTGCAACTCAATCAGCCCATGCTCTTCCAATGGCTTCAATGGGGGCTATTTTTTTGCTTGTACAATATCATTCTTCAAACAATTTTATAAAGTTAAGGTAATCAATAACCCAACATTATTTTGGCCTACATTTCCTTCACATGGCCCTTCCTCCAAATTCACACCAAAGTTTTCCTTTGATGCTAGCTCTTCAATATTCATACCAAAATCAAGTATGGTGTTAGCTTTAAAAACTACTTACACTAGCTCTAAATCGTATTACTCTAGAATCAAATATTCACACCAAAACTCTTTTTGATGCTAGTAATAGAGACTACTCAAAGTAGATTTGATAGAGTTTAAACAATGTAACTCTGGTACAATTGTTGGCTTTTTAGATAGATTATCATAGGTCCCAATATCCAGGATCTTGAGTAGTCTCAAATATTAGAGCAATTTAATATAAATGGCCAGTATCAATGAACATAACATTCATGTAAATAGCAATAATATGAAGTAAAATGGTCAATATCATTCATGCAAATAACATGAAGAAAACTTACATTGGAATTGCTCAAACTATATACGAGCTTTAATATTCAATGATCCTTTGATAATACATTCTTGATACATTTCCTAGAGCTTTGTCTCCATAATATAACCTTAGAAGGGTACTCCAACTTTTCATCTAAAAAATAATCATTTCCCTCCAATTTTTCATAATAAAGAGGAATATTCTCTAGAATGGTGATAAACTTGAGGTACACAAGTGCATGCCCACATTAGCATAGGATATTAAAGGAGGGAATTTAACAAATTTATTTTTTAAATTTTAACTACAACCCTTTTCCTCCCAAGTGTTGTACTTGGAGGGTTGGCTAGCAAAAGCTCTCTAAGCCATTAGACCATGGGAGGTCTCAAGTTTAATTCCCTCCCATATCAATTCCTTTTAAAATACATTGATGGGATCAACATGCATGATGTGGAAACTTATGATGACATGGCAACTTGCAATGATGTAGCATCTTATGATAACATGGAACTTTGTGGTGATGTTGTATTAGATGACATCACCCCTTTGGATAGTTATGGTGGTGTGGTAAAGTTGTACAAATAACATATGGTAGTCTATATAATTGATATGGTAGTTTGTATAATTGATATGGTATTTATAATAACATGTAGTTCATACCTAACATGTAAATGCATGAATCCTAATATGATACAAGGGTAGGGGGGGGGGGGGTATTTAAAATTTTTTATTTTTGGTAATTCATACAACTAACATGGTCACCAATGCATGAATTCTAAGATGATACATGGTAGTCCATGTAGATGATATAATAAACTATATAGGTGACTTAGAAATAGGTACACAAGTCCTAAGGTAATATGTGGTTGCTAATGTGGTAGTCCATATAGCTGACTTGATGGCTAATGCATGAATCTTAAGGAAACAAATGATAATCCATAAAAGTAGTGTGGCACAACACATACCAACTAGTGGAGGTATTGATTTAGTTGATGATGTGACATGAATCCTAATGCAATACATGGCATATGATATAGAGGCTAATGCAAGTGCTAATATAACATGCTCTAATT
Source organism: Wollemia nobilis (assembly GCA_028583015.1). Taxonomy (NCBI): domain Eukaryota; kingdom Viridiplantae; phylum Streptophyta; class Pinopsida; order Araucariales; family Araucariaceae; genus Wollemia; species Wollemia nobilis. The sequence continues at coordinate 30,809 of JAQPPZ010001457.1, forward strand.
GCTCTAACATGGTAGGTCATACAACCAATGTGGTAGGCCACAACCACTAGGTATGTATAATTATATGTTAGGCTAATCATATTTTTCCAACTCATCAAACATTACAAGTAGCTTACATAGTCAATAATAGACTTAGTAATACATAAAACTTAGAATGAATTAGAATGTGACAAGTGGTACAATATGGTTTTTAGATTAGCTATCAAATTAGATCATGATAAATGATATCTTGTGGCTTGTTGATATGCTACATAGTTAGCACATGATTGACACCCCTTAGCCACTCACACAACAACACTTTATAGCCTCTCAATTGCTATAGGTACTAATTTTTTAAAAAATATTCAAAGGTTTTGGAGGTATTTTCTATGATTTTAGGGAAAACATTTTGGGGGCCATAACATTTGTATATGAAAGGAATTCTAGTTTGTTTTTTAAATCATATATTTTTTAGAACACTACATTGGTGGTGTTATTTTTGGTCATGGTTATATGTAGATTTTTGTATAATGGAAAAATAGTTATGTATCCCCATGTGCCCTTGTTGAGTGGTCCTGACTATTCTTCATAGAAGATCAAGATTGAAGCTCTGAGGTTAATCAAATATATGAATGAGACCTTATGATATTAATTCTATAGAAGTGGAGCAACTCTATAGGGATAATAAGGATAAGGCTCATTGTGTCATTGCTCTTTTATGTTGACAATGTATATGACACTTATGTTAGTAGCACCACGAATCCTAAAGTGTTGTTTGAGAAATTTTAGGGGCTATATGATTGAATTGATTCCATACAAATTAATAGAATGGAGGTTGATCGAATAACCTTATTTATAGACTCAATTGATACTATTAATGAGTATATCAATCGATTCAAGAAACTACAAGAGGACATTTAAATTGCAAGAGGACTTCCCAAGGAGAGAAGAGAAGGACATGAAGTATTGGAGACAGAAAGGAACATCAAAATGCTTAATAATATTTTTAAAACATATGATATAGTTACTATTATATTTGAGATGCTTTGTATGTATTTCATAGATTCTTCTACATCACCTAATGATGAGGTTTTAAGTACTTTTTTACACCACCAGACTATAAGAAATAACCATAAGGAAGATTCTATGTTTAATCAATCTCATCCAAAGGAATCTATTACCAAAGTTTAGAATGGAAAAAATAAAATATAATGAGAAGTAGCCCAAGAAGTTTATCAAAAAGTCTACTTGTGAGTTCTACAAGAAAAATTGCACAAGATAAAATTTTGTAGTATTCAAATCAAGAAACTTGAGAAAGCAACAAGAAATAAGGTGTTGATATTGAACTCTTCTATGCACAAGGTGAGGATAACTTTGATGAAGAAAACTCATAAGCTTATTTAGAAATTAATTATACATATTGGACATCCACTTATTCAAATAATTGGCTTACAAATTTAGGGGTAACTAGGAACATGATGAAGCACAAACATCTCCTATAAGTCTATAACAAATCACATACAGGGGAACATATTATTATTAAATATTATTCTTTATAATAGCTTGCAATATGTGGAGATATCAACATTGGATCTTTATATTTTGATAAGCTACTTCATGTTTGTAGTGTTGGTCCTAACCTTTTTTCTATTTATCACATTACTCATATAAATAAGAAGGTAGATTTTTGTCCTAATAGATGGGTAATCGAGGATATAGACATTGGGTTTAAAACTATTACTTCTACATATTCTGATGAGACTAACCACATATAAAATTTGGAATAAATACCTTCCTCTTTGGCTTCCTATAAGAATAAAATATTTGTTTCTATGGTTGTAGTGTATATAATGAAAGTTAGAAGTGGCATCATAGGGTTGAGCATCTTAGTTATGGATCCTTGAAATACACAAGTCAACACCAAATGCCCATTGGCATACCATGCATATTCCCTCCAAGTGGTGCATGTGAGGGGTTCATTTTGGGAAAGCATCATAGGAAGACCTTTCCAAAAGGAGAGGCAAGATGAGAATCTCATCCCTTAGAGATCATACATAGTGATTTTTATGGACCTATAGGCATTCCATATCTCCCAAGAAATAGGCACTTCCTTATTTTTTATTGATGATTTCTCTAGATATGTGTGGTTGTGCACCATTTGCACTAAGGATGATGTTTTGGATAGGTTTAAGACCTTCAAGGCCCTTGTTGAAAATCAGCTAGATATGAGAATCAAATGTCTAGATAAACAAGGGTGGTGAATATGTTTGCTATATTTTTTATTATTTTTTGACTTTTTATGGGATTACCTCCTTGTAATTTTTGGATGACATGTTCTTTGCATGCAAAAATTATGCATAGTACTTTCCTTTTGTAAGTTATGGGTAACAAGTGCATTTACATTTTTTGATGCATGGAGCAAGCCTTCAACCAACAACACTCCATTGAAAGTTAACATTTAGATGACCCATATATTGATTAGATGACAACTTCATAATAGATGACCTTCTTGTATCTTTATATGATCTTATTGGTAGATGACCTGGTCAATGGATGAAAGGGTCAAAGTTAAATTCATATGGTAATATATTATGATGATAACTCTAGAAGGCTCTTATAGATGATAAGTCATGTGATGACACAAATGAATTTAAATAACTCATTTCTTTAGATGGTAATATATTTAGATGATAACTTTTCTCTAGATGATAGCTCTTCTTCAAATGATAAAATTTTTCTAAACAACTCTAGATGACAACTCATCTCCATATGATATCTCTAGATGATAACTCTAGATGAAAACTCTTTGTTATATGGTAGCTCTTCTCCAGAACACCCAATTTATAATGGAATAATTAGATGATGATATTATCATTAGACATCAACTTTTTCAAATGACCCTATTTTATGATGGCATGATCTTCATATAATAACTATCTTGTACAATTAATATCATTCCACTCTTGTGCATCTACAACATAAAAAATGGTAGAAAAATACAACTAGGATGATTGCTAAAAATATCTCTAGTGCAATGATCTAGATGACAACAACAAATTAGAACTCCAAGTTCTCTTGCATAACTAAAAAACATAAACAACATAAAAATGCATGTCTTCTCTTGTGTTCATATGATGATAATGATTCTCTTTACTCCTTAGCAATGCATTCTAATTAAATGTGTGCTTCTTTACAACTTCTATCAATCTTGTGAGTCTCTAGCTCCTCTCAACTAGAATGCTTGGTAATACTTTTCCTTTATTCAAAACCTTCATCCATTATGGAATTTCTACACCCCGATCTAATCTTCCTCCAAATAGCACCTTGTAAAATTGATCTATTCTTTCTCATACTCTAGGATAAATGATAGCTCTCATACCACATGTTGGACCAACATGGTGTTAAATAGAGTTTTATTAATAAAAAATGTGAATATTTACGATGAACATGAGATAGTTTGGATAACAAAATATCAACCACCTATTTGGGTGTAAATCTTGAATTTCTAACCCTAACTATATTACATGATATAGTAAATTCCTAAGATTGTTGAGGAACAAAAAATCATATGTATACCAAATATTGGCTACTTGTGAGCCACAATATTAGAGGTGGTACATTGTACCACAAATTCTAGCCATCTTGGTATGACTAAAATGATAACAAACCTAAAAAAGTTTTTTGATCTAGTTTAAAGAAAGATACAACAATATTTATTGCTAAATGCTTGATATGCCAATGAGTTAAAGCTGAGAGTGTGCATCCAATAAGTATGTTGTATCCACATGATATACTAGAGTGGAAGTGAGAGATATTTAGCATGGATTTTATTCAAGGTTTACTAATGTCAAATTATAAGCATTAAGGCCCTTGTTGAAAATAATCTAAAAGGACATGTTACCTTGTGGTAGGCCAAAGTGTAGATTTAGTGAAATAACAAGGGTAATGAAAAATACAAGATGGTATATGATGCTTACCAAGTTGGAAGGAAAAATCCTTCTTATTGATTACCAACTCTAACTTATTGAACACACTTTGAAATATAGAGAGATTCAAATGTGGAAGACTACATGGAGGAGCTTTATAAGATTGTTGTTAAAGTTGTTTATAATAAAGTTTACCAAAAAGGTGGTAAGATGTGTCAATGAATTAGAACTAAACATCTAAGATGATATCAACATGATAAAATTATAGATACTAGAGAAAACCTATTGCTAGGCTTTGAAATAAGAAGATACGTTTTCTCTAAAATATTAGAACTCCTTATAAGGTATAGAAATATTTAGTAAAGAAAAAACATCAAAGCAAAAAAACAAAACAAATTTGACAAGAAGATGAATTAATTTTTTCACAAATCCAAAATCATCCATCTAATGAAGGAAATTTTAATACAGAAAGAATAATTTACAACCAAGGGGAAGATTTAGTGATACTTGCATTTGATGTGGTCAAGTAAGTCATGGGGCCATTGAATGCCCTCAAGCCATCAAGATACCAATAGAAAAAGGAATGAAAAAATATACATATGCTATAATAGAAGAAAGGTCAATAACATCATTTATTCACATGGAGGAGCCTAAGAAAGGAGAGAACCCCATTTTGAGAAAGATATTATTGACACTAGAGAAAGAGGAAAAACTAAAACAAAGAAAAAGTTAATTTTTGACCATTTACAAGTAGTGGGAGTGTTGCAAAGCAAAAATATATAGTGGCAATACTAATAATTTGGTGTTAAGTGAAATGATAGAGAAAATTGGGCTAAAAATGATAGTGTATCCTAGTCCTTAGAAGATGCCATGTGTCATAACCCAAAATTACCTAATAACTTACAAAAAAGCTTATTAAACTATGGCATGCAACCCTACTAGCGAAATTCCTTAAGAGATTGAAACTAGAAGATACACTACCCTCAAACAAGCTACTAGTCTATCCTTCTAAGTTGATTTCTAGTTTAGCCACACCTCGCTCACCCATCCCTACAACTCACATAGTTCCAATTATGGAAGTGTACTAGGTGAGAGGATTTCCCTTTGGCTTCACCCACATATTACATAAGAAAATATCTTCTCCCCTTCCCATATTCGTAAGGGTAGCTATGAACCTTATTCACTACATACTTCATTCTATGCAGTGGTTCCATGCATCACATGTGTAAGCTTACCACTTCCTATTCTTTGGAATTGGTAGCTTCAAAACTTGCTCACTACATAAGTCAATCTATGCAATCAACCTTTTTCCCTTTCGTCAATCGAAGAGGTTCACGCTAATCTCTACATTCTACATATGTATTTCTATATAGTGTACTAAGCATGTTAAGAGTAAGTCCTCATTCTCCATTGTTGAGAGTCCAATAATATTAATCGACTACACAATAGCTTTTGGTCTAAGATTCCTTCCATTGGAAAGCATTTGACTCAATAGTTAATGGTCTTTCATTAATGCATACCTAGAGTAATAATACCTATAACACAAGGGTTATTTAATCATTAATCCTATCTCTAAACACATACCTCTAAGGTTGTCTTCATTTATAGTCTAGACTAGCACATGGAGAAACCGCATTAGAATGAATTCCATTCTTAAAAAATGGATGTTCTCTGTAAGTGGCCTTACATAGTCTAACACAGTCCATTCTTCACTACAACAAAGGAGGTTTCTTTAAAAACATAAACCATTGTTACCCATTTCTATTTCCTAGCATGCTTCCCTCGATAACAATGTATCCAAGGTAAAAGGGCTAGTTCATAACCAAGGATACACACTCACTGTTACTTCCTAGCTTACCCACCAACACACGAACCTAGAGCTTAACGTAACTCTTTGGCACATCCGATAATCGAGATATCAAGTGGTGAAAGTTTCAGTTGACCAACTATCAAACTAGGAGTGCTTCAGAACCATATTTATTCTTGGATTTAATTACAATGATTTAACCTTTAAGTCCTAGTTTTGAGGATTAAGCTTCTAGTCTAATCATAACGAAGATCAATTACTTGTTTATCAACATAAATATAATTTAAACCATCACCACATAAATGCATGAAGAAAACATGTTTCAGAGATATTTATAAAGCATAAAGAGAAAACATAAATCAAACTTGTTCATCATAAATACCATTGGCATTAATTTACTCAATTACAAATTGATTCATTACACATTTCTTTTCTAGCCGATCATCAGTTGTTCATAATGTAAAACCAGATAGACATATTATTGTCTAACCAATAAGGTAACACATTCTTCTATTACAGAGCTTTGATATTTAGGGTCCTTGCTTCATAGTAGCAACAACCTCACTCACTTCTCAATAGAATTTGTACCGCCACTTGATATCGTTAAAGGTGGAAGCTTCAAAAACCACCAAGAAAAGACTACCTTGGGAAGGGATCAGAGATGACTCCAAGAAACTCATTGCTTCTTTATTAACATGCATTCTTAACATCAAATAAACACTCAAATGGTAACTCCTTTATAATTACCCATTACCTACTTGAAGTATTTTTCAAAGTAACTCCGTAGAAAAGCTTATGAGAGAATAAGCAATACACATAACAGAGGTATAACTAATATACTCCACATTCTTTAACTAACAAAAAAGAGAAAAATACTTCATTCTTTCCCTAAAAATCATATATCCAAAACTCTTTAAAAAAGACAAAACTTCCCAAAACTCTATTAACCAAGAGTGCAACATCTCTAATAGCAGAAAGAAAGCTTGTCTTTAAATACAATGAAACTATATCAACCAAAGGTGACACACAACATCTTTTTCATTCACAACCACTCAAAAATTATTCAGAGGAAAACAACATTCATGTGTAACAAAAGAACTTTCCTATCCTAAGAAACAACAATTCTATCTTTCACTACTAAGTGATATTCTTTCTGATATCTTCCAAACCAAAATACAACAAAACATATGCATGTTTGTATATAACTAAGTCTTGAGTCCTTGACATAGGTTCATTCATGAAAGACACATAATCCTACATATTGCCCTTGATGACGTCTATGTGTGGCTCATACAATATGTCACTATTCCTTTAATAACCACGTGGTAAGCTCCTCCTACATATTTCCAAAGAAAGAATAATGCACAGGAATAGGTTTTAGGCAGCACATTACTCTTGTTAAAGACTTTAACATGCAACAATCAAAAGATAAGTTTTACTAGTTTAAACAGAAAGATACCACACCATTCATTCAACTGGTTTTACCTATCTTTCCATAATATTTAAACCCTATTCCAAAATACAATTAGATTTCCTAGACATCTTCCTTCATGGAAATTTAAACCGTTCAAACTTAGAGTCTACCTGGTTTGCTTACCTACGTTCCACTAGAGATGATTATAAAGTTAGATTTCACTGGTTCGCTTAACAACGTCCTTCCAGAAAATGATTTCTCCTTTTTTTTTAGTTGGTGGTCCTCTCTCTTCTTGCTCTGCACTTTGTTCATTTTTGGTCATCTACCTCCCTTCTTTCCAAGCTACACACATAGCTCAATGACTAACCAACCTCCTACGAACATTACAAGCACGATGATCATGACCCGACTGGCCGCACAATGTCCATTTTGGTTTTCATAAAATTTGCTCATAAATCTTATTTTCTAAAAACAATACAAGCCTACCCTTTAAAGAGCACAATCAATCATTTAAAAATATAATTATTTTTCCATTATATTTTTCCCATAATTCAATAATAAACTCCTTCCAACAATTTGGTTATCCAAAAGAGATTATCAACCAAAAAATATATATATATATATATATATATATATATATATATATATAATGGAAATAATAAATTCAACACTCATTTATTTTTTTCAAATAGATATTTCCAAACCAAAAGCAGTTTTAACATGAAAAGATCATTATGCAACAAACAAGTTTTCAGATCATGACATGCATCTCCATGAATGGAATATTTATCCAAGTTATCCCAATTAGTTTTCCATCTAATACCCATCACATCATTTCCCTCAAGGTATCTTGTTCTCGGTGGTTGCTTCTTTCTTCCACCTACAAGAAATATTTTTCCTGCAACAATGTGATTTATTAGCAACATCACATTTACATTTATACATGTATAACTCACAAAACATAAACATGAGATTATCCTATATTCCATTGATAAATTGTTAAGTACCAAGATAGGTATTTAATATTGAATAATTTAATATTGCATTGTATAATGGTATGAGCCATAAATTAATTATTGAGTAAGGAAGGCCACGTGTCAAATTAGAAATAGGTATGTCATAGAATCATATTTGTAACCGTTGGTGGAATATTGTCATATGTAACTGCAAGGAATATTGTCATATTATTATGCACTTTGTAACTCATGGAAGGTGAACCATCACACTCTTGTATAAAGAGAGATCTACCCCCATTGTGAAAGGATCTATGATGTATTCTTGGATAAGTCTTGGCTCATGGAGCTAGAGATCTTGTGGAGTGGCTTCCTTCCAAAAGGAACATTGTATGGTGTTCTCCTACCTCAAGGGTATAATCAATCTCTATTTTGTTGAGAAATTTATTGTGCAATTAATTTATTTGTGGATGCATGTTGAATATTTATGCAAATTGTTGAATGATTTATGGAATGAGAAGAGAGTTTCACTACATAAATCACGTACATATTCCACTATTATATTAGAATATAAGTGTTTTGCATCAATCCAAAAATAAAGTCAATCAAAATATTCCATCCTCAAGCAGAAGTAAACCATAAACTTATGGAAATGAAAAGTCTTGCCAAGGGAGGGTCATGACATCCTCCCCCTCCTAGGCTTAACACAACCCTCTGTGTTACATTCAAGTTTTCCAACACATACAAACAATTACATTGCATGATAAAACAAAAAAGGAAAATGCTTTCAAAAGTCTGCTACTTTCTTGTAAGTAGCATTTCATTTCGAGAACTTATCCCACTAGACCTTGCATTACTCCATAGGTCCTTTTCACATAGATTTGGATCAAAACTCAAGGATCCTTACTAGTCGAACCTCTATAGCCTTTGGGTTTGCCATCTACAAATTTGAAAAGTCCCACACATGCTCAGGGTTAGCAACATACTTCCTAAGCAAAGAAATATGAAAAATATCATGAATCTTGGACAAACTAGGTGGTAAGGCAAGTTGATAATCCACAGGACTAATATTCTCTAAAATTTCAAAGGGTCCTACAAAAATAGGGTCCAATTTTATGGATTTAATGGTGCTCTTCAATGGTCTCACCCTGAGAAACACTTTGTCACCAACAACAAATTCATGAGGTGATCTCTTCAAATCGATATAACTCTTTTGTCAATCTACAACTTCTTTTAGCATTTCCTTGATCATCCTTAACTGCTACTCCATTTCTATGACCATATCTGGACCAAGCTCAATCTGATCCTCTATATTGTTCCATGATAATGGTGTCCTACATTTCCTACCATACAATGCCTCAAAAGGTGCCATGCTTAGAGAAGAATGATACCTATTATTGTAGGTAAATTCTACCAGGTGTAAGTAATCCTCCCAATGGGTCTTCTGGTCCATACAATACATGCGAAGCATGTCTTCTTGCACTTGGTTCACTCTTTTAGTCTATCCATCAGTTTTAGGGTGATAAGAATAACTTATATTCAACCAGGTACCAATGGCATGATGCAAAGCCTACCAAAACTCGAATGTGAATCTCAAATATCTATCTGATATAATTACTTCTAGAAAACCATGAAGTCAAAATATCTCTTTGGTAAATCTATTAGCCACCACCACAATGTCATATTTAGTGTTTTTAGGAATAAAATGCATGAACTTGGTCAATATTTCAACCACCACTAGGATAGCATCATGCTGTAATAAATTTTTAGGTAGCCCTACTATAAAATCCATCATAATTACCTACCATTTTTGCTTTGGTACATCATGCGGATACAAAAATCTTACAGGATGTTTGCATTTTGCCTTAAATTTCTGGCATTCGAGACAACGAGTGATAAATTCATTCACGTACCTCTTCATCCTAGGCCAAAGAAAGTTTTCTTCATATTCTCCCTCATATTTGCTCCCCCGAGGTGAGAAAAATATAGTGATCTATGCACTTCATTCAAGACCATCTTCCTTAAATCACCTGCTTCAAGAATAACTACCCTATCCTTGAAGCATAGGAAACCATATTTGAGGCTAAAATATTTGTTATCCTCTAGATTTCTTCTCATCCTTTCAAGAATTTGTTTGTAGTATGCATATTGATATTGCATATTCCTGACTTGTTCTATAAAGTCTACATGGATGCGAGACAAGATGACTTTATGTCTCCTTCTACTCAGCACATCAACCACTTTATTCTCCTTTCCTTTAATGTACTCAATACCAAAATCATATTCCACAAGAAATTCCATATTGTATACTCTGATGATTTATCCATAGCTCAAAATATCTCCCTACCAAATAGTGTCGCTAGCTCTGGAGAGCAAACACCTCCGCTGCTAGCTCTAGATCATGAGTCACATAATTGACCTCATGTTGCTTTAATTTCCTTGACCTGAAGGATATTACCACTTCTTCCTAGGAGAGAACCCAAACCAAATCTTACAAGGATGCATCTATACACACTAAAAAACTTCCCTGGGGATCGGGTACCTTCAATATAGGAGGTATGGTAAGCTTTTGCTTAAGCATTTCAAAGGCTACCTTACATTTATCTGCACATTGGAATTTTTCCCCTTCCTCTGTAGGTTAGTCATTGGAGAGGTAATCTTGGCATAATATTTTACATAGCGCCTATAGTACCCTATCAAACCCAAGAAGCTTCAAACCTCTATAACATTTGTTGGTGGTGGCCAATTCAAAATAGCTTCTATTTTCCTAGGATCTACTACGATCCCTTTTGCTAAAACAATGTGTCCTAGATATTGCACTTCTGACACATAAAAATCATACTTGGATAAATTTCCATACAACTAATTTTTTCTTATCAGTTCCAGTAAAACCCTTAGGTGTTTATCGTGTTCTACCTTATTTTGGGAATAGATCAAAATATCATCCAAGAATAATAACACAAATTTATCCAATTGCTTCTTGAAGATACTATTCATCAAATTCATAAATGCAGCTAGAGCATTTGTTAAACCAAAAGGTAAAACAATGAACTCGTAATGTCCATAACGAGTTTTGAAGGTTGTCTTGTGAGTATCCTCCTCCAAGATCCTCAGTTGGTGATATCCAGATTTCAAATCAATCTTCTAAAATATTGTGGCATCTTTAAGCTGATCAAAGCAGTCTTCATTACTGGGTAGGGGATATCTGTTCTTGACAGTTGCCTTGTTCAACATCGTATAATCAATACATAATCTTAAGGAACCATCCTTTTTCTTCACAAATAGCACTGGTGCACCTCAAGGTGACACACGATCTAATTAGTCCTTTATCCAGTAACCCCCATAACTACACTTTCAACTCTTGGATTTCTATGGGGTTCATTTTGTATGGAGCCTTGTGTATGGGTTCTATTCCAGGTTGGAGCTCAATTGTGAAGTCAAATTTTTGTTTAGGTGGTAATATCGACAAATCCTCTAGAAATACATCCCTAAATTCTTGCATAAGTGGGTATCTCCTCAACACTTATTCCTTCTTATCATCATCTAAATCATTTATCTTTACAACATAAACCATTCTCCATTTTTTCATGGCTTTCTTGAGTTGCATTGTTGATAGAATTTGGGGTTGGAAATCCCCTTGTAGGTTGTACACCCTTTGCTCTTTCCCACTATCATCCATGTACTCTATCCATCTATCTTGAAAGTTGAATACAACCTTATGTGCATGTAGCCAATCCATTCCTAGGACCACATCAAAGGTATGCAAAGGTGCTACATAAAAATATCCTAGGGTCATCCCACTAGGTAAGGCAATTTCTACCATGGGGTAGCACTGACTCATAGAGTAGGTCTACCCCGAGCCATACTCAACTTTCCACCCATGTGCCAATATTCTAGGTCTTTTAGAAATATCTCTAATTAAATTAGTGGAAGAAAAACTATCCGTAGCACCATTGTCAATTAAAATTTTAACATTCCTACCAAAGACCTTACCCCTTATTAGAAATGGTGTGGCTTTTCCTTCCAGATCCTATTTTTCTATCATCACAAAAATTTTGTGCACTAGTTCCTGTAGGCGCAAAATGGCCACATATACTTAGAATTTTTTTAAAAATTTTACTAAGGCACAAAGACTACATTCCACACACATCCCAGTGTATTTTGAAGCGGATCCGCGATGAAGGTAACAAATCCACCCAACACTTAGGTTTTACACTTGGAGAAATTTTGCACTGCATTCCTTTTTCTTGGCTCCAGATTGGCAACAAAGGTTTTGAATCCGTAAAAGTTTTTGGAGAAAGGTGACATCAGCAAAAAATTAGTGCGGATTAGTGATCGCTTTGTATTTGTGATACCCTTCAAAGTGACTAAGTGTTGGAAAACTAATTTTGGAGGACATATAGAGTATTTTTGCCTAGAATGGTGACATAAGGTGGAAAATAGTGTAAAGAAGTGTGGATTCGTAAAAAGCAAAATTTTGTCCAACTCTTTCCTGGAATGGGGACAAGTAATGTTTTCTCTAAGGCCAGTGTAGAATGAAGATAGAGTTGCTTAACATTGTGGTGGGTCCAGAATGGAAATTTAGTACCAATACTCTTGTTTGGGTCCGGAATGGAATCTGCAAGAATTTCAAAGGAAGTATGACATCATCAGGTTTTTTGTGCGGATTCACTTCAACTTCAAAGCTAATGAAGAAAAATAGATAATAGGTAGCGGATTTCATCCCACTCCATTTGTAATGCATTTTAGTTCGAATTGGTGTCTTGATGTCTCTAAAGCATGGAGGATGATGTCATCAAATATTTTAAAGCAAAATGGTGCAATGATCTCTTCCTATCATTACTCAAAGATTATTTCAAATAGATCGTATCCATATGATGGAAGAGATCAACGATTGAGAATTGTTGAGTAGAATGAAATAAAATAAAAGCATTTTCACCAGGACTGAAGAACAATTAGTTGGAGGAGGAAGTCGAAGCACCGAGGGTTTCAAGAAACCAGAACCAGATATAGTTGCAGATCGACAATGGTATAGGGATCCCAAGAAAGATCCATGATGTAGATGTGATATCCAATGAACAAAAATCTAGTTCAAGCCAACAACCAACAAGTTATAGAGGTTCAAGTTACCATGGCGATCCACTTGCAACAGATTTCTCGAATATCAAACCAATAAGATTATGCCAGCTAGGACTCTCTCCTAAGCTATGGAAGAGTTAATCTTTGTAATGTTCCTTATTATTTTTCAATTTTACAAACTATAAATAGAGGTCGAACCCCTATTTTTAAGTGTCGGCTCTAGTGTGTTTGCCTGTACCACTATAAATTTTCTTGAAGTTAATGAAAGGAGCATTACACTAATTTTTACCTCAAAGCTTGTGTCTTCATTTATCTAATATTAGAGGTTCAAATTCTAAACCTGTATTTCTATTAATACTTGAATAATTAGTTTTAATGGCTTATTGAATGCTAGGGTAATTGAAATATGCTTTCTAGATTGGTTCTATGTTGTTAGGGGTTTATTTTTGTTAAATCTAAATAGTGATTAATTATGTTATTTGGATTGTCATTTTTTGGGTATTGGAATTGCTTTTGCAACATTTCTCTGCTATGTTCTAATGTGTGAAGGTACTCAAGTTTTTGTGATAATGTTGATCTAAGTAATGTATCTTTGATATGACTTTTGGGAGCTGTTTATTGTGGTAACAATGTTTTTAACCTATCCGTCCAACTATTTTTCACTTTTTCTAACCCTAATCTCTCTCTAACCCTAATATCAAAAGCCCAAGTGAGCATAAAAGTGTCAAAAATCTATTTAAGTTGACAAGGAACCAACCTACTCTGGAGGTTAGATCGGGAACTTTGTTTTGGTCTATACCAATGATGAGTGCTGAGTTGTAGCTATCGGGTGCATGCCTAGAAAAAAAGTAGGAAGATAGATAATTGCAGTGTTGAGTAAAGCTCAAACACAATTTAGTGTCCAATAGTTTTTGGCATGCCCGGTGGGACAAGTTCACAAGAACACAAAAGCCCATCACTAATTAATGGTCTATTTTACCCAGAGGAATCAGGATTTGGTGAATTTTCTTGACCTTATTGAGCAAAGAATAGTAAATTAACCTGGTGACTCCCTAGTCTGTAAGCCTAGAAAATAAGTATCCTTGTAGACCAATGCCCTTTCATGTATACCAGGTCATTAAGAAAGAATAACCATGATTCTTTCTTCTTTTATGAGTTACCTTATATAGGGACAACTATTATAAGAAGTTTGCATATAAATTTTGAAGAAGAGGTCAATTCCCTTGAAGAAAATCCTGCAATTGATCAGAATAAAACCCCTATAGTAACCCCACCTGGAAATATGGTAGCTAATGCAAATCAAAATCAAGGAAATCCCCCACCAAATCAACCCCTGCAAAAGTACCCCAGTTGGGATACAGTTGGCCCACTTAGCCTACCTCAAATGCATGCCATTCCCCTAGCCTTATATAAAGTTATATCCACTTATGATGGATCGGGAAAAATTGCATATGAGCACTGTCAAGTTATATTAAACTTGGAAGCTATCCATAATATAAAGAATGAGGATGTTATTGTAAGGATTCTAGCCCTGTCTTTCAGAGGAAATATTTTACACTAGTTTAGGACCCTAGAAGACTGTACCATTACCTCATGGGCTTCATTAGTAGAACCATTCATATATGAATTCAATGAATCTGCTGACCCCTTCTCCCTCCTTAATCAGTTTACCTCTATACAAAAGGGTCCCCAAGAATCAATTTTAGATTTCAATCTAAGGTTCAATAGAACATGGAAAAGAATTTCCCCTATAGCTCGACCAACTACAATCTTAAATTATATGTATTATATCAGATATTTGGGATCAAAAATTGGTTTACAAACCCAAAAATCTAGAATTGAATATTTCCCTTAAGTTTATAATGTTGTGGTTCATGCAGAGAATGTTTTAATCAATGTAGGGAGATTTACCCCAAAGACTGCTTTGCCCTATGATCAAGAGACTAGCAGTTCTTAGGGTCAATCAACAACTACATCATACATGGATCCCCCTCCATTGTCATCCCCACTTCCACAAATGGCATCCATTCCTTAGCCAAGACCCAAAATAGTTCCTTTTTATCCACTTCCCAACAAGGTTACCCAAGAAACCTCTGTCCTCCTAGACATTCAAAATACATTGAAGACTCTCAATAACAAGATGAATTCTATGGAGAAAATGGAAATGGAAATATCTTAGCAAAGAATATTCCCATACATAAATAAGGATCAGAGACCTGGTCCTAGTAATAGTTTTGGTCTCAAAGTGAATGCAATGTATGAGGAACCAGAATGTTCTTTAGAAAATACCCTTCCAAATATCTGGTGTTTGGTGTGTAATGATTCACATGATTCTCAATCTTGTGTTATGTATCAAGATCATGTACAAATGGCTATGGAAAAAGCAGAGAGAAACAAAAAGGGGAGAATCAACATGCTCTGGAAGCAAGATCAGATCATGGTAGAAAAATATCTGGAGGAAGATAGCCCAATTGTTGTTATGACAAGGTTTGGAAGGAAAACTATCTAGGTAGAGCCTCAAAATATGAAATAATTCTAAGTTCCATCTCAAAGAAAGAATTACCAGCTTCCCTAAAGTAATGATATATTTCCTATCCCTTAGGCTAAAGGAAAAAAAATAGATAGTTTGCCTAAGAGGTTGGAGAAAGAAACTAAGGAAGACCTAATGAGATATAAAGATGGAGCACAAGAAAGACTTAGATTCCCCTCTATCACCAAAATGTAAAGAATAGAAGATACTCATAATTATAAGAGAAAATATGGTGAGCCAGAAAGAAGGCCTAAAATACATGCCCTGGTTAGATCAGAGTATAATATTGTGGAAGAAATAAAAAATATTCTATCAAAAGCTAGTTTATATGATACTCTCTTTATCCTTGGTTAGATAGATCTGCTTAAGGCTTCTCTCAACAAATATCCCTGCAATAGACATACCACCATAATCCTGAGCATACCCTCTGAGAAAAAAGAGATGTCCCCTACAAATCTAAAAAATAAGCCCCCTCCGTTCTACATATATCTAAGGATGGAAGGATGGGTAGTCAAAAATTGCATGATAGACTCAGGATCATCTACTATAGTTATGCCTAAAGCAGTCTGTGAAGAGATGGATATGGAATATACCCAATCTTGTTCTAGAGTATTACAATTATATGGGACACTAGTAAAAATAGTGGGAGTCATAAAGGATGTTTTGTTGAGGTTACACAGAGCCCCTAGGGTAACAATAGTGCAAGAGATAGTAGTAGTGGATCTAGAGCCATATTTTAGTTTATGCCTTTCAAGAGAATTTACTCCAAATTTGGGAGGGTGTATGTATATGGACTATTCCTACATGGTGATCCCCTTCAAAGGAAAGAGAATCAAGATAACACTAAAAAAACTAGTATCTTATCATATAGAAAAGATAGGGGAGGATATGTGCAATCTTACTCCAATGGAAGAATTAGAACTAGTCGACAACTTTGAGGATTTAGAGATTGAGGATGAGTTACCTTTCAGAGAAGATTACAGTCAGTTTGGAACTGGCATGGGAACATATAGCATTTTAGCTGAATCAGAGAAGAAAATTCCTATTATATCCAATCAAGATTTGAGAGAAAAGGAAACATGGATAATGCATTTCGATAGTGGTAAGTGCCAAAATGGTGTAGGAGCTAGAGTAGTACTAAAGTACCAGTCGAAAGGGATAAAGAGTTTCACCTATAGACATACATGGTGATGTATAAAAAATGCTATAGAATATGAGGCTCTATGCCTCAAAATGATACAAGCAAAGAGTATGGGAATTAAAGCGCTAAACATATATGGCAAATCTGAATTAATTATCCATCAGGTAAGAAATAGGTGCAACAGTAAGCACCATTACCTCAAATGCATGTCATTCCCCTAGCCTTATCTAAAGTTATATCCACTTATGATGGATCAAGAAAAATTGCATATGAGCACTATCAAGATATATTAAACTTTGCAGCTATCCATAATATAAATAATGAGGATGTTATTGTAAGGATTCTAGCCCTATATTTCAGAGGAAATATTTTACACTAGTTTAGGACCCTAGAAGACTGTACCATTACCTCATGGGATTCATTAGTAGAACCATTCATATATGAATTCAATGAATCTGCTGACCCTTCTCCCTCTTCAATCAGTTTACCTCTATACAAAAGGGTCCCCAAGAATCAGTTTCTGATTTCAATCTAAGTTTTAGTAGAACATGGAAAAGAATTCCCCCTATAGCTTGACCAGTTGTAAGCTTGAATTATATGTATTATATCAGAGCTCTAGGATCAAAACTTGGTTTACAAACCCAACTATCTAGAATTGAATATTTCCCTCAAGTTTATAATGTTGTGGTTCATGCAAAGAATGTGTTAATCAATGTAGGGAGATTACCCCTAAAAATTGCTTTGCCCTATGATCAAGATACTAGTAGTTCTCAGGGTCAATCAACAACTACATCATACATGGATCCCTCTCCATTGTCATCCCCACTTCAACAAATGGCATCCATTCCTTAGCCAAGATCCACAACAGTTCCTTTTCCTCCACTTACCACTCAGGTTCCACAAGAAAAATTTGTCCTCCTAGATATCCAAAAGACTTTGAAGACTCTCAGTAACAAGATGAATTCTATGGAGAAAATGGAAAAGGAAATATCTTAGAAAAGAAGATTCCCATACATAAACACGGATCAAAGACCTATTCCTAGTAATAGTTTTGGTCTCAAAGTGAATGCAATGTATGAGGAACCAAAATGTTCTTCAGAAAATACCCTTGCAAATATCTGGTGTTTGGTGTGCAATGATTCACATGATTCTCAATCATGTTATGTATCAACATCATGTACAAATGGCTATTGAAAATATGATAGGAACCAAAAGGGGAGAATCAACATGCTTTGGCAGCAAGATCAGATCAAGGTAGAAGAAGAGATAGAGGAAGATAGCCCAATTGCTATTATGACAAGGTTTAGAAGGAAAACTTTCCAGGTAGAGCCTCAAAATATGGGATAATTCTAAGTTCCATATCAAAGAAAGAATGATCATCTTCCCTAATGTAATGATACATTTCCTATCCCTCAGGCTAAAGGAAAAGAAAAAATAGATAGTTTGCCTAAGAGGTTGGAAAAAGAAACTAAGGAAGACCTGATGAGATCTAAAGATGAAGCATAAGAAAGGCTTAGATTCCCCTCTATCACCAAAAGGTAAAGAATAGAAGATACTCAGAAGTATAAGAGAAAATATGGTGATCCAGAAAGGACTGAAAGACATACCGTAGTCAGATCAGAGTATAATATTGTGGAAGAAATAAAAAAAAATCCATCAAAAGCTAGTTTATATGATACTCTCTTTATCCCTAGTCAGATAGATTTGCTTAAGGCTTCTATCAAAAAATATCCTTGCAATAGACATACCACCACAATCTTGAGCACACCCTTTGAGAAAAAAGAGATGTGCCCTATAGATCTAAAAAATAAATATCTCTGAGGATGGAAGGATGGGTAGTCAAAAATTGCATGATAGACTCAGGAGCATCTACAATAGTTATGCCTAAAGCAGTTTGTGAAGATATGGGTATGGAATATACCCAATATTATCCTAGAGTATTACAATTGTATGGGACACTAGTAAAAAAAGTGAGAGTCATAAAGGATGTTTTGATGAGTTTACATAGAGCCACTGAGGTAACAATAGTGCAAGAGATAGTAGTAGTGGATCTGGAGCCATATTTTAGTTTATGTATTTCAAGAGAATTTACTACAAAGGTGGGAGGGTGTATGTATATGGACTATTCTAGTATGGTTATCCCCTTCAAATGAAAGAGAATCAAGATAACACTAGAAAAACCAGTATCTTCTCATATAGAAAAGATAAGGGAGGATATGTGCAATCTTAATCCAATGGAAGAATTAGAACTAGTCAACAACTTTGAGGATTTAGAGATTGAGGATGAGTTGCCTTTTAGAGAAGATTACAACAGTTTGGAACTGGCATGGGAACATATAACATTTCAGCTGAATCAGAGAAGAAAATTCTTGTTATATCTAATCAAGATCTGAGAGAAAATGAAGCATGGATAATGCATTTTGATAGTGCTAAGTGCCAAAATGGTGTAGGAGCTAGAGTAGTACTATAGTTCGAGTAATAAAGGATAAAGAGTTTCACCTATAGAATGATATGGTCATGTAAAAAAAATGCTATAAAATATGAGGCTTTGTGCCTCGAAATGATATAGGCAAAGAGTATGGGTATTAAAGCGCTAAACATATATGGTGACTCTGAATTAATTATCCATCAGGTAAGAAAAAGGTACAATAGTAAGCACCATTACCTCAAATTCATGCCATCTCCCTAGCCTTATCTAAAGTTATATCCACTTATGATGGATAAGGAAAAATTGCATATGAGCACTGTCAAGATATATTAAACTTGAAAGCTATCCATAATATAAAGAATGAGGATATTATTGTAAGGATTCTAGCCATATCTTTTAGAGGAAAGATTTTACACTAGTTTAGGACCCTAGAAGACTGTACCATTACCTCATGGGATTCATTGGTAGAACCATTCATATATGAATTCAATGAATCTGCTGACCCCTTCTCCCTCCTTAATCAGTTTACCTCTATACAAAAGGGTCCCCAAGAATCAGTTTCTGATTTTAATAAAAGGTTTAGTAGAACATGGAAAATAATTCCCCCTACAACTCGACCAGCTGCAAGCTTGACTTATATGTATTATATCAGAGCTTTGGTATCAAAACGTTTACAAACCCAAAAATCTAGAATTGAAGATTTCCCTTGAGTTTATAATGTTGTGGTTCATGCAGAGAATGTGTTAATCAATGTAGGGATATTTCATCCAAAGACTGCTTTACCCTATGATCAAGAGACTAGCAGTTCTCAGGGTCAATCAAAAACTACATCATACATGGATCCCCCTCCATTTTCATCCCCACTTGCACAAATGGCATCCATTCCTTATCCAAGATCCTCAACAGTTCCTTTTCCTCCACTTCCCACTCAGGTTCCCCAAGAAAATGCTGTCCTCCTTGATATCCAAAAGACTTTGAAGACTCTCAGTAACAAGATGAATTCTATGGAGAAAATGGAAATGGAAATATCTTAGCAAAGAATATTACCATACATAAACAAGGATAAGAGACCTGGTCCTAGTAATAGTTTTGGTCTCAAAGTGAATGCAATGTATGAGGAACTAGAATGTTCTTTAGAAAATACCCTTCCAAATATCTGGTGTTTGGTGTGCAATGATTCACATGATTCTCAATATTGTGTTATGTATCAAAATCATGTACAAATGTCTATGGAACAAGATGAGAGGAACCAAAAGGGGAGAATCAACATGCTATGGCAGCAATATTAGATCATGGTAGGAAAAGAGCTGGAGGAAGATAGCCCAATTGTTGTTATGACAAGGTTTGGAAGGAAAAATCTCTAGGTAGAGCCTTAAAATAAGGAATAATTCTAAGTTCCATCTCAAAGAAAGAATGATCAGCTTCCCCAAAGTAATGATACATTTCCTATCCCTTAGGCTAAAGGAAAAGAAAAAATAGATAGGTTGCCTAAGAGGTTGGAAAAAATAACTGAGGAAGACCTGATGAGATCTAAATATGAAGCACAAGAAAGGGTTAGATTCCCCTCTATCACCAAAAGGTAAAGAATAGAAGATACTCAAAAGTAGAAGAGAAAATATGGTGATCCAAAAAGAAGGACTGAAAGACATGCCCTGGTTAGATCAGAGTATAATATTGTGGAAGAAATAAAAAATATTCCATAAAAAGATAGTTTATATGATACTATCTTTATCCCTCATCAGATAGATATGCTTAAGGATTCTCTCAAAAAATATCCCTACAATAGACAGACCACCACAATCCTGAGCATACCCTCTGAGAAAAAAGAGATGTCCCATATAGATCTGAAAAATAAGCCCTCTTCGTTCTACATATCTTTGAGGATGAAAGGATGGGTAGTCATAAATTGCATGATAGACTCAAGAACATCTGCTACAATTATGCCTAAAGCAATTTGTGAAGATATGGGTATGGAATATACCCAATATTGTCCTAGAGTATTACAATTGTATGGGACACTAGTAAAAATAGTGGGAGTCATAAAGGATGTTTTGATGAGGTTACACAGAGCTACTGATATAACAATAGTGCAAGAGATAGTAGTAGTGGATCTGGAGCCATATTTTAGTTTATGCCTTTCAAGATAATTTATTGCAAAGCTGGGAGGGTGTATGTATTTGGATTATTCCAGTATGGTGATCCACTTCAAAGGAATGAGAATCAGGATAACACCAAAAAAACTAGTATCTTATCATATAGAATAGATAGGCGAGGATATGTGCAATCTTACTCCAATGGAAGAATTAGAACTAGTCAATAACTTTGAGGATTTAGAGATTGAGGATGAGTTACCTTTAAAAGAAAATTATAGTTAGTTTGGAACTAGAATGGGAACATATAGCATTTTAGGTGAATCAGAGAAGAAAATTCATGTTATATCCAATCAAGATCTGAGAGAAAAGGAAACATGGATAATGTATTTCGATAGTGCTAAGTGTCAAAATGGTGTAGAAGTGAGAGTAGTACTATAGTCCAAGTCAAAAGGGACAAAGAGTTTCACCTATAGACTGACATGGCCATGTACAAACAATGCTAAAGAATATGAGGCTCTGTGTCCCGAAATGATACAGGCAAAGAGTATGGGTATTAAAATGCTGAACATATATGGTGACTCTAAATTAATTATCCATCAAGTAAGAAATAGGTGCAACAGTAAAAGCCATTACCTCAAATGCATGCCATTCCTCTAGCCTTATCTAAAGTTAAATCCACTTATGATGGATCAAGAAAAATTGCATATGATCACTGTCAAGATATATTAAATTTTGCAGCTATCCATAATATAAAGAATGAGGATGTTATTGTAAGGATTCTAGCCCTATCTTTCAGAGGAAATATTTTACACTAGTTTAGGACCCTAGAAGACTATACCATTACCTCATGGGCTTCATTAGTAGAACCATTAATATATAAATTCAATGAATCTTCTGACCCCTTCTCACTCTTCAATCAATTTACCTCTATACAAAAGGGTCCCCAAGAATCAGTTTCAGATTTCAATCTAAGGTTCAATAGAACATGGAAAAGAATTACCCCTGTAGCTTGACTAGCTGCAATCTTGAATTATATGTATTATATCAGAGCTTTGGGATCAAAAATTGGTTTACAAACCTAAAAATTTAGAATTGAAGATTTCCCTTGAGTTTATAATGTTGTGGTTCATGTAGAGAATGTGTTAATCAATGTAGGGATATTTCTCCCAAGGACTGATTTACCCTATGATCAAGAGACAAGTAGTTCTCAGGGTCAATCAAAAACTACATCATACATGGATCCCCATCCATTTTCATCCCCACTTCAACAAATGACATCCATTCCTTAGCCAAGACCCACAATAGTTCCTTTTACTCCACTTACCACTCAGGTTCCACAAGAAACCTCTGTCCTCCTAGATATCCAAAAGACTTTGAAGACTCTCAGTAACAAGATGAATTCTATGGAGAAAATGGAAAAGGAAATATCTTAGCAAATAAGATTCCCATACATAAACAAGGATTAGAGACCTGGTCCTAGTAATTGTTTTGGTCTCAAAGTGAATGCAATGTATGAGGAACCATAATGTTCTTTAGACAATACCCTTGCAAATATCTGGTGTTTGGTGTGCAATGATTCACATGATTCTTAGTCTTGTGTTATGTATCAACATCATGTACAAATAGCTATGGAAAAATTTGAGAGGAACCAAAATGTGATAATCAACATGCTCTGGCAGCAAGATCAGATCATGGTAGAAAAAGAGCTGGAGGAAGATAGCCCAATTGTTGTTATGACAAGGTTTGGAAGGAAAAATCTCCATGTAGAGCCTCAAAATATGGGACAATTCTAAGTTCCATATAAAATAAAGAATGATAAACTTCCCCAAAGTAATGATACATTTTCTATCCCTCAGGCTAAAGGAAAAGAAAAAATAGATAGTTTTCCTAAGAGGTTGGAAAAAGAAACTGAGGAAGACCTGATGAGATCTAAATATGAAGCACAAGAAAGGTTTAGATTCCCCTCTATCACAAAAAGGTAAAGAATAGAAGATAGTCAAAAGTATAAGATAAAATATGGTGAGCCAGAAAGAAGGCCTAAAAGACATGCCCTGGTCAGATCAGAGCATGATATTATGGAAGAAATGAAAAATATTCCCTCAAAAGCTACTTTATATGATACTCTCTTTATCCCTAGTCAGATAGATCTTCTTAAGGCTTCTCTCAACAAATATCCCTACAACAGACAGACCACCACAATCTTGAGCATACCCTATGAGAAAAAAGAGATGTCCCCTAAATATTTGAAAAATAAGCCCCCTCCGTTCTACATATCTTTGAGGATGGAAGGATGGGTAGTTAGAAATTGCATGATAGACTCAGGAGCATCTACTACAGTTATGCCTAAAGTAGTCTATGAAGAGATGGGTATGGAACATACCCAATCTTGTCCTAGAGTACTAAAATTGTATGGGACACCAGTAAAAATAGTGGGAGTCATAAAGGATGTTTTGACAAGGTTACACAGAGCCCCTGAGGTAACAATAGTGCAAAGATATAGTAGTGGATCTGAAGCCATATTTTTTTTTTTGAAAAAAATGAAAACTTGTATTAATACAAAGAACAATTACAAACGGGAGAGAACACATCCCGACCCAGAGCAAAGAGCAACACAACAAGTGCAAAGCACAAAGGAAACACTAGCAACCACAGGGCAAAGAAAACAACAGGGGGCGAAAAGGTGACATGTCGCGAAATCGTGACATGTCGCGATATCACGGCAGTCACCCCCGTCTCGACTGCGTCGGTGCCAACAGTCGCGATAACGCGACATGTCACGAAATCGCGACATGTCGCGATATCACGACATGTCGAGATATCGCGACAGGAAGGGCCCTCGGTAGCCGCATGCAAAAGGAGTCACGAAATCGCAACGACAGCACCTTCCAGCAGCCAAACAGCAAAGGCGTCGCGAAATCGTGACTACAACTCCAAAGAGCACCAAAGCGCCAAAAAGGTCATGGAATCGCGACGGACTGTCTCCGCATCATCCAACCAACAAAGGCATCGTGAAATCATGACGAAGTTTCTAAACGACTCTCATGCCATAAAAGGGTCACGATATCACGACAATTATCCTCCCAACCGCTTAAGTGCCAAACATGTCGCGATATCGCGACAAAAATACCTTGCAGCTTCCAGTTTACCAAACTATCGCGATATCGCGATGAATTATCAACTTTTCTCTTCATCTTCAAAAGAGGTGCAAAATCGTGACATAATCTCAACAAGAGCCGTGATAGCGCGACATGTCGCGATATCGCGACAGAAACCCGCCAAAGGCCGCAAAGGCTCAACCTGTCGTGAAATCGCGACAACTTCTAGCTCGAGGCCGCGACGACACTACAGGTCGCGATATCGCGACAATTTTCCTCCCAGCCGCTTAAGTGCCAAACATGTCATGATATCGCGATAAGATTACCTTGCAGCTTCCCACTCTCCAACCTGTCTTGATATCGCTATGAAATTTCAACTTTGCTCTTCAACTTCAAAAGAGGTGCGAAATCGTGACAGGATCTCAACAAGGACCGTGATAGCGCGACATGTCGCGATAGTGCGACATGTCGCGATATCGTGACAGAAACCCACCAAAGGCCGCGGAGGCTCAACCTATCGCGATATCGCGACAGCTTCCGGCTTGAGGCCGCGACAGCACTACAGGTCACGATATCGCGACAAAAAATTTCCTTAGCATAAAAAACACTGCACATTATTTCAAAATTTGTTCAAGGCCTTGTCTAATCTCTGCATCCTCCATAGGCATATCACTATGTAGATGCATCCCAACCTCCCTCTCAACACCCATCTTAGCAAGGAAATCAGCCGCCTTATTAAGAGTTCTACTAGCATAAACAGGTATCACATCCTCTAATTCCTTCCAAAGCTCTTTAATTTGGGAGACCAGAATCCGCAGCCTCCAAGCTTTTAAGGCAAAGTTCCTCATGCAATCAAGAGCGCCAACCAGGATTTGGGAATCAGACTCAATGATTATCTTTCTATGACCCTGCTTGATGGCCCAGATGGAAGCAAATTTAATAGCAAAGGCCTTGGCTTCATTGTTTGTGGCATATCCCAGACCTTGCAATTCCCAATAGAGCACAGCCCCAACATGATCACGGTAGATTACTCCACTTCCAGCATTGCCCGGATTGCCTTTTGCAGCTCCATCAGTGTTGATTTTGATCCAGCCTTTTGGGGGAGGTTTCCAACAACTTCTTACCTATCTCTCAAGATCAGCAGCTCTCTCTTCCAGAGGCTTAGAAGCAGGCTGATTTTCCTCCTCAGCATAGATGGCAATGGTTTCCACTACTTTGCTCCAGATGACCTGCCATATCCCATCCATCGAAGAGAAGGTTTCACGAAAAATACGAGCATTTATTTCCAACCACACCTGCAACCAAATAAAAAGGAAACCAAGCTCCTAGCCAATTCGAAGAGCTTTATATGTAAATCTACCTCTCTTCTAGCTTTCCCATAAATTGGTCCGAGACAAGTCTCCAATAGCCTGAAGTTTAAAATGGGATAACCAACGATGCCAAATCTGTTGTGTGAAAGGACAATCAAACAAAAGATGATCAGAAGTTTCCTCATTCCTATAGCATAAAACACATTGGGAAGGACCAATGATGCCTCTGATTCTGAGATTGTCAAAGGTCAGGATTCCATTGTGCATCAGCTGCCAGGCAAAGAAGTTCACTTTCGGCCAGCCCTTGGGATGCCAAATCTTCCTCCATTCTTGAACTGGAAAAGAGTGTGGGGGGGGCTCTGGAAGGATCGAATCATAGCCCTCCTTCATAGTATAAACCCCAAGGTTCCCAAAGCCCCAGGCAAGCTCATCCTCCTCATCTCTCCTAGTAAGAAACCGTTCTGACAAGATTTTTTCCAGAGTTGGAGCCTGCTCCGGGGGGATTGGAATAGGCCATTCACCCAGCCGCTTGAACTTTTGAATCTTATACTCCCCCAATTGGCTAGTATTGAAGTAGCTCTCAATATGGATCCATCCCTTATCTTCTAGAGCTAATTTTAACGGATGAAATTTAGGAAAAACAGCAAGAATGGGAGGATTCTGATCCCAAGAATCAGTCTAGAACCGGGCCTTCTCCCCTCTCCCAACTTTCCAGAACAATTGATCTTTGATAATGCGAGATCCAAGCTTGAGAGCCTACCACACTAATGATCCATTACCCTCCAAAGGAAAGCGGCCCAAGTCATTGGGGTGAACAAGACCCAAGTATTTACTAGAGAGGATTCTCATGAAGAGGGACGTTGGCTGGGAAATCCACCTCCAATACAGTTTACCAGCCAAAGCCTGATTGTTAAACTTGGAGCTTCTTAATCCCAGCCCACCTTTTTCCTTGGGCTGGGTGACCTTATCCCATCCAACCAAGGCCCATTTCCTCTCTCCTTTGGCACCTTCCCAAAGAAAACTTCTAGCCGCTTTGTCCAGCTCTTTCCAAATTGAAGGAGGGGCAGCCAGGATAGATAATTTATAAATTGGCATGGCCTGAATAACAGACTACAGGAAAGTCAGTCGGCCCCCATAGCTTAACCATCTATGAGACCAGTGATTCATTCTCTCTTTGATGCCATCCAAAAGGTCCTTCCAAAAATTAGATTTCAGTTTTTTGAAATGCAGAGGAACCCCCAGGTAAACTATAGGAAGAGAGGTCCTAGTGAATCCCAAGATCTCAATAACTCTGTCTTGTGACCTTTGATCAAGATTAAAGAAGACCACTTTGGATTTTGTTTCATTGATGACTTGATTAGAGGCCCGGAGGTAGACGTTTAGAGAATCTCTGATTCCTCTTGCTTCCCTGAGGCTGGCCACTCCCACCAATCCAGTATCATCCACAAACTGTAAATGAGTCAAAACTTCAGCCCCAATTTTAATTCCTGTTATCTGTCCTTGAAGTCTTCTTCTCAAGAGGAGTCTGCCTAATCCTTCAGCCAAGATGAGAAAGAGATAAGGAGAGCAAGGGTCTCCTTGGCGAAGACCCCGAGAGGCTCCAAAAGGTGGCGAGGGAAGCCCATTAATTAAAATAGAGTATGAAGGCGTAGAGATACAGCTCATGACCCAGGCAATCCAGTCCTGAGAAAAACCAAATGCTGCCAACATCTTGACCAAGAAGCCCCACTCTACCCTGTCATAAGCCTTAGACATATCCAGTTTGATGAACATTCCTTTGTTACCTGAATTGTGCATAGTATGGATAGCCTCCTAAGCCAAGATAACTCCATCCAAGATCTGTCTCCCTTCAACAAAACCCCCTTGCTCTGAGGAGATTATATTTTGAAGAAGAGGTTTTAGTCTTTCAGCCATAATTTTAGTGATTATTTTATAAATCACATTGCATAAGGCAATAGGTCTGAAATCAGAAATGTGAACCCCCCCTCTCCTTTTGGAATTAAGGTGATGAAGGTGTGATTTAGAGCCTTGAGCATTCTTTTATTAGTTCTGGACTCCTCAATGACAGCCAAAACATCCTCCTCTAAGGTATCCCAGAAGGCCTGAAAAAACTCAATAGGGAAGCCATCAGGACCAGGCGATTTTCCAGTGCACATCCCAAAGACCACCTTCTTGAGTTCATCACGATCAATGGGCTTAAGAAGGGCCTGATTCTCTTCATGAGAGATAATAGAGGGAATGCCATCAATGACTTCATTTTGGGCTTCCACATCATGCTCCATACTTTCCTTAAAGAGGTTTGAGAAATACTCCATTGAGTGGGAGTGCATACCAGGGAGAGTGTCAAAAGAGTTTCCATTCTCGTCTTGAAGGAGTTCCATATTATTCAATTGTCTTCTAGCACAGGCAGAGTGATGGAAAAATTTTGTATTTGTCTCCTTCTAATAACCATGTGTTCCTTGCTCTCTATTTCCAGAAAATCTCTTCTTGATTATCAATGTCCTCAACCGCTTTGCGTAAAGCATCATCCTCGGATTTAAGATGCTCGGAAATGATTCCTTCCCTGAATTGTTTTTGCACCTCGTTCCATCTGGTCAACAAGGGAGCCCGTTGGAGCTAGAAATCAGATTTGTTAGTTTGCCTCCACTGTTTTAGTTTACTCTTAACAAAAAGAAGCTGTTTATGAAATTTGAACATAGCTGTCCCAAAAGGGAGATGACCTTCTTCCCACCACTATGGAATTTTCCTTCGAAGGTCCTCTTTTTGCAACCAAAAATTTTCAAATTTAAATGGTTTGTAATACTGCCCTGACATAGTCCCTCCCTCCAGCAAAATGGGAGAGTGATCTGAGACTGGGCCATCCAAAATCTGAAATTTGATATTCCATCTAAAAAAAGCTTCCTCCGAGACCAAAAACCGGTCAAGCTTAACCCTCCTGTTGTATGGCTCTCTTCTCTTATTAGTCTAGGTAAAGTTTGTACCAGGGCCTTTGATATCAACAAGGTTAAAGGCGGACTTGGGCAATTAAAATCCGGTCCCCTGTATCCAAAACTGGGATGCCACCTTCCTGATCCCTGGAAAATAATTTGGCATTGAAGTCCCCAACAATAATCCAATCAAAATCTTCCCAGGAGGACCTCATGTTTTGAACAACTTTCCATTGAAACCGCTGACCATCGATGTTTTGAGCCCCATAGAAGTTTGTAATTAAGACTTGTTCAGCTGTAACAATGTTCCTAAAAAGAGATGTGAGGACACCCATCCAAGCTATATGTTCTATTGCTATCCACGCCAAAGGGTTCCAAAGAGTAGAAATCCCTCCCGAGGCACCTAGAGCAGCCACAGCCATATGGCCAGCACCCCTCTAGATTCGACTGTCAGTTTTACTCATAAGGTCTAAAGACATTTTTGTCTCCTGAATGAGCAGAAAGTCTGTTTTACTTCTCTCTAAAAGTCTTTGAACAACAGATTGATGGGTTCTACTGTTTAAACCCCTCACATTCCAAGATTGAATAATCATTGGAAACCTTTGGAGCAATAAGAATCAATTGTTCTCGCCAATCCTCCATTGATTAGCTTATATACTTGCACTGCAATTAGATCCTTATTGGATTTCCTGCCCACCCCTTGGGAGTTACTATTTTTCGACCTCTTCTCCACCTGCGTAATCCCTAGAGCTGGTCTTTCTCCGATCTTTTCTGCATTTCCCATGGTGACATCCTTAATAACTGGCTGTGCTGGGGAGTGGATTACCAATGCCCCTGGGTTTTCTAGCTGCAAAATCTCAAAGGAGTCAATCACCTATTCTAGGACAGGGGTTGGTGAGGGAGGAGCATGAGAATGGATGATATTATCCTCAAGGTTCCCATCTGCTCCTTCCATAATTTGGTCTTCTTGATCCATAAGAGATTTGAAGATTTCATACCGGTTGGTTGGCTTGGGTTGAGCTTGCTCCTTGCCATTTCTCTTTTTGTTTCTTCTTCTCTTCTGCTGTTCAAATCCATCTTTCTGGGCATCAGAACCAAGGGGAATGATGGGTGGTTCCTTGACCGGAGTGGGCTTACCCTCTCGGGGGCGATTTGACATTCCTTGTGGAACATCTGCTTTGGTGCTAACGATATTTGGGCAGAACCTAGCAAAATGGCCATGCTTATGGAAAAATCTACATCAGAAAGGTAGGGCTTCATAGTCTAACTGCTGTATCCAGGATTGTCCTGCTAACTCCAGTTCCATCTCAGCTGGTAGCGGCTGGCTAATATCCAGTTCTACATAAATTCTAGCATAAACAACAGTGTTTCCTTCTATGGTATCTTTGGAAACTCCCAAATATCTACGTAGAGAGTTACCTATCAATTCAAGAATCTGCTCACCCCAAAACTCCATCGGGAGAGCATACAGTCAGATCCAAACCGAGATAGCCGTGGGCTCAATGTGAGGGTTGAAGCCCGCTCTCCATAGTTGGACAAATAACCCTGCAGGGCCATGGCTCCTCTTTTTTGATTCAAATGCTCTGTTTCTATCCGCTAAGGAGGAAAAACTAATAATAAAATACCCATTGCTTATGGGCCATAAGGAGTACTCACCGATAGGCTCCTAGTTTTGTCTCACCTAGGTGTGCAGAAAGTGCAGGGTGGGTCGGATACCCATGAATTTGCAAATCAGGTCATGAGTAGCACGATAGTTGATCGTGTCCTCGACCAAATTTGGTTCTATGACAATCTTTGGTCTGGAAGCGGATTGCGGGAGACATCCATTGACTCTGTGCACAGGAGAACCCTTGCCCGCATTCCTAGATAGCGAATGGTAAGCACTCTGCTGAGCTTCATCGTAGGAAGATGCAGGGTTTTCTATTAATATCTTGGCATAAGAGGTCTTCTTCCCATTGAGAAATCCTGGAGGAGACCCCATTGGGCCCTCCCGGGGCAACGAAAGAGCCGTCAACGAAAAACAACAACAAACCACCTGAGTCCCTGGTAGAATCTTCCCACCAGAAACCCTAGAGCCTCGGCCGACGACAGTTCAAAAAGTTTCCCGCCAAATCGCCAGAGCTCAAAAACCAGTTCCGTTACTTCCCTCAATAGATCTGAAGCCATATTTTAGTTTATGCCTTTCAAGAAAATTTATTGCAAAGTTGGGAGGGTGTATGTATATGGACTATTCCAGTATGGTGATCCCCTTCAAAGGAAAGAGAATCAAGATAACACCAGAAAAACTAGTATCTTATCATATAGAAAATATAGGGGAGGATGTGTAATCTTACTCCAATGGAAGAGTTAGAACTAGTCAAAAACTTTGAGGATTTAGAGATTGAGGATGAGTTACCTTTCAGAGAATATAATAGCTAGTTTGGAACTGGCATGGGAACATATAGCATTTCAACTGAATCAAAGAAGAAAATTCTTGTTATATCCAATCAAGCTCTAAGATAAAAGGAAACATGGATAATGCATTTCAATAGTTCTAAGTGCCGAAATGGTGTAGGAACTAGAGTAGTACTATAGTCCTAGTCAAAAGGGATAAAGAGTTTCACCTATAGATTGACATGGTCATGTACAAACAATGTTATAGAATATGAGGCTCTGTGCCTCAGAATGATATAGGCAAAGAGTATGGGCATTAAAGCACTAAACATATATGACGAATATGAATTAATTACCCATCAGGTAAGAAATAGGTGCAACAGTAAGCACCATTACCTAAGAGTTTACATAAATAGGGTATGTGATATGATGGAATCCTTCAGTACCCTAAATATAAAACTTGTTCCCTAAAAAAAGAATACTCTGGAAAAAATTATTTAACAACAAAGGGAGCTAACTTCACTCATTTTGCAAACTATGGAATCAAAAAAGCCAAGGGAATCAAAATGATTTTTAGACCTTTGGCAGGTTTTTGAAAGTGATGAAAAAATAATTGATTTTCTTGTTAGAGAAGCATGTCTCTCTACTATCCAAGAAGAGAATCCAGATGAGATTGATCAACAAGATATAATTTAAATAAGGAATAATCATATTCCTAGGGGATTGGTCACCTTGGAAAACCTATTTGATAATGAGGATAGGAAGAAGATCACAACCATAAAATTCAGTGAAAAAATCTATAAAGAAGTTGAAGTTGATATTGAAAAGAAGCTCAATGTTGGGATTCAGTGTTCACCAACATAATCAAAAAATATCAAGGCTTTTTGCCTTAAGTACCAAGAAATTGTGGCTTGGTCATATGAATATCTAAAGGTGTATGAAAAAGGGGTTATCCAACATACTATTGAGCTAGAGCCTAATGCTAAGCCTTTCAAGTAGAAGCAACGACCAGTCAATCCAAGGATCAAGGCCATTATGAGAGAAGAGCTTTTAAAGTTGTTGAAGGACAAGATCATCTACCCAATTAAACATTCAACCTGGGTAGCCAATTTGGTACTAGTAAGGAAAAATAATGGGGATATTTAATTGTGCATGAATTTTAGAAATATTAACCAAACATCCCTTAAATATCATTATCCCCTCCCACAGATTGATCAGATTTTATAGATAGTGGCGAGGGCAGAAAGGTTCTATTTACTAGATTGTTTCTCTGGCTATCACCAGATTTGGGTGAAAGATGAAGATCAATATAAAATAATTTTCACCAAAAAATGGGGCACATTTACCTACCAGAGGGTGCATTTTGGGTTTTCAAACACAAGAGCTACCTTTAGAGAGTAATGGACTAGGCCTTTGGAGAGCTAATTAATAAAGTCATTGATTCTGTGCATCCTTGCCTGAAATTGATAACAGCCATAGTAAAATTTTATGACCCCATGGTAAAGGCAGTTAAAATAGCCAAGGGTAAAATCCTATTTAGTGTCACTTCCACCTACTGCCATAAGATTTTTTCTATAGGGTCAGACCGTAACACCCAAAGAGTTTAAGGTAACCACCCAGGTCGAGTATTACTCTTTAGAAAAATGAGCCAATGAAGGAGAATCATTTAAGAAATGGGTGTATAAGCAACTTAATATTAAACCTAAGAAGAAATTTCCTATGGTCCCAATCCCTATCAAGAATTTCTCCATACCTATGTTATTTTCTATGTTGGCCTGTATGGAGGGTATGGATTTGGATAAAATGGTTCAAGGTTGGAAAATTATCGTGGCATATTGTATCTCTAATGAAAGGATGTATGAGGAAGGGGCCACAGAAAAGGGACCAGGGTTATTTATTTTTATTGGCCTACTTTTCTAGCTCAAAGGATTCATGAACAACTCGTAAGGATGAAGAGGAGCTCTGATGCTCCTAGTTTCATGCACTGCTCGAGTTTGGCATGGATGTTCTATGCTATTGTAAGGGATAATATGCCCTAGATACCAGTGAAGGATAAAACCAATGGGGTAGAACCCTTGTTGGTTTACTACTGGATGAGTCATTTAATAAATTTGTCTCAATCACTATCTTTGGTAGGTGTGGTTAGAAAGGAACTATAGAGTCTTTAATGAGTCTATCCATGATCATCAAACTATCATTGCCAAGATCCTATCCTTTGCCAATGAGAATGTGAACCTTATCCCTTTTGATAGTCGTAAACCTCATCTATAGGAGACCATGATTGCTCAATATTTAAGCTTAACCTTGTTAGATGAGTCTATGCCTAGGGTAGTCAACCCCAGAGCCAATGTTAAGTGGTCCCCACCTCCTACGGGTTGGTTTAAGCTTAATTTTTATGGAGCGGCTAAGGAAAATCTTGGTAGAGCAGGCACTAACGACATTGTGCGAGATCATAATGATAATATGATGCTTGCATTTTCTGAATATTTAGGAACAAGGATGAACAACGAAGCTGAAGCTAGAGCTATGTGGAGAGGCCTTCAAATGACTCAAGACTTAGAAGGAAATTTGATCATAGAAGGAGAATCTATGCATGTTATAAATATCCTCAATAATTGGAAAACACCTCATTGGAGGATTAAAACAATTGTTGAAGAGGCTAGGATCCTTTTCCAGGGAAGAAAGACAGAAAAGCCCAACATGTCTTTTGAGAAGCTAACAAAGTTGCTGATAAGCTGGCCAATTTGGGTGTCGATGGTGATGGACTTTTCAAATGGGAACACGGTGTCTCGAGCAAAGTAGAGGAGCTTATTCAACAAGAATACCAAGAATGATAGTCAAATTTACCAACAGGGAAGACACTGTAAGTTCGAAGGCTATGAGTATTCCTATCTCTTTTTTGAAATGGACTCACAATAAAAATTATCCGAGCTGTCAGTCTTGGTGGATGCTGCTTGGAAATACCACAAAGACTAATGGGGATAGTCACATGTCAGATAACATGACTCCTAGTCATCTTAGTAATTTGAGGTTGGTTGATAATCATAGGGCAGGAAATAAAAAACAATATAAGACTTCGAACCAAAGCCATGTGGACCACCAAATAGCCACCGCCATAAATCTAGCCAGTAGGTTCACTTATCCAAGGCTGATTGGCCAAGACGGGATGTCATCCCAAAGCATTTCATATACGGAAGAAAGCAATTACCAAAGAATTATTAAGAGTAACTATCAATACAGAGCTTGTGGGAGTTTTTTTAGTACTTTGCTGTGTGTCTGCAACTTTTTGTTTCTCCACTATTTCAAGGAAGGGATCTATGTCTGTTTCTTTTTTTGTAATTATGATGTAGGTGTGTTTTCTCGGGGTATACCCAAAATGTTGTATGGGAAGTTTCTTTTTGATAACAAGCTATGTGCCTTACCGGATGTAATGGCTTTGGTGGCATGTAGATTTTACATATATAGGATCCTTAGTAAGGACATGTTCATCAACAACCCTGGGCTGATTTTTGTAAAAGGTTTGGGTCAACTTGTAAAACCCGGTATTAATGCTATAGTATCTTATCTACAAAAAAAAAAATCCTTGTATGGATTAAAATAAGCTCCATGAGCTTGGTACATCAAAATGGATAGTCACATATTGCAACATGGATTCAAAAGAATTCCTTGATATGATAATATCTATATCAAGAACAATGGTTCTGACATAGTGATTCTAGTACTCTATATGGATGATATGATCATAACTGGAAGTTCAAAGAAAATGATAGATGTAGTGAAATATGACTTGAAATAATAATTTGAGATGACAGATCTAGGACTTCTTCACTATTGTCTTGGTTTAGAAGTGGCTCAGAAAAATAATCATATTAGAGTGACACAAAAGAAGTATGCTAAGACATTGATTGAGAAATATCACATGACTGATTGCAATCCAAAAGAAACTCCAATGGAACCAGGGCTTAAGTAATCATGATATGATACTTCTCCATAGTTAGATGGTACTCTCTATTGTTAGCTAATTGGGAATCTCATATATCTGACAAACACCAGGCCAAATCTCAGTTTTGCTATGGGTTATCTTTCAAGGTTTATGCAAGAACCTAAGGTGAGTAATTGGAAAGCAGTAAAATGGGTTCTTCATTATGTACATGGTAGTGCAGAATATGGCCTGGAGTACAAGAAGAATGATAATTTTTTCTTACAAGAATACACAGACTCAGACTATATTGGATCAATTTATGATCAAAAATCAACTTCTGGATACATTTTCCATCTTGGATATGGACTTGTCTCTTGGCACAATAAGAAGTAGTAGGTGGTTTCTTTATCTTCTACAGAGGCAAAATATCATGCAACACATGGAGAAGTTTGTGAGGTGATATGGTTGAGTCACATTCTTTCAAGTATGGGTCTTCCAAAGAATCTTCCAATTCACTTGTTTTGCGATAACCAAGGTGTTTTGAAGCTTGTCAAGAATCCAATGTTTCATGAACATACCAAACATATTGACACTCAATGTCATTTCATTCAAGATGAGGTTTCAATACACAAGATACAGCTCTAGTACATTTCCACCATTGAACAGGTTGCGAATATTTTCACTAAGAAACTTGGACGTGTCAAATTTGAGTTGTTTCGCAACACTCTTTATGTTTGAAAATAATGTAATAAGGGGGGGATGTTAGCATAGACTTTATACTATATTTTATTACATCATTTTACATGACTATAGTAAGTGCATTTTCTCACAAGCACTTCACTTAGTGCATATTGTAGTTAGGACATATTATAGTTACAAAGGTGGTTCCTTCTGTTGCAACTGCATGAAATGAATTACCACATTGTACTATATATTTTCCATATTATGAATAAAGTTTCTAATGCTTGATTCTCTAATTGATATTGGGATGAATCCATTTCCACTACCATGTATCTTTTGAATAGATCCCCAATAAAGGCACTACAAGGAGTTACACCTGAAGAAACTTAGTGTGGAAGGAAGCCTTCAATTGTGCATCTTTTGGTCTTGGGAATCAATATATACATGCATGTGCTAAAGCAACAAAGGATCAAATTGGATGCTAAGACCCTTCCATGCATACTCCTTGGGTATGATGATAAATAAAAAACTTATTGACCGATGGATCTAGTCACCAAAATATTATATATAAATAGAGAAGTGTTTTATGAAGTTTTTGAAACTAAGTTAGATGTTGAGGATTTTGAGTCTGAAGATGCCACATCATCAATTTTGAGCATAAATAATGATACAAAATTAGATAATAAAGTTTATGTAGAAGTCCTAAAAGTTTTTAATGAACCTGTAGCAGTTGGTGAATAGAAATTTATTATGTCTATAACTCCATCATAATGGAAAAAAAAAATCTAAAATGACTCACTAGTACCATCAAAGATGCTAAACTTGATTTAATTCTTGACATTAGTTCCACATGACCACATACTTAGAGTAGTACATATAAAGAAGTAAATATGGGCTTTATGATTTTAGTGATGGAGAATTTAGAACTAGAATTAGAGAATGAGGCACTCAGTTATCCATAGTGTAAGGCACCTATGAATGTAGAGTATAAATATTTGATGAAGAACAAAACATAAAAACTTATTGATCTGTCAAAAGGAAATAATTCCATAGACTACAAGAGGGTCTTAAAAATCAAATACAAGGTAGATAGATACATAAACAAGTATAAGAAATGGCTTGTTGAAAAGGGATATGCATAGAAGGAAGGGATATGTTATGAAGAGTCATTTGCTCCCACAACCAAGATTAAAACCATCCATGTAATCTAAGAACTAACAACATAGTTTGTTTAGAAACTTTAGTATGGGGATTTCAAGAGTGCCTTGTTTAATGATGATCTAAAAGAAGAGGTGCACATGATACAACCAAAATTATTTGTTATCAAAGGAAAACATTACAAAATATATAGATTAATCAAATTATTTTATGGAGTGAAGCAAACTCCTGTAGTTTGGTACATAAAAAATGATGATCACCTATTGTAACATGGTTTCACTAGAAGTCCCTCTGACATAAATCTCTATCTTAAGAAAGCTGGATATGGCATAATGATACTTGTATTATATATTGGTGATCTGGTCATCATTGGTAGTTCTGATGATTTGGTAAATAATATGAATAATGACTTGAAAAATTTATTTGATATGATAGATCTAGGACTTCTACACTATTGTTTGGCTTAGAGATATGGAAAAGAAACAATCACATGGTGTTATCACAAATGAAGTATGACAAGACATTGCTTGATAAATATCTAATAGTAGCTTGTAATTTAAAGGAACACTAATGAAACAATGATTACAATTGTCTCTATATGATAGTTCATGATAAGTATTTGGTACTCTTTATCGTTAATTGATTGGGTCTCATATACCTAAAAAATACCAGGTCTAATACTAGCTTTGTTGTGAGTTATATTTTGAGGTTCATGTAGGGACCTAAGGAGAGTCATTGGAAGGAAGCAAAGAGGATTTTGCATTATGTATATGGTACAATGGAGCGTGGTCTAGAATATAAGAATAATGATTAGTTATTATTACAAGGATACATGGACTAAGATTATGCCAGATCTATAGATGAGAGGAGGTCAAAATTGGGATATGTATTTCATCTTAGATCTAGAATTCTCTTATGGAACAATAAGAAAAAATAGATAGTTGCAATATCATCCATAGAGGAAGAGTATCATGCTACATGTGAAGTTGTATATGAAGTGATATGGTTATGTTGCATATTGTCTGATATGGTTGTATATAACTAATACTATTATGTTTGTAACTAATATGTGTGTATTTAAATATTTGATATTGCATGAATTAAATTTATTACCATACAATAATCCCATATTGTTGCAATACTACCTAAATATCTTGTAGAAGACATTGCTAGACAACCACCCATCTTCCATATTTGTTTTGAAAGCATCCTTACATTCCTCACTACTTAATTTTATTTCTTGTATTAGCCAAATTCTTGACTATAACAACCTATTAATTCCTTAATAACTATTTTTTTATGGGTCTTATTCATACCCCTAATATTCCATGATATCATTTTCATCATCATCACTTTTTTTAATTAGTGGGCTTAGCCCCAATTCTTGTTAACACAAGTAATATTTTTATTTGGGTTTTAAAATCTATATCCATTTGAGTTTATTTTTCCCTTTGTTCATACTTTGATGACTTTCTCTTATTTTTCCATTCCCACTAAGACTTTCATCTTCATCAATCTCTTATATTTTTTTATATTGTTCATAATGCAACTAATCTTCAACATATGTTTTCCTAAAGAATCTAAATGCAAAGAACAACCTCATAAACACTTTCTTATTTATGTTTTCGTGAAAATCCTAAAGTGCATGGATGATACTCCATAGTAATTACTTTTTATATGGGATTAAAAAATTCCCCACCCATATTACATCATCACCATATAGTGGTGTTACAACAAAGCTTGAATTTTATCCATGTATCCTTCGGAAAGATTTGAACATGGGTCTCCTCCTTGAAATGTCAAGGAATTAAACCAGTTGAGCTAATGACACTTTATAAAATTAAATTTTACATGGGTTTTTATGAGGGGTCCTAGTCCCCTCTTATCGAGGTTTGAACTTGGATCTTTTGGATGAAAACCCAAGGACTTACCACTATGGTATCCCTCATAGGTCTACAGTCACTACTTTCTTATGCTACCTTAAAAACCCTATTGTTTTGTATATCTTCCATATGCTTTTCTTTATTGTGCTACTCTTGAAATCCTAAAGTGCAATGAATACACTCTATACTACTTTTATTTTAGTGCAAGGAGAATGTTTTATGCTATTTGAAAAAAATGAAGATGAATTACTTGGATTAACCTTGACTTCCTTCACCTCATTTGCTTTAGAATTTGTCTCCCCATATTTCTTTTCTTTAAAATTTACCTTATGATATTCCTTCACATATTTAACTCCTTTTGTATTTGAACTTGTGCATTGTACTTTCTCATCCCTTGTGTCATTTATTTTTTAATGGTTGATTCAAGTGAACTATAATGACCTTTACCATTTGATGATGCATATAATTTTTTCTTGTAAATTTCTTAGAAGAGAAAAATCCTTGATTTGAACCAACATCTCCTATGATATGATCTCCTTGTTTCATATTGAAATTTACCTTATGCCCCAAATTTTCTCTCTTTCTCCATAATTTTCACTTTGCAATCTCTTGCCATGTGTTTGGTTTGATGACATATACAATATCGAAATATTATGTTTTCATAACCCATTTGTTGATATCATTATCTTGGTTCCTATTTAATTCTAATGTACTATGATAAAGGTTTTGAAATATCTATAGCAACACATATTTAGGTGTGTACAACATACCTTCTTTCAATAGTTCATCCCTTTTGGATGAATTCACCTAGAGTATTACCAGTATTCTTTAAAACCTCCTTATTGATGAGTTGATAAGGAAGTCCAAAAAGCCTAATCCATACTAAAATCATTTTAATAGTATTTTTCTCCACATAAAATTCTCACTCTATGGTCTTAAATCTAATGTATCTTTACCCCTAAACCAAGGGCCTCAACAATGGTAATACAAATGATTCATCTCATCCTAGCACTTGTTCTACTCATGGTGCTTGCATTGCTTAGTATCACTTGCACTTCTTTATGGTGCTCATAATACTTGGTGGAACTTGGCCTTCTCTATGGTGCTTGTATTTAGGGCTATGCATAAGGGGTTGGACTTAAAATATACTTGTAAAAAAATGGTGAATCCTAATCAAAATCAAGGTGAATCATGGAGAATCCTAAGAAAATCAAATCAAGCATCTTCATACCAAAATTTGGGGTATTTGAAGCCCTAAAATGTAATTTTATATTTGGGGCCACTTTTGACCTATTAAATCATCTTATAACTTCATAAAAATACCACCATTAATCAGGCTTGAAAAGCACTTTCCAACGAGTACAAATATGCCTATGTTTGGATATATATTATGGTGAATTAACCCTAAGAAACAATTGGTCCTAAAAATTTTAGGTGAATGGGATGACATCGAGGGTCCTCATATTCGCCAATTTACAATTTTGAAAATCCTAATATTTGCTCAATTTGTGAATATTCACCACTATGCATAATCCTGCTTGTCTTATTGGTGGTGCTAGTCTCCTTGATGGTGTTTGTCTACACTATGGTTAATGTCTCCTTGATGGTGTTGGTCACTTAGATGGTGCTTGTATCTTTGGTGATGTTTA
The DNA here is from genome assembly GCA_028583015.1 of Wollemia nobilis. Taxonomy (NCBI): domain Eukaryota; kingdom Viridiplantae; phylum Streptophyta; class Pinopsida; order Araucariales; family Araucariaceae; genus Wollemia; species Wollemia nobilis. Next base: position 71,157 of record JAQPPZ010001457.1, read on the forward strand.
TCTCCATGGTGGTGTTGGTCTCCTTGATGGTGTTGATTTACCTTTACTAGAACTGCATTATATTTAAATCAGAGTGATGCTCACACAGATCAATGGCATAAAATATGACATCTTCACATTTCTATCCTTCTCTTTGCACTGTATTTTTATAACATGTTTTTGATAAAATCCTTGGTGTTAGTGATAATATGTTCTAACTTCATTTCTTCTTTAATATGCAGGTGCAAACATCTAGATTTTATACTTTGGTGCAGAAGATTTCAAGACTCTTAATATACCTTAATCACTTGCAAGAACAACTCTTTAATACTACTTTCTTCTACTACACTTTAGATGTACCTTTAATACTTAGATTTCAACCTTGCTTTCTTGATGATGCCTTCATTACTGCTCTACTTCTAGCATAGCTTTAATTTTAGCCAAATATATACAAGCATAGAGATATTCTATCTTTATTTCTTCTCACTCTACCAAAATAGGTGAAGCAACTTGATGAAGCTCTAGAGAAGTAGAATATCACTAGAAAGCAAAAGAAGGAAGTTCTACTATAATTATTTAATATCAGTCCTAACAAGCCCAAGTTATAGAATTTCTACTTGATGCTTATGTGTAAGGATAATCTCATTCACAATTGGCTAGTGGACTCTAGGGCAAGTACCTTAGTCATGCCTAAGAGAGTGGTTGGTGCGTTAGAGTTAGCTTACAAACCGATCAAGAAAGGCATAATGTAACTAGATGGAACTTCAATTTCTATCCTCATCCTTGTAAAATACCTAAAAATTTCACTATATGCATACTCTAATGTGATCGTCACTCAATATATAGTGGTGATTAATCTACCAACGTCATTTGGCATATACCTCTCCCATGACTTCATTGTAAAAAATAGAGGGCATCTCTCCTTGGATTAGAATCACATGTTACTAAGGATATACTATGGCACCAAAATAATGGTCCCATTTAAACCCTTTCACATGTATCATGTGAAGCATATTCTAGAAATTAAATCCTAGGGAGAATGGGATTTCTTTGTTTTAAAATAATAATCAGAACCCGATATAATTTGGGATGTAGTGCACACCCTAATACTAGATAACTAGAAGGATGAATGTGCCAACAACATATGGAGGGTAAACCTATATGAGGATCTTAGACCAAACAGAGCAAACATACACATAGTCCAAGGAGAGGGGCTCACCATATTAGAGGTCATTGAATCTATAAGGAATCATCACTCATCAAAACTAGTAGAGCACACAACCCCATAGTTGAATGACCAAGACAAAAAATTTGGGTTGATTTGGTCTGGACATTGCATATTATAATGAGAAGGATCCACATAAAATAGCTAGCATGTGAAAATATGTCATACAATGTATTATGTTGTAAATAGATGGTATTTAAATAAAAGGTGGTAAGATCCAAGTACTATGGCTATTGGTTTAAATAAATAGCAACATATAAAGGAGGGAAAAAAAGTTAAATCTCCCATGCAAAATTATTTTTGAAAAAATTATCATCAAGCTATATGCACAAGCAAAGAAAGGTTGTGTAGATTAAGGGTACTAGCAATCTGCAAGAAGGCCTAAGGAAAACTATGTATGATGCCATCAAGTACCTAGTAGCTATTAGATTGATGAAAAGGCATCTATTGTAGCTAAACACAAGGCAACACAATGGATAACCATGTCATAATTGATTTTACTACATGGGAAAGAGTAAAAATAAGGGTTGATAAGACAAAGACATCAACACTTTACTTGATGAAACATCTATAAAAGGAGAGCTCCTCTTGATACATCCTATGAGCTCCCAAGCAGGCCCAACAAAGAGCCCAACTTTTCTTTCAAATCCCAAAGCCTCCAAACCCTACCTCTAAGACTCTTTGACCAAATAATAAGGCTATTAATTTTGGGTCCTTGAACCCTTACAAGTAGAGGTCCCTTGTGAGTTTCCAAATTGATGGTTTTTAAAGCCTTATACTTAATATGAAATTCATAGGAAAATAATCATAGGATCGAATATAATAAAGTTGTAATATAATGAACCAATAAAGATAATGTAACAAAGATAAATGAGACAACTAATATGTATTATCAAGGCTTAATAATATACCAAATAACATTCAATAATATGATCAAATATGAATGTAAAGCCTAAAATATACACAATAATATCACTTACAATACTAGTTGCTCAAATGTATGCAAACTTGTATTACTCCTCTTTATGTTACAAATATCTCATAGAGATAACACTATAGACATTGTATATCACTATGTAGAATATATGGATTTCTCTCTCTATGGAGTAATATATAGCCTTTCTAGGATGACTCTTTGGTTACATCTCCTCATTTCCCTATGCCAAGTATTATAACTCTTGGCTTCTATACTTGACACTTGCATACACATGACACTATCTTGTATGAAAACTTGTACTTGAATCTTCACTTGACACTTCCTAATAAAAGGACACATATGCACTCTTACATAATGGACATATGTGCACATTTACACTCATAATACTTGCACATATAATTACACAACACTTGTGCATTTCTTTCACATTATTACATTACATGAAATATAAACTCATTCACTAATATAATACACACTCCTAATCTAATAATGTACCAACATGGTACATTGGCATGTACCAAATAATGTAATATTCTCCAACACCCCCTATATTACATTATTTAGTTTTTGAAGACTTTAATCTTTAATACAAGTCTTCATCCTAATCCTAGGACCTATACTATCCATTCTTGCTTTCTTTAGTATGCTCCCTTTTTGTATTATGATCAAGTGAATGATTAGTATCTTTCCAAAAAAATATCTTCATAAAATACAATTTTTTCTAAAAGAGCTTTGACTTCATTTTATTTTGTAGTTTCTTCTAATTCTTGAATTTATTGGATTTCTTGAGCTAAATGACCCTTTTGATTTCCTTCTTTGTATGGCAATTGACATTGATTATATTGATATTGAGAAGGATATTGATGTTGAAATTGTTGCTGATGTAGATAGTATTGAGTTTGATATTGTCTTGGCTAAATTGACCCATTGATAAGTAGATATTTAATTTGAATTTTTATGAAGTATGTAGAAAAAGGGGATATAGTACAAATTTTAAATTTCATAAAACTTCAAATTAAATATCTACTTATCACTCCAAAACTTAAAGATGTAATTTAAAATAACTAAGGTATTAATTATCCTATTAAACTTCTTATCTCTTCATTAATCTAATTAAACATTAGAATAATTCAATAATTAATCTTAAAATCACCTTATCTCTCATCAATCTTAGCAATAATTAAATATTAAAAATTAAACTCAAATATACCTCCTTAATGGTATGTTGTTTCAAATGATCTTTGGCACTATGATTTGGTAAGAAATTTGATTAGATTATCTTGGCTTTGAATGTGTGAGAGTGAGTGGGGATTCCTTGCATGAATCCTTACTTGTAATCTTCCATGAAATGCTTCAATCTTTGTCCATTTATCTTCCTTATGTCAACATGGAAATTCGATAGAATGCATGGCGATTTAGGTTGATACTTGGTAATGCTCCAATACCTTGGTAAGTAAAATGTTCGTTTGCACTTTAATTCCTTGGTGAATGAAACATTCTACTAAGCTTCTAACTGCTTGATATTTTTGAAATCAATTTCTCTTCACCTTAGATGCTTGATGCTTGTCCTTTTCCCATAACGTTTGACTTACTTGGCTCATTGTTTGAGCTTCCATTTTGTTGCATTTAGATGAATTTTGTTTCCTATATGGCTAATAGACGTTTGATATTTCTTTGAGATGGTGCTTCACCTTGTCTCCCTTTTCTTCAAATAGTGCAAGTGTTTCAACTCAAAAATGGTAATGCAAATAATTCATTTCATCCTAGAACTTGTTCTCCTCATGGTTCTTGCATTGCTTAGTGTCGCTTGCACTTATCTATGGTGCTATAAATTCTTGGTGGCACTTGTTCTTCTCAATAGTTCTCGTCTCCTTGATGGTGCTAGTCTCCTTGATGGTGTTTTTCTACATGATGGTGCAAGTATCCTTGATGGTGTTGGTAACTAAGGTGACACTTGTCTCTTTAGTGATGCTCGTCTCCATGGTGGTGTTGGTCTCCTTGATGGTGTTGGTTTACCTTTACTAGAACTACATTCATATTTGACTTAGAGTGGTACTCACTCAGATCAATGGCACAAAATATGAATTCTCTTCATATTTTTATCCTTCTATTTGCACTGCATTATTTATAACATATTTCCATAAAATCCTTGTTGTTAATGCTATTTGTTCTAACTTATTTTATTCTTTAATATGCAGGTGTAGATGTCTAGATTTTATACTTTGGTGTAGAATATTTCAAGACTCTTAATATACCTTAATCACTTGCAAGAACAACTCTTTAATATTGCTTTCTTCTACTGCACTTTAGATGTACCTTTAATACTTAGATTTCAACCTTGATTTCTTGATGATGCCTTCATTACTACTCTACTTCTAGCATAGCTTCCTTTTTAGCTGAATCTATACAAGCATAGAGATATTATATCTCTATTTCTCATCACTTCTAATCTTCACAAACTTGTGGGCCTTTGATAACTACTATATCATTCAAACTTTGGAAATATACTTACCTTCAAAATGTTGCCTGGTCTATATTCAAATATTGTTGTCCTCAAGACATCTTGTTGTATTGAATTTTTCAAGTTCTATTTTCTTTAAATACTAATATTCAATCATCAATAAGACCTCTTTGTTTGGGTCTCTTCTTTATCTCTGATGTCTATGACTTATATTGTACTTATTTCCTTGGGTCTCCTATCTCTACCAATTTTGGGACCTCTTACCTTGGGTCTCCTCTTTATCTCTAACTTCTATGGGACCTCTTTTCTCGGGTCTCCTATCTCTGTTAGCTATGGGATCTCTTTCCTTAGGTCTTCTATCTACGCCTACTATGGGACCTCTTTTCTTAGGTCTTCTATCTCTAATAGCTATGGGACATATTTCAGTGGGTCTTCTTTCTCTTATGGCTATGGGACCTCTTTAAGTAGGTCTTATTTCTCTACTATGGGACCTCTTTTAGTGGGTCTCCTTTCTCTACTAGGTGAACTATTTTATTAGGTATCCTCTTTCTATCTACTTTCTTGTATGGAACCTATTTTGATGGATATCCTGTCATTTTAATGGGACCTCTTCTCATGGGTCTCATTTTTACCATAAATCAAATAAATCCTTACATGAGGAAAGCTCTCAACCTTCAAGCAATCAAAAATACAATTCTTCTCTATATGTTGTAGAAAGCTTCTCAACCTTTGAAGATCGATTTTTCACTATAGCAATATCTTTGATAGCTTTTTATAGCATTACCTAAAAATTTAGTATTGATGTTAAGGGATTTCTGTCCCTAAAAATTTCTATTAATGTTAGGGTTGGCTATGTCTTGAATAATCAATTGTCTTCAAGTTGCTTTTCCCAAATAGGAATCCTAGTCTTCATAGGTTATCCTTCAACCTTGTGGAAATATCCTTGTTGATTCCTAGTATTCACAAGTTATTCTTCAATCTTGTTGAAAAAATCTAACCTTCTACAAATTTCAAATCCTATGCAAGAAATCTTGTTGTAGCTCTGATACCACTGATGGATTTTGAAACCTTATACTTAATATGAAATTCACAAGAAAATAATCATAGGATCGAATATAATAAAGTTGCAATATAATGAACTAGTAAAGATAATGTAATAGAGATAAATGAGACAACTAATATGTATTATCAAGGCTTAATAATATACCAAATACCATTCAATAATATGATCATATATGAATGTAAAGCCTAAAATATACACAATAATATCACTTACAATACTAGTTGCTCAAATGTATGCAAACTTGTATTACTCCTCTTTATATTATAAATATCTCATAGAGATAACACTATGGACACTATATATCACTATGTAGAAGATATGGATTGCTCTCTAGAAGATTTGTATAGCTCTATTTCTCTCTCTCTATGGAGTAATATATAGCCTTTCTAGGATGAATCTTTGGTTACCATGACTCTTGGCTTCTATACTTGACACTTGCATACACATGACACTATATTGTATGCACACTTGTACTTGACTCTTCCTAATATAAGGACACATGTGTACTCTTACATAATGGACACTTTTAAACATTTACACTTATAACACTTGTACACATAATTGCATGAAACTTGTGCATTTCCTACACATTATTACATTACATGAAATATCAAATCACCCACTAATCTAAGACACACTCCTAATATAATAATGTACCAAGATGATACATTAGCATGTACCAAATAATGTAATATTCTCCAACACAAAATATAGTTAAGATTTAACTACATAGGAAAAACCCTCACCCAAAAGAGAATTTTGAAACAAGATCACTACCTAAAGCTGAGCAAAATGAAAGGCCCTAAAATTCCCTCCATATAAGTAGTTGACTAGAAGAAGATGCCAAGAGGTAGTCTATGCCAAATATTGCTAGGTTGCTCAAAGCTTCCTCAACCATGAGGTGAATTCAACCACAAAAACTAGAAAAACAAAGGATCACAACATTTTTGGTGGTGACTAAGCCACATCTTGCCATCAACAAGGGCTCCAAAAACATTCCAGTGGAAAATAAAGAGGTTATCTTAATTCTAGGACCTCTATCATGGAAAAAATGATGATTCAAGTAAGGACTCAATATGAGTGCTTGATCTTGTTGATCCATATATGGATTCCCCATAGGAATAAAGGCAGGAGGAGCAAAGAAGAGCATGCACAAGCCAAACCAAACTTGAAAATATGCCTATCAAATGAAGTTTTATGATTCCCATATAGAGGCATCTTCAACTTATCAGCAACCAAAAGGAGAAGCAAAACATTATATGCGACATCAACTGAGCTAGTATGTTAGCAAGAAATATAGGAATGGAAGATACTAGAGTGATTGGACCATAAAAGCAAAGGACCAAAGCCAAGATATTGATGTAATCAATATAAAAGGGTAAGGGATATAACAATATAGGGTAGATCAAGAAGCCTCCACTTGGGATCGAGTTTCCATTGAAAGGGGAGATTCATTAATGAATTCTCTACAAAATGTCACTCCACCTATAGGAATATTTATGATGATTAGACCCCCAAATAGCTCCAAATTCCGTATAAATAAATTCAACATGGTATCTCTAGCTCAAAAACCAAGAATGATTCAAGCACTCCTACCTATAGTCATTTGGGGAAATTTTAAATTTTAAACTTGATGTAAATATTATAAACAGCCATATCTAGAACTAAAAAAATGGAGAAAAAAAAGAGAATTATTTTTGTGCCTAGCATCTGGTAATTATTCTCTCATTTTTTTTGTTTTGTATATCACTCTAGACTCAAGCCTTGAGTCACTACATGTATAGGTCATCGAGACTCTCTCAATTATGTATAATTGTAATAGTACTTAAATATGAATGCAAGGAGTTATGACTACTCAAATATCTATCTTGGTCTTTGTGTGCATATATTTTTCTATGGAGGGTTGTTACTAGTATCTATCTTGGTTTTCACATGAGATCCTTTCATTTGCAGTCATGTATGGTTGTGATAGTTTTCATTCTTAGTTGTCATATCTTGATGCATGTGTTCACTAATCCCGGTGATATCTAGAATGAAATTTGTAATCTTTGGTGCATTGCCACCCTAAGCTTAAGCTAGTTAGGATAGTTAGATTTTACCACTTTTTCTCTCTATCCCTTTTTCTTAGCAAATACCTGGTAGGTTAGGTTAATTTAGGAAGTAATTTTGGAAGGAAAGCTTCGAAGATCACATATAGACAAGGTTTCATCCTTGGTAAAAAACCTTTAGGTTGTTTGAAGGACCCATGTTCCACACTCCCTAGATTTTCTAGATTGGTGTTCCAAACGATATCACCGGATGCACCCGATGAAAATACATTATGCGTGTCATGATGCTTGAAGCATAAGGACCATTTAATATCCCCAATAATTATATTTTGTCTAAGTGTCATGGGACTCTTAGAATTATTTGAGTCTCTTGGAAACTCTATATATTCACCAACAATAAGGGGGTTTGGCATATTTGATCTATTAACATAAAGTAAAGTATTGGTAGCTAAATGAGGTGTATAATCTCTTAAGGCTTTAGAGTTATGGAAGGATCTTGTTCAACATATATTCTCTTAGGCCACTTACAATATTAAATTGAAGAGTATACCATAGGAGAATAAGGTTTTGAATGTCAATTATTTTTATTTAAATGGTTATCTACTGCTTTAAAAGAACTAGTTAACTTGGGGTGAAGTTTCTCCATCCTTCACATAGAAGCATTTCCCCTAAGAATAGATACTAGCATTTTTTGTTCTTATGTTTGGTGACATAGAGTGATTTTGTTGGATCAAAAGCCACTAGCCCTGTATCCTATCCTTAATCCATTGATATTTTTGAAGAGAGACATCATAAATGTGTCATAAATATGGGACCATGCTACCTATACTTTGGTCTTGGAGGATTGAAAAAATTACCTTTAACCTACCATCTCATCTAAAGGTTTCCTTTGAGATAATATGTGAACTTATTCCAAAAAAAATTATATTAAATTAGGAACATATGCTAGTAATATTTTTAGAGATTGGTGTTGTTCAAATGAATCCCATATTCAAGACTACAATCCCCACATTATGTATCCTAAATTACTTTCACCCTTCCCTCTTTCTCCTAGATTGAAATTTTCCTTTCCTATGTATTATTCAAAGCATATTGAAAATAAAATTTGGAAAACTAATGTTGACTCCAAAATTTAAATCATAGGGTGGTGTCTCCTCCATTTTAAGCTTCCAATATCTACTACACTTTCTCCTATTCTATGTTGTTATGATAAATGTGTATTTTGTTCCTTCATTAATATTATTCCCCATATATTTTTATTTTAAATTTTTACTTAAAGATTAGTATTTCTTTGGTCTAGTTTCTTCAAATCTTCAAATATGGTTGAAAACATCCCTTATGGGTTTTGGAAGTCCTATCTTTGAGAGACCCTTATGGGAAATTTATAGGTTGATTACCCTTAAAAATATTTGGAAGTTGATTTATCAATACATGCTTACTGGTTTGGCATCATGTTAAGGAATATTTTTATATGACCTCTATGATAGTTTCATATTTCAAGAGCAATAGTAATTAGTTAGCTAAGAGCCTCACTAATAAATTATCCTAAATGACTATGTTTTAGCAACATGGAGTGGCTATGTTTTTGTTACTTCTATCTTATTCTAGATCATTGTATTTTTCACATATCATCAAGTCTAAGTTTTATCCTCTTATTTTGTTGATTTTGAACAATAAACTTAAGTAAAACTTTTATAGTTGTGTTGTATTTCACTTTTGGACTGAGCAATGAAAATCTAATATTTTTTATTTCTAAAAGAGACACAATAAGAAATATGACAAACATAAGGAGAGACACTAGAAGGTTATGATGGATTATCATAAGAAGAGACTCTAAAAATTTGTGATTGTTTGTCATAAGAATAGGTTGGGTCATTCAATGCAATATAATATGTTTTACAACCATACCTACATACCTAATCAAAAGAAACATAGGAAAGACAAGAATGAAAATTTATAGTTATATTAATTATTATTAGTAGTAGAAAAATTGCACATAATACTTGGTTTTATATCATTTATAGTCATGAAAAAGAACAACCTTGTAAGTTTGTATTACAATCTTTAATTATGTATATAGCCAACAAAACATAATATAACATCCAATAAGGCTTCAATCTATGGAATTTTAAACTAAAATAGTCCTTAAACATAGATCTAATAATATGTTGTGTGTACTTACATAACATACATTTTAAGAAAATTTCTATTCCAAAACCTAGTAATAAATTTAAAGTTAGATATATGCTCAAGCTATACTAGTGTTAGGATGGGTGACTAGTTAGATATATCATGATAAATTTTGAGCTATATATTTTTTATTACCAAAAATATATATGTAGAGTTAATATAACTATGGAACTCTATATTATAAAATATAACTCTATCCCACACATTGTGTAATTCATCTTTAGAAAAAAGCACGTATGATAATTAAGAGTTATTTTGCTTATAGTGTCCCCACTACTCCTACTTTATACTCTAGTATGGATGTGGAGTGCATGTCCTTTCTATTCCAAAATAAAAAGGGAGGTTTATCTTTTCTAACCTCACTCTAGTGAAGGAGCATTAATAATTCCACTAACAACTTTCCTTCACCTTACAGCCTAAAAAAGGGTATTATCCCTTTCTACCTTACTCAAAAATAAGAGGGCCTATAAATATATTGTGTAGAGAAAAAATCCTAATCCCTTCACCATTTAACTTGGAAAATGATGTGCATATGTTCCATCCACCAACCTAAAGAAAAGCCCCCAATGCGTATTTTAATGTACATCCATTGATTCCATCCCTAGCTTAAAAAAGAGAATCTAAAACTTCCTTATGTCTAAGAGAAAGGACACCTATACTTTTCATCCATAGCCTAAAGAAACATTGTCTAAACTTTAAATTAATAGAAAGAACATCCATCACTTCCATGCACTACCTTTAAATAAGAGTATTGATAATTTCTTTCATGATCAGTGGAAAGGACTCCATCCATTCCATCCCCTATAGAAAAAGCATAGGTCCTTCCACCATCAAACATAAAATACTATAATCAATCTTCATACACATTACATGGAAGGAGGTGTGTTTTTTTATTCTTCAAATAGGATTATGGTGTTCATAACTTGAATCCCCACCCAAAATAAGGGGAACTTGACTCTTCCACCCTTACCCCAAAGAAAAAAATTTTATCCCTTTAATCCTTATCTTGCATAAAGGATGACTTTATATTCTATTATTTAACTTGTAGAAGGGGTCCCTTTATTTGCATCATAAATTATTTTAATTTGTTTAACAAGTTGAAAATCACCTAATTATTAAAATTTTATTTGGAAACTCCATCAATATTTTTTAGCCAATATAATCTAGCTTTATTTAGACTCCCCTAGTAGGATGAGCTCTAACTACTTTAAGTTATATTAAATTGAAATGACATAAACTTGTAATTCATCATCAAGTAGTTATTTATATAAACCAATAAAATCCAAGGTAAGAAATTTAGCTTAAACTATTGAATGCATGACAAGATTTACAATTGTTCCATAAATGAAAATAAGTAGTGTGATAATTCCATAATATATCATTCAATATATTGCTTTTCTCCAAGAAGTTAAGGAACAAGACTCTAGACTTCATGGAGAAGAGCTAAAGTAGCAATTGTAGTATTTAGTAAATGTTTAGCTTTAGGTTGGGGATCTATCATGTCATACTTTAATATAATGCAAAATTTTATGGAATAATGATTTGACAAGATAATATATGAGATATTATTAACAAGATGACCATAATGATGGTCAAAATAATGTATCCTTTAGTCAAAGTTCATGACTTGATTTGGGTCTTTCATAAACCTATTAGTACACTAATAAATCTTAGTAAACCATGGAGAAGATAATTAATATTAACTTTGGGTTGAGACCAAATGATCCCAATTTATTATGCATATAGACAATGGTTTTCTCTTGTTCATAGACTATCATGTGGTATTATGGTCAACAATATTTTGAGTATTATCCATTGTGTAAAAATCATCAAATATTAACTAAATGAATAGATATAAGGGATCTATTTGTAGACATGGAAAATTGACCCATCAAAATGAGTCACTTTTCTATTAGAACCCTAAGAAGTCCCTCAAAATATCTAAGTGTAATATTGAGCTTCTTTTTCCCGTATTTGTTTAGCTTTTTCTTCTAGCATTTCCAAATTTGTGGTTGTCCCAGTATGGGGTACGAATTTGGTAATTTTGGATTTTTTTCTCTTGAAAGCCCCAGTTTTTGGTTGAAATTTGTAGCATCTGTCCCTAGCCAAGTTTGTTTATCATTTTACTACCTAAACCCCCTCTAAATATCCTATAAATAGGAGGATTTAATTCATTTTTTCATCTAGATATGTATCCAAGTTATCTAAGAAATTTTTTGAATTATCATGTAGATGCTCTCAAGTTTTGATTCTAGTTCTTTACTTCATTTTGGTGTTCTTTGTGATTTGTTATTGTGGATGAGCAAGTGGAGAAGCCTTGATGATAGATCGAGTACATAATTTTTCTTCTAGATAAGGAGGATAGGTATTGCATCTTGGTTGTTGCTTTTTCTCTTGCTTCCTCCATAGGATTATCAAGTTTTCTCTATGCATTATTAGTTATTTAAATCATTAATTTTAGTAACTAATTACATTTAACATTCATGGATTGACTTTTAAGTCTTTTTTTATAATTTCATGCCCCACCCTTACATGGCATAAATTTGGTTTTCTTATTTTCTTTTGAATTTGTGTCTGCTAAATACATGGCATGAATTTGGTTACAATAGTTTGGGGGAAATATCCACTCCCAAAATCCCAATTTATCTTTTACATACTATTTTTCCATTGCATCCATTATGTTTGCACTATATTTTATTGTTTTATGTTGTTATATATTGATTTTCTTGTTACCAAAGGTCAACAATAATTTTCATTTTTGAATGGTTAGCTAAAAGGACCAAGGGGGATTGACTATTGGACCTCCAAGATCAGTCACATAACGGCCTAAGCAGGCCCCCAAAAATTTATTATTTTTCAAGGTTTTTGAAGTTGTTTTGTATGTCTAACTTAATTCATGGTTCTTGATTTAAGAGGCATAAATTTATCTAGGATCAACCATCAGATCAAGTAATTTCTCTGATAAATTTTTTAGGTTGTTTTTGTGTGTGTATGTATATAGTTATATTAATTTCTAGATTTAGATCATAAGAAAAAGAAGACATTTTAATTTTATTTCTAGGAATCAAAGAGAAAAAGCATGTAGTTCGCATCTAGGCTAATCCTATTTGTGAATTCTCTTGAACATTTTCTTGAAAATAAGAGATTTACTTTCTTGTAAAGTTAGATTTAGTCCTCATTGAAGCAAAGAATGATTCTAGGAATAGTCCTTTGTTTGCTTGTATTATTGTTTGCCTTGCATTACACTTTAATTATTTATAGCTTAGATCTTAGTAAGACCAAACATAGGCACTTGTTCAACTAAAAACACCAAAAATTCCATCCTAGAATTGAAGCGAGTCCTAAAACCATTCCTGGTGAACCCTTCGATCCTTCAAGTCCCTGAGTGTAGAGTAAATACAACAGCCCCACGGTCACCTTGGCTCCCAACGGATCCATCGAGAATCATACACGATGGGCAGTTTTACTCCCTCTACATATTTGGTGAACGTGATGTGAAGCACATTCTTAGTGGCCTCTAGGAAGCCTTTTAATTTTGTTTCCTTTTTTTCCTTTTGTTTTAAATTATAAGCAAGACCATTAAATTTGTTCGCATAGTGTTAGAAAAAAATTAAAACACTTAATAGAAATTTATTTTTAATTCTTTTGTGTTTTTTGTGTTAGATTTTTGTTCCCCTTTTCTCCCTTTCTCTTTCTCTTAATATTATCACCCAAAACCTTAGGAATAAGATAAATATGATAGATCCATAAGAGAATCCTCTATGCCACAAGGATAGTAGCTACTAAAAGACAACAAGCTCAAGCTCAACCAACTCAACAATCTCAAAAATAAACAAGTTATACATCCAACCAACCCTCTAGACCACCATTAGTTCTTAAGAGTACTAAAAAAAGAATCACAAGTGTAGAAAAACTAACCTTAGCATTGAAGCCACAACCAAAAGTCTCCTTTGACGTCCAATAATATTTAAGTAACACATCTTCCAAGATATCCCTCTTAGAGCTTTTAGAAATTTCTATTCATAGGAAAGCCTTGTTGAAGCTTCTAAGTCAACAATATATCTCTCAAGATATTCCCCCTAGTAACCTAGCCAATGTTGTAGGTTTTCTTGGGAAAAATAATATATATTTTTATGATGACAATCTTCCTTCCTCAAATTTGCAAGGGCATTCTCTCCTTTAAATAATTGGATATATTGGATAAAATTTCATCAAGAAGACCTTGGTAGACAATGGTTCCTCCCTTAATATATGTACTTATAATTTTTTCTAAATTTTTGGATTAAGGGAGGAATATTTAACCAAATATTATGTTATCACAAAGGCTTTCAATAATGAATCCCAAGAGGTCTACAATATTTTATCCCTTCCCATTAGGGTAGGATCCAAGATATTAGACACTTTGTTTTATGTGGTGTCTTTCCCATCATCTTTTAATATTCTTCTTGGATGCCATTGGATCCATGCGTTGAGGGTTATCCCTTCTACTCTTCATCAATGTTTAAAGTATAAATTCAAAAATAAACTTATCACCATCCAGGATGACCCTCATCCATTCTAGTATTGTTCAATGGTTGAACAAGCCCAATCTAACATCAATTTTTGTCCATCATATTCTCTTCATAAATATTCTTAGATCACCAAGGAGTATGCGAATTTAAAAATAAATTAGGAACCACCAATCATTGTCTCATCACAAGGTCAAACCAATAATTTGTTTTAAAGTCATCTTTTAGATCTAGCCAAGCTACCACCTTCACCTTGAACTATGGATTTTCCCCATTAAAAGGGTGAAGTAGTACACATAGGTATGTGGACCTTTATCTACATGGGTACATTCCATGAATAAAATATACATGGTAGCAACATATTTTTCATAGATAGAGCCTTTACCCATTGTTATAAATACAATGGTTACTCACTTCCTAAGAAAATCCTATCATGTATGGGTTATGTAGGTAAGGGTTTTGGGCCACAACAAGGCATCCAAGATTGGAATTTGATCTTTGGTCTAGGAGATGTGACATAGGCTACATCCCCAAAAAAAAATAACCCTTACCAATTTATCATGATCAACTTATCACCTTTGCTAAATTTATAGATCATCATGGATTAGAGTTAAGTAATTAGGGTGAGGGACCCTATTCTCCCTCTAACATATTATTTTATAATGTGATAAATTTGGTGCACCCTAAGATAGTAGTGATCCCAGGGGAGTATGTTGAGGGGGATACTCTTTGTGATATGGATTATGAAGATGTCCTCCAAAATAACTTCTTCTTTGATGGGTCAATCCCTTGTGTTTCCCATGTTGAGTCTTCTAGTTCTCAAGTGGATCCTATGCCTATGTCTACTGAAGACCTTATGCAACTAGGAGTGATACTTTCCCCTCCTCACTATGATGATGAATCCCAAATCCTCATATAGGAGACCCTAGAGGTTAATATAGTAATCAAAGAGAGCTCTAGAATCCTTAATATAGGAAAAGCCTTATCCATGGATGAGTATGAGCAATTGACAAAATTATTAATAGAATTTCAAGATATTTTTGCTTGGTCATACGTCGACATGCCATGGCTTGATCCCTACCTAGTCATGCATCACTTGGTAGTTAGACCTAATGCCAAACCTATTAAGTAGAAACTTAGGAATATTCATCCTAATATCACTTTATTAGTTAAGGAGGAGCCCTAAAAACTCTCTAACATCACTTTTATCAAAGCCATTGACTATTTTGATTGGATATCAAACATCGTTCTTATGGCTAAGAAGGAAGGGACAATCAGAGTATGTACCAACTTTAGGTGCATTAACTTATCATGTCCCAAGGATGACTTCCTCCTCCCTAACATAGATATGATCATAAATTTTTCTGCTATATGTGGAAAACTATCACTAATGTAGGGTTTTTCAGGATATAATCAGATTATGATTGCCCCTGAAGACCAAACCAAGATAGCTTTCATAACTCCATGAGGCACCTTTGGTTATAAACTAATACCTTTTGGTTTGAAAATGTTGGTGTCACATACCAAAGGTCCATGACGTATATTTTTTATGACATGATACATGATATTGTTGAAGACTACATGGATGATCTTCTTGGTCGCTCCATAAATTTATAAACTCATGCTCAAGATTTAAGACATATATTTGAATGGATTTAATAGTACAAGGTTCATATTAAGCCCTCCAAGTGTGTATTTGGAATCACATATGGTAATATTTTACACTCATAGTGTCTAGGTAAGGCATTTAAGTGGACCCTGTTAAGATAGTGACTATTACTAGCATGCCTCCTTCCCATAACCTAACCAAGTTGCATATATTTCAAGGAAAACTTCAAGTTATTCATCGCTTCATAGCCCTGTTAGCCAATAAGCATCAGCCATTTCTTAAGATTCTTAAGAAATATGTAGTATTCTAGTAGGATTTTGAGTGTCAAAAATACTTCGATGAACTCAAGAAGCATAGCACTTCCATGCTTGTCCTTGTTGCCCATATATTGGATAAGCATTCAAAGCTTTACATAGTAGCCACAAGCCATACTTTGGGGGCCATGCTTACTCAACATGATGATTAGAACAAAGAGCAAGCCATCTACTATATTAGTAGAACCTTGGTTAGCTATGAAACTTGATATACTTCCTTGATACACTACATGCTTAGCCATAAGATATTGGTAGTCACAAGTTTGATCCTCTTTACTACTTCATGTTAAAGCCCCACCTTTCAAGTCAACCTACTAAGTGGGTCCTAGCCCTTAGTGAGTTTGACCTAGCCTTTATAGGTTAGAAGGCTATAAAAGGTTAGGTGATTGCTAACCAACTAGCCACTATTCCCCTAGAATCTATCCATCCCTTAGTTGTTGAGTTTCTTGATGAGTATTTTAGCCTAGAAGTAGAAGTTCCTAAGTCTTGGAATTTATTTTTTGATGAAACCTCTTGCTTAAAGGGCATTGGTGCTGGAATAATTCTAGCTACCCCACAAAAATAGCTCATCCTCCTTTCCTTCAAGTTACGTTTCTCTTGCATTAATAACACTATAGAGTACAAATCTTTGATCCTTGGTGTTAGGGAAACCTTAGCCATAAAGTTTAGAATCCTTTCTATCTTTAATGACTCTCAACTTGTGGTTAATTAGATCAATGATATTTATCAAGCCAAGGATGATAAGCTAAAATATTACAAAGATATTATTACCAAGCTCTTGTCCATGTTAGGTAGAGTAACCATAGAGTCTATCCCTATATCTTCCGACCACTATGAAGATGCTATGGCCATTTTTGCATCCCTTATCCTCTTGATGTTAGAATATGATCAAGCAATGATTATTGTCAGACAACTCTAAGAGCCCAAAATCCTTAGCTCTAGCCTTGTTTCATTAGATGTCTTAAAAATTAGAGTTTCTTAGTCTAATCCTTGGTACAAAGACATCTCTAACTTCCTTAAGTATGGTTCAATGCTTTATGTCTTAGATCATAGCCAACAAAATAATTTACAAAAAAGAGTGTATCCATTCATCATAACTAACAATACTTTATATTGATATTATTTTGAGGGCATCCTCTTGTAATGCCTTAACTTCGATGAATTATGACTAGCCCTTAGTGAAACTCATAAATGATAATGTGGAGGTCATTTAAGTGTTAATGTTATTGCTAAGAAGCTCCTTCATATTAGTTACTATTGGCCTTCTATGAAAGATGCATGTGACTATGTTTGATGATATGACAAGTGTCAACACCATGAATACCTTGTTCATACCCCTTTACAAAACCTTCAAGTTATTTCTTCCCCTTGGTCATTCTCCACATGGGGATTGGACATCATAGGAAATATTAACCCCCCATTGTCTTATGGTCATAATTTTATCATCATGGCAACAAAGTACCTCACCAAGTGGATAGAATCCATGCCCCCAGCCATAATGACTGGAGCTCAAGTCTCCAAGTTCATCTTAAACCAGATCCTTTGTAGGTACAAGATTCCTTCGATTATTTTCTCTCACAATGGCACTTCTTTAAAAAAAAAAGGATGTCCATAAAATTTGTGCTAAGTATAAGATTCAACACAAATGGTCAACTTGATATTACCTCAGGTTAATGATCAAGCTGAAGCATCAAATAAATATTTAGTTAAGATCTTTAAGAAATTGGTTAGTAAGACCAGTTACAACTGGTATATCTAGTTGTATCCTACCTTTTGGGACTATCGTACTAGCATACAAACTCCTTCAGGTACAACCCCTTATATCTTGGTCTATGGAACTAAGGTAGTCTTCCTATTTGATCTAGAAGTTTCATCATTGTGCACCTTGTTGCAAGATGTCTCGATCAGTGATGAGTATAATTTATATCATCTTAACCAATTAGAGTTATTGGATGAGAAGTGCATCCATGCCTTAGAGAATATTTGAGCCTATAAAAATAGGCTCAAGTGATCTTACTCTAAGAAAGTTTGCATTCATTCTTTTGAAGTTAGGGACCTTGTCCTCAAGGAGAATCAAAAGGAAACAAATGCTTAGACAAACCTAAAGAGAAAATTCTACCCCAATTGTCTAGGCCCCTTTGTCATAATGGCAAATTTTGGTTTAGGAGCCTATCATTTAAAAATGTTAAATGGTAAATATATTAAAGAACCAATGAGCATAATGCACCTAAATTGATAATATGCATGATTTCATATCTTCATATTGTATTTGGTTTTCTTGCTCATACTACATGACTGTTTGTCATACTTTGCATGAATTGCTTGACATTTTGTTCCATTCTACATCTTTATTTGTCATATAGATATTGTGTTGCTTGATCATACTTGCATCTACTTGCATTTTGTTCCATCCTAAACCATTTTTTAGCATACATCCTCACAAGGTTCCGCTCCACCTTTTCTTTTCTTTTTGTTTTGGATTAACTTATGATTGTTTGACCACACTAACCCCTTGTGGTCTACATTGATTCAAATATCATACTCTAAGCATATTTTTAATTTATTTGATATTTATTTGACCTTGTTTTTTCCTTCTTCTCTTTCTTTTCTTTCTTTTCTCCTATTTTACCAAACTTAATCCCTATCCTTATGGGGTGTGAATTCACTCTGAGATGAATTCACTATCCATTTTTATGGGGTGCAAATTCAGTTGGAGTGTTGTTTTGTTTTTCCTTTTTTCTCTTCTTATTTTTTTATTCCATCGTCTTTTATTATCTTCATTCACTCCTCTAATCATTTTTTTCATGTATTTCATTTAGTTATATTTATTCATTTTGCATTCATTAGATAAGTTCATTTTGCATTTATTAGTTAAATTTCATTCATCATGCATTGCATTCATTCATCATGTTTGTGGATAGTCATGCATAAACAAAAAATAACAAAACATAATAAAACACACATTAAATAACAAGCAACATGATATATTACTCAAAAGTAGTGAGCATACATCAGTTGGATCTATGTACCACAGTCCAATTCCAACACACTCGATCCTCCCCAAGGATGCATGCCACACTCAAAATTAGCATGGCATCCCGATCCCTACCCTAGGACTATGATATAGACTCCCCTACCCCACCTACTAAATATGGTCTTGGTGTATTCATGTTCACATACCATGAGATCAACCATGTCATTTATCGACTATATGATCATAAGGAGGACAACAGAGGATTCCTCTACTCTTTAGGTATTGCCTAGTAGTACAACATCTGGTAGTAGATCTCCCTCTACAAAAATGTCCGTAAGTCCTCCCTTACCCTATAAAACTCCTATAATAGTCAAGTCCACTCATCCTACTAGCTTCTACTGATGATAGCCATCCCCTCTACCTGGGCTTATTATTGCAGCTACTCTAGTAGACCCATCTCTCCCTTGAGGTGGTTTACCTCTTCCCTTGGTGTGTCTCTCTTAAATTTTATCATGGACTATATAGAAGAGCCTAATATCACTCTAAGAGATTCATGTTTAGGGCTCCTTATAGCTCATATAGCCTATTGGACCTATCCTCAAAGCATGATCATCTCCCTCTACATGACCGCCATCCTAGCCTACAACACCTCCACCTCTCTCATTGAGTCATCTTGACCCACGATCCTGCTAGGCCCTACCACTATCATAATAGAGGCACCTATTATTTTCCTACTCATTCTAACATCCATTATGGAGGCACCTCCTATTGGCTCCCTTCCCCTTGAGCTAGAGATGATGATTGTTGTCATCTCTATCGTCATCCTCTATACTTAAACCTATGCTCATGTCTACCTTGATGGTCCTACACCCCTTTGTCACTTATTTATGCATCAAGTGGCATCTTGAAGATCCAAATACACTCATTGGATCATGACCTAACAACTCTATACTAGAACTAATGGAAAGATCCTCGAGGGCATAATACCCCTATAATATCTCTTGTACTCGAGGGCTACCCCAACATCATCCACTCCTAGGTCAACATAGAGTGGGTCATCCAGGTCCTCTGAAAACCCCCCCACATTAGGGTCCTCTTCAACCCTTGATGGGTCCCACCAAACCCATTTGAACCAATAGTTCCTAAGATCTCATACCTCCTAGAGGATGCCAAAATATTATTACACTTGATCAAACTAATATAGCTCTAGCTCATCCCTTTTTATCACCATCCACCTAATCCTCCATATCTTTGTCATCTTCTCTCCATACTCAACCCTTCTACATTTTAGAAGCCATGGTTACCATATAATTTGGTGCTCCTGTAACTCATCTATCATCCACCTCCCTAGTGATAGGATGTCGGTATGTGTCCTTTGAACATGCTCACACTCTTGGCCCCACTTGTATATTATTGCCCACTCTAGGTTGGGAAGTGGCCCTAGTAGTGCGTGTGGTATACTGATTACTAAGTGCTTCCAACACCACACCTGGAGCAAAGTCACATAGAATATCCTTGTCTATTTCTTGTACACAATATTGTACAATATCCTATATAAATGGGCCAACACATATGGGCCCTATGCAAACCTAACTTTCTAGTCTTGCATGTTTGCCACTACCCCTACCAATGTCATGGTAAGTTTCACATACTCATATGGTATGCTAGGAACCTATACACTACCCCACAAAGTACTATCATCAATGCATCGACTCCATATCATATGGGTATCTCATCTACATGGGGTCCACTCTATTGGACCTCATGAGTTGGGTTCCCCAGTAATAATTTTAGTCCTACCTGAAACCCTCATGCTCTCCCCTTGATGGGGATGCACAAGACCTACCACACATACTCTAGTGTTATGATCATATCTCCCATTGATAACCAAAAAGTCGATGACTCTGGGTACCATCTCTTTGCCAGCATTATTAGTAGTGCTCTATCTGCATCCACCTGAGGCATCTATACCAGATGTAGTAGCCCCACTACCCATAGAGTATCTCTCTTTGCTACCATGATCTATCTTAATACTTCCTCTAAGGTGCTTGACTTCCACTCCTTGATCTCAAGTACATCATACTACAAATACAAACATTAACAAAATTGTTATCAATTTCATAAAAAAAATAAAAGAAAGCAACATAAGCAAACTTTTAAGCAACCTTTTTTTTTTTTTTTTTTTTTTAAAAAAAAAAAAAAAAAAAAAAAAAAAAAAAAAAAAAAAAAAATTTTTTTATTTTTTAAAAAAAACAAAAAAAAAAAAAAAAAAAAAAAAAAAAAAAAAAAAAAAAAAAAAAAAAAGTGATCTAAGCATAGTGCATCAGATCCTATCAATAAGAGTATTTGACTCTTTGTTTCATCTAGATATTTTTCCAAGTGATCTAAGAAAGTTTTTGAATCATTATATGCATTCTCTCAAGTTTTGATGCTAGTGCAGTAGTGCTCTACTTCCTTTTGGTGTTCTTTGTAATTTTTTTTTTTTGTGGATGAGCAAGTGGAGAAGCCTTGACAATATATTGTGTACATAATTTATCTTCTAGAGAAGGAGGAGAGGTCTTCCATCTTGGTTGTTGCCTTTACTCTTGCTTCCTCCATAGGCTTATCAAATTTTCTCTATGCATTATTAGTTCTTTAAATCATTAATTTTAGTAATTAATTGCATTTAACATTCATAGATTGACTTTTAAGTCTTTTTCTACATACTCGTGGCCACTAATTATGGGACACAAATTTGATTATAATAGTTTAGGGGTAAATATTTGTTCCCAAAACCCTAGTTTATATTCTGCATACTTGTTTTCCATTGCATCCATTTTTTTGCACTGTATTTTACTGTTTTATGTTGTTATATCTTGCTTTGCTTGTTCCCAAATATCAAGAATCATTTTCATTTTTGAATGGTCAGCTAAAAGGACCTAGGGATCTTGAATATTATACCTCTAAGATTAGTCGCAAAGTGGCCTAAGAAAGCCCTCAAACACTAATTATTGTTTTAAGGTTTTTGAAGTTGTTTTGTAGGTCTAACCAAATTCACAATCATTGATTTACAAGGTATGAATTTGGCTAGGATCAACCATTGAATCAAATAAGTTCTTTGATAGATCTATTAGGTTGTTTTTTGTGTGCCTGTGTCCAATTCTGTTCATTTCTATATTTAAATCATAAGAAAAAGAAAATATTTTGATTTTATTTCTAAGAATCAAAGAGAAAAAGCATACAATTGGTATCTAGGCCAATCCTGATTATGTATTCTCTTGAACCTTTGCTTGAAAAGAAGAGTTTTAATTCCTTGCAAAGTTAGATTTAGTCCTTATTGAATTAAATAATAATTCTATGAATAGTCCTTTGTTTACTTGCACTATTGTTTGCCCTACATTGCACTTTTATTCCTTATAGCTTAGATCTTAGTAAAACCAAACATAGGTGCTTGTTCAAATAAATACACCAAATATTCCATCCTAGACTCAGATTAAGCCCTAAAACTATTCTTGGTAAATCCTTTGATCCCCCAAGCCCTCAAGTGTAGAGGAAACACAATAACACCACATTCACCTCAGTTCCCAATGGACCCATCGAGAATTATATGTGGTGGGCAATTTTTCCTCCCTCTACACTATTATATTATAATTATTCTAAACAATATAATAAATATTTATAAATTGTACTCTTTCTTGAGTCTTTAACTCAAAACTATGAATTTTAGATTAGTGGTATCAAATTGGTTTAAGTATATATATATATAAACACAAGATCAAGGTATCAAAAGTTTGGGTATTAGATGCAAAAATTCTTTTGATTATATCCTTTATAATTCCAAACAATATCATGTGGAAACTAGAATAAATACCATCAAGACAACTAATCCTTTCAAGGATATATTGAACAAATCTCTCATAAAACAGAGGAATAAGATGATGATTAATTTGGTCAAATTTTTTTATGGCTTCCTAATAAATATTCTTCAATCTCCTTCGTACAACCTCTCACTACCCTAGCATTGTTTAGTTCTTCCACATATTTTAAAGTGTAGGTGAATTTTATATTCCTACTTTTGAATGGAAAGTTAATGTTGATGCCATAGAAAAATGATTGGACCATTATCTTCATACTTTTTACAAATAAATTCATAAATATTAAGGAAAACACTTTTGCACTTTTGAAAGCTTCATTACCTATTCAAAATTGGTGAGAAATATATTGTAACAAGGTCAAGGAGGAGAATGAATATGAAGAAGTAGTGTTCACATGAAATCATTTCATGGGGATTTTCAAGAAAAAATATTATCCTGTGGGAACTTATGAAGATCAATACATACAATGGCAACAATAGATCAAGATAAATATCAATATGTTCAAACAAATATTTTCCATTATATAGCAACAAAACTATGTACTCAAGTTATAGAAATGAATCTAATCCTCAAGTACCATAATAGGCTATAATGGTATATTTGATAGGACATGGATATCTTTGATTTTGGATATTAGGAGAGACATACAAACTTGTAGTCAAATTTGAGCAAAAAATACAAAAAATACAAGAAAGGAGCAAATAATGAAAAAAAAAATACTAAGTACCAACCAAAGAAAGGCAAGAGTTACATTACAAAAAATTAAGACAAAGGGGGTTAACCCCAAAATAATAAAAAAAAAAAATTGGAAGCAAAAAATAATCCTATGAAAATAATCCCTCAAAGGCCAAGACTAGAAAAAATGTGATTATCACAAGAAAAATTGATATTAAATGGAGGAGTGTTGAACAATTTAGTTACTATTTATTGAGTCACAACCTCCTGCATCCACTACACCACTACCTCCACACCCACAGGCTAAGGATAGAGGGAAGCAAATCATGAAATCCAAACCAAATGTGACCATTACAAATACACATGTTATGCTAGAGGACAAGAGGAGGAACATCTATTTCACTCACAAACATGGGTCAAGGTTAATCCATTACATTTCATTATGGATAGTGAGATTCAAAATAATCTAATTTTTAATCAAATGCTAAAGGATTTCAATCTACTTGTCACACCACATCCACAACTATATAATATTGAATGGTTACAACAAGGAAGAGACATTCGTGTTATTAAACACTTTATCCTCTCTTATGCCATCAAGCCCTTCAAAGATGAAGTTGCATGTGATGTTGTACCCTTCGATTTCTATGATGTGATTTTGGGCCAACCATTTATATGGAAGAATCATGGTGTTTATGATTCTAGTCCTTGAAGTATCATCATCACTATTGGAGGTCAGTGCTTCAATATATTAGAGATATCTCCTCCTACATTTTTTCATAAAATTATGCTAAATAATGTATAAATAAGATAGTCAAAACAAGAAAATTAATTATGTTGATGATCAAGTTGTAGAGTAGGAGGGTTGTTGTTACATTGATCATAGGCTCTACACAACAAAAGCAAATAGACTTGCTCAAGTAACCATTTGGGGTTCCACTTCATTGTGAGGTGAAGAATTCCATTGATTTAGTTCTTGGTTCTTCTTTTTCCAATGCACCTGTTTATCATAGATAATCCTTGAAAATGATAAAATTAGGAGGTAAATCTAATAACTGAATTAAAAGGATACATTAGACTAAGTGATTCACAATGTGGTACTCCAATTATCTTGGATTCAAAGAAAGAATAAATGTAGAGACTCTATATTAACTATAGAGCTTTGAACAAAATCACTATGAATAACTACTATACATTACCTTGGATAGATGATTTTCTAGACTAGCTCAACATTCAAAGTTTTTCATCAAAATTGATCTTAAATATAGCTATCATCAAATACCCATCGAGCCCACTAACATATGAAATACTACATTCAAATCTAAGAAGGGTTTATTTGAGTGGTTAATTATGCCTTTGGGATTGACTAATACACCTACCACATTCATGAGGATCATGGATGACATCTCACATCCCTAAACCAACTCATTTGTGATAGTCTACTTAAATGATTTTCTCATCTAGTAGGACATAGGAGGAACATTTACAACATGTTTGATAGGTACTTTAGACTCTTCAAAGATATAAGTTATATGCTAATTTAAGGAAGTGTTTATTTGGCATGATAAAGATTCAATACCTTAGATATATTTTTGATAAATATGGAGTTCATGTTGATCTCAAGAAGAATCAAGTAATTAGAGATTGGCCTACCCTAAAGACTCTAAAAAATATTTGTAGCATTTTGTGTCTTACCAATTTCTATCAAATATTTGTATTAGGGTTCTCGCATATTGCTTTGCCACTACACCAAGCGACAAAGGAAGGCATCAAATACATGTTCCATTGGAGAGATACACAATAGAAGGTATTTGAGAGGTTGAAGGATTAGTTGTGTTTATCTTCTACACATTCCCTACTTGATCTATATCGATCATTAGAGGTAATTATTGATGCATCAAAGTATGCATTGGAAGATATCCTTATATAGCATAAACATCCAATTGCCTATCACAATGAAATATTCAATGAAGCACTTTGAAAATACCTCGCATATGAAAAAGAGCTCTATGCCATTGTCCAAGCATGTAAATAGTGGAAGCATTACATCTTGGGCAAAGAAACCATAAATCATATATATTATTGTTGGTCATCAAATCCGCACAGGAAAGGACTTTCGGTGGGTTTGCGCGCCCTGGACCTGTGACCAACATTGAAAGGCCGAGGGGAAGAGATGCCCCTCGTGCCAATCTTCGGAGAAAGGCCGACTCCTATACTAATCTACTTTTGGGGTTTGAGACAAGAGTGCAGGAAAGAAATAAAAAGAGTAAGGGTTAGAAGATGATGATTTAAGGTGGGAGAGAACAGGAAGCACGATCACTCGCTAATAACTCGAATAGCAGCAAAGAACACCAAGAATAGATGAAAGAAACATGATACTCACTTTCCTATGTATCCTCTGGACGAGTTCACAGGGTTCTCCTTTCTCTCTCGCTAGAATTCAGGGTTCAGAGTAACAACGATTAAGACAAGGGAATAACAGAAACCACGACCCACCAGGAAGCATAAAAGAAAGCTTATACGACGTTTTTCCTCTCCTATGTATCCTTCAGGGCGAATTTTAGGGTACAGTCCCCAATCGCACACCGGATTCAGGATTCAGAGTCTCAGTATACGAGTGCAGACAGACAAAAGAATTAAGCACAGAAGGCAGCATAAAAGAGAGAAATGGAGTACAAAAATCTTTAGTATTAGACGTAGGACATCAAGTTACAACAG
The DNA here is from genome assembly GCA_028583015.1 of Wollemia nobilis. Classification (NCBI taxonomy): domain Eukaryota; kingdom Viridiplantae; phylum Streptophyta; class Pinopsida; order Araucariales; family Araucariaceae; genus Wollemia; species Wollemia nobilis. Next base: position 97,712 of record JAQPPZ010001457.1, read on the forward strand.
CTTTCTAGCAGAAAGTTCCCCCCTTTTTACATTGCAAAGCCTAGGTTTTTATAGAGGACCCGGCCCTCTGAGTCATTATTACAAAAAATGGTGGAGTACACCCTCGGGCTCTGAGAAATCGGCTCCTCGCGGTTGCTACGACTGAGCTTTCAAATCGGTTGCCAAAACTGGCAACTGCGACTGGGTCAACCATGGAAACGTTCATTTAATGCACCGCCCGAGTGTCCCTGGCTTCTGGATGCTGTGCTTGAGTGATCGTTACGCCCGTCGGGTTTTACTTCGAGGACTGTTACGTCCCTTTCGTTTGCCAAAAATGGTCAACGGGCTTATCGGGCAAGAAAGGGGGTATTTATAAGGGGCCTTCGATCACCTTGGGAAGCTGCCCACCTTGGAACGTGGGCCCAAAAAGTGCTTCGCTACATCTCCGCCTCGCCAAAGCCTTGGGCCGAAGTAGATCTTCCTTGATTTGTTCTTCGCAAAATAATGCTTCGCAGAAACTACTTCGGGGATGTCGAGTGCCGAGCGGGCTCCATATTTGAAATGGGGTTCTTTGTCCTTTGCTGGCGAAACTGCTTCGGATGGAAAATGTTTCGGCCCGATTCTCTCTCAAAACTGCGGTTCGAGGAATATCCTCCCGAAGCACTTCTCTATTTCTGAACCATTGTCATTTTGCTTCGGGCGCCACTGCTTCGGGTGAAAACTGGCCGAAGTAGGTGTCAGAAATACTTCGGGCCCGAAGTAGTTTCTTTGCCTTAGCTGATTTGGATTATGCTCTCCTCTTTCGACGAAGTCGTTTGGATGCTGCTTCGCAAAACTTCCGCCCGAAGCGGCTGCTGAAAATGCTTCGGGTGCGAAGCGTTATTTTTGTATTTTCTTCGGTGATATTACTTCGCAAGGCTTTCGCCCGAAGTGGTGATTTAGAGTGCTTCGGGCCCGAAGCTCTTTTCACATTCTCCTTCTTTTCTTTCGATGAAGCTATTTTCCTTGGCTTGTTTGGTAGCGAAGCTCTTTTATAAAAGGGGGCGATAGGGAGAGTCAAAATTGCTGTAACTTAAAATAAAAGAAAACTTTCAACAAGGAAATATTATACAAAATTCTACTATTCTTCTACCCCTTGTATAATGTGACAAAAAGTGTCAACATTCTTGGCGGCTCGTGGGGTGACGAGCTCGTCTCGGCAAAAGAACCCTTTAGTCCTGATCCATTGGGCTGCAGAGTTACTGGTTTTCCCCAGACCCTGCTTCTGTGGTCTGTCCCTCTTCTTGTTCCTCTTCTCCTTCTTCTTCTCCCTCTTCCTCTGGCGTGGCTTCTGGCTGAGGCGATGGTTCGAGGCGATCATGGATGTGCTTCATCGTTCTTCGGACATGAGCCCAGGCACCCTTTTGGAATGGTTCTTGATCTTGTAATGCCTTAACCAAAATGCGAAACCGATCAATTTGCCCGATGTCAGCATGTTTGGCCCTGATGAATAAATCGTTTAGGCATGCTACCATCTTGCAGTACCTCAAAATGAAGTCGGTTATCTGCCCTTTCGAGATCGGCTCCGCCCACCCGTCTATCTCTGAGACATCACCCTCGAACTGGAGCCAGACTGGTTTGAGGTCATCTTTAGTCAGAAGGTTCCCGTCATCGTCTATGAAACTCGAGAAACCCAAGGAGGAGAGGTCCTAAAAATAATTCATCGAGGCGCGCTGCTCGTTGTCAAAAATGTCCTGGAGCCTTCTCGCCTTCTGAGCTTTGCGCACCTTGGAAAAGAAGGCGCGAACTGTGGCCTGGGCCGTGGACCAATCCCTAGCCGTCCGAGTCATCGCAGTGACCTGCAAGTCCTGATATTTCGCATTCTAGACGTCGAAGGCTAACTTGAGCCTGCTCCTGGCTTTCTGCATGACTTCATCAATGATTGGCCCTCCTTCGGCAATAGCGCGCTGGGCTTCGATGATGAAGGTTAGAATCGTGAGGGCGTTGGAACACCGAGACCTGAAATTCTTGAGCAAATGGGCATGAATCTCCTTAATTCTGCTCCTATCAAACACCGACAGGTCTTCCTTCTCGTACAGCTGGGCTTGCATTTGTGCAACTCTGCCTTCCAGCTCTTTGGCCTTTAGATCATTTTTGGCCTGTCTTCGCGCCTGATTTTCTTCAGTATTCTGGAGCTGTAGAACTTGCAGCTTTAGGGCGCGTGTTTCCTTTTTCATGGCCTTGCACTGCTCCTCGGCCTCTGCCAACTTGGAGCGGACCCTCACCAAATCTTCTTCTAACTTAACATTGGCGGCCTCGGCCTCGATCCTGCGCTGGTTGGCGATGACTGCATGAGCCCTAAAGGTCTCAATTCGGACATGCATGGATGCCGATTCGTTGTCTACATTTAGATGCACCAGGTCCTTGGGTGTTTCTTGGTAGTCATAGTCTGCTGGAGTCATTTCATCCAGAGGCTTCTGAACCTTAGGGACCTTCTTGATCTTGTGCATCTTCCCAGCTTTCAAATCAAACACGACGCATTTTTCAACTTGAGCCATCGCTCGCCCTCTTTTCTTTCTCGCCTCCTTCAGGATTTTGTCAGTATTCTGCCGGGCTTGGAGCAGCTTCTCGGCGAGGGGGCGTTCCTTGATCAAGGACATCTCAGATTCAAACAAGGCTGGGTCACCAGCCGAAGGAGTGAACAAATACAGGGAGTGGATGGGGGATGTCTCATCGACAAGGAGGATTGGGTGGTAGGGCTCGACGTCAAAGTGATACCTCCGCTTCTGCTAAGAATCAAGGGAGTGGCAGCGTGAGTGGGCGAAGTGATATCAATGGACTTATCCCGGCCGGGATCGTGGGATGGACCTGGACTAGCTGTGGGCGATGTGTGAGGGGATGAGTGGCCCTGCAGGGGAGACTGATGGGATCCTTCGGCCATGGCCGCAGTGGACGTGGGTGAGTCCTGAGCATAGGGTGAAGCATGCATACCTGAGTGCCCTCCTGGAAAAGCGGCTGTAGTGACTTCAGGTGCAGCCGTCTCCTGTTCTTCTTCTGCTTTGGCATCTTCAACCTCCATGGTTTCTGCCTCAGCGTCCCCTTCGGATTGGAGGAGTTCCTCCACATTGATGACATTAATATCTGGGATGGTTTCGGTGCTTGGTGGTGCTACGCCTTCGACGTTTGCTTCGGATGGGCCCGATGTAGGTCGTCCAGTGGAAGGGCTCTGAAAACCTGTGCGAAGCCGCTTTGGATGGCTTGGAGGCACTTGGACTGATTCTGGCCTCTTTCTCTTTGTCCTCACCAACGGTTGTTCTGACTCCTCGAAACTCATGCCTTGGCCTCCCACAGGTACCTGAGGTGGTTTACGTGGTGTGGCTTTGGCCTTCTTCCCTTTCTTCGGCTTCGAAGTAGTTTCCTTACCTTTTGGGCTTTCGCCCGAACCTGGTATAGCTGGGGGAATGAGGTCGGCAAAGGACAGGGGCTTCCATGTCCCAGCATTGGCCTCATAGACCACCGTGAAGTCCTTGTCAGTTGCCAAAAGTCCGTAAGAGTTCATATTTTGGCGGTGGACCCTCATTATCCACCATTCTCTTAGCTGGGCCACATCCCAATCTTTCGTCGCCTCCTTCAAGTCATCCTTTGCCTTCTTCCAGAAGGTGGAGTTGGGGCTCGGGAGAGGGTGCCGAACTGGGTCATATGCGACCTCCATCGGGTAGAACTCGTGCCAGGGAGGTAGCATTTCCATTTTCTCCAAGTGCCACTCCAGATCCCTCCCGTTGGGATTGTTCCTCTGCTCTACGATTTTTGGATAAGGGCAAGCGTGGAAGTTCTTAAATCGAAGATGGTCCCTCATTACCCCCAGGGGGTCATAGAGCCATTGCTGAGGAAGCTGGACTAGGCCAAAATTGGCGAGTTTCTCCTCCAAGAAAACATTTTGTTTGAGGGCAAACACCTCGATAACTCCCATTTTGAAAGGGAAATCGTAGGTGTGAGCCCATTTTCGTCCATGGCCATAAATGGCGTTTGTTGCATCGCTCTGCCGAGCGACCTCCAATGCGAACTGGTACTCGGAGGGGTAAACTGGCAGTAAGAAGGGCTTCCCTATGAAGCCGAATATGCGAATTACAAGCCCCTGTGTCAGCTGAAAAATGTCTCCCCTTTTCTCTTGTACCACCTTGTCCCTTAGGAGGAGGGGAACCCGAGGGGAAGACCCCGTTAGCATGTGCATTGCGGGTCCCAAAAATTGTTGGTTAAAAGAATAATAGGACTCCGTCTTCAATAGGAGAGGGGTCCACTGGTATACAGGCAGAGGATTTCCATCCTCGCCGCTTGCCGTAATAGCAACATAAGGGAAACTCTTATGTACATGAAAGAAAAATAACCAAATAAGAAGAGAACAGGGCGAGAAATACTTATTTGTCCCAACATTCTTCATGCTGGTGAGCCGCGTATGTAGGGTCCTGGCCACCCATTCTGCCCAGTCAAAAAATACTGGGTTGGTGCTCGGCCTCGAAGCATCGAGGGCATAAAATTCCCCTCTGGAAATACACTCAGCCAAAGACACCTGCCATGGGTGTACCGAAGCGTCGGTAGATAGGCCTGCCACCCATGCAATGATGGAGAAGATGTCGACATTTTTGAAGGCCTCTAAGGGTAGGGGCATTTGGGGAAAATTGCCCGAAGGGAGCCCGCTTTTGAGGCTCTGCTGCAAAAAATTGATCATGTAATTGGAGGACTTGAACCTCTCCATTTGTTCGCTAAGAATAACGTTGCGAACTGTGTACCCCTTAGGAGGGCCCTGCTGTGGTGCAAAGGCTGCCTGGACATCTTCTTTCAGAATGGAGAATAGCTTGTGGCCGGAGGCGTCCACCACTTGCCTGGAGGCGGGCTGATAGTTTCGCACGATGGCATCAATCAGCTCAGGGCAGTGATGTGTGGGGGCGTCAGATACCAGTATATCTGGGAGTAGTAAGCGGTAGCTCTTTTGCTGTCTACTGAGAGCCTGCTTTTCATGAACTCGATGGTGCTCCTGAGTTCAGCTACGCTCCTCGACAGCTTGGTGTCTCTGATCCTATCCCACGCATCAATCGGCGGTTCTTCAGGTTGCTCATCCTCAGAATCCTCTCTTTCTCTTATGACTTGTTTCTCGAGGCGGCGGCTAAAATCAACTTTCTTCGGCCCTTTGTCATGGCCCTTTGCCTTTGGTTGTTTGGGGCCGCCACTTCTGGTTCCTTCCCCTTTTCCTTAGAGTTCTTCTTTCCCATAGTGCTAGGGGTAATGGAGAAAACAATGCGGAGGGCTTCGGGATTGGAGGCTTCGAAGCGCAAGATAGGAGAGCTTGAAGGCTAGCAGCGCAGTTTGCATGAATTATCGAGCAAATAGCTTTCTTGCTACTGGAGCCTACCTTATATAGCCCTAGAAGGCAACTACCCATATTTAAGGCACTTACCATAATTGAATCTGTGTCGCTTCATCTAATTCGCCGCATGGTGGAGTGGTACACAGGGCTGTGTGTTATGATGATTGCGGCTTGCTTTGGAAGCGTGACCCTCTGCCACTTTGTACCCGAGCATGAACTTTTCTCCTAAATGAATCCCTAAAGGATGTACCCACCACCTTTTCATTTAACTCGCCCACTTCGGACGCTTTTGAAGGTGGCTATCGACACGTTCCCCTAGGCACATTTTAAATGCCCCTACCTTTTTCGTTGTCGGGTTGGTGAAGCCGAAGTCAGAGTTGAAGTGCTTCGGGGTGAACCCTTGGTGCGAGCTATTTCTCTATGCTTCGGGCCCGAAGTAGTTCTCTTTGCCGAAGGTGGCTCGTCGGTCCTCCTTCGAAAACTATTTCGCTTGAACTCCCCTTGGCGCAGTACTTCTCGGGCCTTGATCCGAGTCGTTGCTGCGAACCATTTTTCATTGGTTACTTTGGGAAACCTTTTCCTCGAAGGAGTTTTTTTTTTTTTTGAGTGTTGTCGAGTCAAAACTCAACCTGAGTTTCTGAGCAGCACTTTTATTTAATAGCCAAACTATTTACAATATTCACACAGGCTTGCGGCATAATGGGCATGCCGCCACCATGGATTCACTTCAGGTGATTATCCGATAAACCTGTAGTGTCCAGACCAGATCTGATTGTACTTTAGTAGACCCTCGAGGTTTGGCTGGACCCTTCCTGAAGTTGTCCATGCTGCGAAGAGGAAACAACGTAGCCGATTTTCGTCCTTGCTAGTGCCCAGATTATTGGCGAAGAAGTTCGCCACTTGAAAGCCTTCTCGGGGCATTGGTCTTAGGGATAGCCGGAACCAATACCAGACCCAATGCCAGAATTCTATAGATTCTTCCAAATGAAGGTCGGGTACAGGTTCTTCCATCCCACTGATATGGTAACAAGGTTCCTCCGACGAAGAGTAGTCCTCCAGGATCTCTTCGGGCTCATCCTCTGAATCGGACAGGCTTGATGAGCTTTGGCTGAACACTTGCATGCCATCTCTTGGGATACAAAAAGGGTGCAAAAATGTGCCCTCTTTGTTCTCGGGTTCTTCCACTCGAGTCTGCTTCTCTTCTCGGTTCACCTCTTGATGGAGATCGTGAGCAGCCATGTTGTTCATTGGGTGGGCCACGCTTGCGTACTTCCATTGTTGAGCTAGTATGAGGTCTGCTTCCTGAGCTCCAAATGACTGCATCTCAGGTCTCGGCTCAGTGTGAGGAATGCCCCATGATGAGTACTGCGTTGGCCGGATAGGAGCAGTAATTATCGGAGGAAGCGACGGAGTTTCTCTCCACTGCCACTTTCTCGATAGGAGCAGAAGCCGTTCCGCTCGTATTGCCTCCTCAAATATTTGAGGGAACCTTCATTCCCTGGATTGTAGTAGAATGAGGCTTACGTTCGGGTGGAAGGCCCGAACATAGAAGAGATGGGCTTGGGCGGGCGTCGGTTGGATCTCTAGTGGAATTCTCTTCCAACTTCTATAGAATCGGACATTGAAATCCGTGATACCCTCCGAGGGTGCTCTCTTGATGGTGGAGAGGTATGCGAAGAGATGGAAGGGATCCTGAGAGCCATCGAACATCTCAATCAATGCCCCCGCTAAGTCATCCCATGAGCAGATGCTTTTGGGCCTGAGCAATCTGTACCACCGCAACGCCCTTCCTTCCAGAGATAGAACAAGAAGTCTGATCATGACATCTTCATGGATAATGTCATGGAGGGTCGCTAAATCGACAACATCTTCAAGGTGCTCTCGGGCCATTCCCATGGTGCCGCTGTATTTCGTCAATGATTTCAAAGCACTTTTGGGAATTTCGTGGTAGCTTTGGATATTCAGGGGGCCTGGATCATTCCAGCTAGGAAAGCTTCTCCCAGCCATTACGACAGCAGCCTGTGGAAATCATGGTTGTCACCGTTGAGTCGGAGTCGTTAGGTGGACATTCTTTCTCCGCTCATGAGGTCAAGGCTGCTCACCGAACCTTGATTCCTCCGGGATATCTTCTTTCAGATTTGAAAGGCGCCTACGACCAGGAAATCTGGATCTTCAGCTCAACTGAGTCGCCAGGTGATTTTATCAGATGAAGACAAGCCAGAGATTCACCGAACTCGGACCTTCTTAAGGCACAGGGAGTCCTGGTTACAAAAACCAGGCTTAGGCACTGGTCTTCACGACTTTAGAGATTCTCGGGTAAAACAGAGTCGCCAGATGCTAAGAGTCTTTTAGTAATGAGAGCATCGATTCTCACCACTACTCAGAAGATGAGACTGATCGGATCTCACCGGGAACTTGTTAGAACTACTGGCTCCGGTGAAGACGGGCTAGAAATTTTCTCAAATATGGGACCTTGAGTCCCACCGGGCGTGCCAGAAACTGTTGGTCATCAAATCCGCACAGGAAAGGACTTTCGGTGGGTTTGCACGCCCTGGACCTGCGACCAACATTGAAAGGCCGAGGGGAAGAGATGCCCCTCGTGCCAATCTTCGGAGAAAGGCCGGCTCCTATACTAATCTACTTTTGGGGTTTGAGACAAGAGTGCAGGAAAGAAATAGACAGAGTAAGGGTTAGGAAAAGAAATAAAAAGGGGTAAGGGTTAGAGAAAGAAATAAAAAGAGTAAGGGTTAGAAGATGATGATTTAAGGTGGGAGAGAACAGGAAGCATGATCACTCGCTAATAACTCGAATAGCAACAAAGAACACCAAGAATAGATGAAAGAAACGTGATACTCGCTTTCCTATGTATCCTCTGGACGAGTTCACAGGGTTCTCCTTTCTCTCTCGCTGGAATTCAGGGTTCAGAGTAACAACGATTAAGACAAGGGAATAACAGAAACCACGACCCACCAGGAAGCATAAAAGAAAGCTTATACGACGTTTTTCCTCTCCTATGTATCCTTCAGGGCGAATTTTAGGGTACAGTCCCCAATCGCACACCGGATTCAGGATTCAGAGTCTCAATATACGAGTGCAGACAGACAAAAGAATTAAGCACAGAAGGCAGCATAAAAGAGAGAAATGGAGTACAAAAATCTTTAGTATTAGACGCAGGACATCAAGTTACAGCAGCTTTCTAGCAGAAAGTTCCCCCTTTTTACATTGCAAAGCCTGGGTTTTTATAGAGGACCCGGCCCTCTGAGTCATTATTACAAAAAATGGTGGAGTACACCCTCGGGCTCTGAGAAATCGGCTCCTCGCGGTTGCTGCGACTGAGCTTTCAAATCGGTTGCCAAAACTGGCAACTGTGACTGGGTCAACCATGGAAACGTTCATTTAATGCGCCGCCCGAGTGTCCCTGGCTTCTGGATGCTGTGCTTGAGTGATCGTTACGCCCGTCGGGTTTTACTTCGAGGATTGTTACGTCCCTTTCGTTTGCCAAAAATGGTCAGCGGGCTTATCGGGCAAGAAAGGGGGTATTTATAAGGGGCCTTCGATCACCTTGGGAAGCTGCCCGCCTTGGAACGTGGGCCCAAAAAGTGCTTCGCTACATCTCCGCCTCGCCAAAGCCTTGGGCCGAAGTAGATCTTCCTTGATTTGTTCTTCGCAAAATAATGCTTCGCAGAAACTACTTCGGGGATGTCGAGTGCCGAGCGGGCTCCATCTTTGAAATGGGGTTCTTTGTCCTTTGCTGGCGAAACTGCTTCGGATGGAAAATGTTTCGGCCCGATTCTCTCTCAAAACTACGGTTCGGGGAATATCCTCCCGAAGCACTTCTCTATTTTCGAACCATTGTCATTTTGCTTCGGGCGCCACTGCTTCGGGTGAAAACTGGCCGAAGTAGGTGTCAGAAATACTTCGGGCCCGAAGTAGTTTCTTTGCCTTAGCTGATTTGGATTATGCTCTCCTCTTTCGGCGAAGTCGTTTGGATGCTGCTTCGCAAAACTTCCGCCCGAAGCGGCTGCTGAAAATGCTTCGGGTGCGAAGCGTTATTTTTGTATTTTCTTCGGTGATATTACTTCGCAACGCTTTCGCCCGAAGTGGTGATTTAGAGTGCTTCGGGCCCGAAGCTCTTTTCACATTCTCCTTCTTTTCTTTCGGTGAAGCTATTTTCCTTGGCTTGTTTGGTAGCGAAGCTCTTTTATAAAAGGGGGCGATAGGGAGAGTCAAAATTGTTGTAACTTAAAATAAAAGAAAACTTTCAACAAGGAAATATTATACAAAATTCTACTATTCTTCTACCCCTTGTATAATGTGACAAAAAGTGTCAACAATTATATTCTACTTTCTCACACTAGATAAGTGTCCTCTTTGTTTATATTTTAGATAAATCATGTTTTTTTCCAAATGCATCCTCTTCAAACATGATATATATTTTTAGATAATGTCATTTACAAGTGTTACCAATAGGGAATATTTATTCCTCCTTTTTACTCATGATTATTTTTCCTTGAGGATTCTTTGGTTCACTTTGACTTACCACATTCTTGCTAGATAAATTTTTAAATTTGTCACTACAATGCTCTCCCTTTATTGAATCCTTTATTTTCAAAGCTACCCATTGAAGAACACAACCTTATACTGAGGGGGCAGGTGAACAATATAATACCACTTTTTAATTTTCTTTCTCAAACAATATTATGCAATATATCAATGGTAATATCAACAACAATAATAAAAGTAATGCATAATTTACCACACACAATAGAGATATCAATTTAACGTGGTTCACCCAATGTGGGCTACTCCATGGAGAAAATATTTCACTAAAATTTTCTCAACAAATCTGTTGGGAATACTTTCCCTCTTACAATGTTTATGGACCTATATCGAAAGGAGACACCAATCTCCTCAACTGGTTCATGGATCTTTATCCATAGGAGAACTCCTTCTCCTATGCTTTGGTTGGTGATCCTCTAGAAGACTACTACCTCCACTGCATTGGCTTGTGGATCTCTCTCCACTAAAGACTCTTGTTCTCACTCAAAAGACCTCTATCCTCACTACCTTGGCTAATGGATATCTATCCACTAGAGACTACTATCCTCTACTTTGTGACATCTAAATATTACTCTCAACTCTATCTAAAATTTGTACTAAACACAATACTTTGGTCTAGCATAAATCTGCTCAATCTCTGTATTTGATCTACACTAAACACAGTCCTTCAATATATCATAATTATTCTCAATCTCTGTCTCTAGTGTGGCATAAAATTGTCCTCAAATCTACACCAAATCTATCCTCAAATCTACACCAACTCTATCCTCAAATCTATCCTCAAGCCTTAACACAAAGCTTGATTCAATCACAAATCAACTCTGCTAGATCTACTCCAAACCTTAACTCAAGGTTTGAAAAATCAATTAATCAACTCTACTCACAAGTCTTATCAAAGAATTGTCTCAAATCTATTCAACAAGTCCTCCATAGAACTTGTCTAATCTACACAACAAGTCCTCACTAGAACTTGTCCAATATTCTCAACAAGTCTTCACCAAGACTTACCTCAAATATACTCAACAAGTACTCATTAGAACTTGTCCAATCTGTTCAACAAGTCCTCACTAGGACTTACCTCAAATCTACTCAACAAGTCCTCACTAATACTTGTCCAATCTGCTCAATAAGTCTTCACCAAGACTTACCTTAAATATACTCAACAAGTCCTCACTAGAACTTGTCCAATCTGCTCAATAAGTCTTCACCAAGACTTACCTTAAATCTACATTGTAAGCTTCCAAAAAATCTTACCCCACTCAACTCACTCTATCATAAAAAACCTCTTCAATCACACAAACAAGATTCACACAGAATCTTGTTGAACTTACAGAAACATATAGAGAATAGTTAGAGACTCAATATGCTTCACACTCACAATAATGCTCAATCACTTTTAATCTCTCTTGTTCAACCACAAAAACATATGGAGAATGGTTAGAGACTCAATATGTTTCACACTCACAACCACTCAATCACTTTCAATCTCTCTTCCAAATCAAATCAAAATATGGAACAATTTGTTTCATAGAACTTGAATTATCACTCCAAAACTTCCAATCAACTAAGCTCAATCAACTCCTCTCAACCAATCACTCAATGAAAGCTTAGTCAAACAATGCTTATCAAACAAACCTCACATAACAATGATACTCATGATATTTCACAAATTATAGTTCAATATAGTTCACAACTTCACATAACAATGAAACTCATGTTCTTTCACAAATCCTAGTCAAGCATATGAAAGCTTACTAAATATTTCCAACAATGCTTATCAAACAAGGTTTCTAGTATCAACTTTCATTCTAGAAAATCTACATCAATCAATATTTAATATATCAAAACCAAACTCAACAATGCTTGTCAAACAATCCTTTTCACTCCAACTTAGCATTCACAACATCCAACAATAACTCTCAAGAATAATATACCCTTACCTTTTTGTTTGAAGAAGATTTGACCTCAAACACCTATCTCAATAACAATAAACTATTTGCAAATATCAAAGGTTAGGTAGCAATATCTTCTCAAAAATTCACTCAATTGATCTCTCACAATATTTCACCATACATAGCAATAAATCTCTATTACACCTTATAATATCCACACTTCAAAATATAAGCCAACAATTTGTTTAAAGAAAATAATCACAATAATTTTCTTTATGAACCCTTAAATCTTTTCTCAAAGCATTTAACACATCATAGATTATCCCAATAAAAATATAATTTCATTTTTCTACCTTATATCTCTTATCTCAATTAACTTTATCAAAAATCACAATAAAATAATTATTCCTTAAAACCTTATAACTCCCCTTTAACAAAAATTAATCATGCCACCTTAAACCTTAGAAGAAATTTAATTTTCTAAAAAAAAATTAAATACCTTTGCCCTTGGCAGGATTTGAACTCCCAATTGTGCCTCCACAGTGCCCTAACCGTGGCCCACATGCCACATGAGCTAGGCACTCACCTTAGATGCAAGAAACACCTCAGATACTTTATTGCTTCATCTTTGTGCAAAAACCAAAATGTAAATGTCGGGTTTTGATCATGGGACTTCCCGCATGTTAGCGCCCTAAGCACACAACCGCTTGCCATTGGCCCAACTACCATGGTTGGCTATGAGGCTCCAAGCCTCCTCCCTTTCATGCATTCGATGATCACCACATAAGAAAAATGTTATCCTCTTCTACCACGCTGTTAGAAAATTTTTGCATGGACTCTCAAGGATTCAATTGAAGGTAACTTTGGGTTTTCCAAAGCACATGGTATTTATACCAATATGCTATCCTCCTTGGCTCGTTGGTGGATGAGAATTTTAGTTGATGTTGGCACCATGTTAGAAACTGATTCTTGACATCCTTTCTTTTGTCTTGCTCATTAAACCTAACTTCTAGATATCAATGATAACAAATCTTGCTCATATTTCCAACAATATCCCCCTTTGTCATTGATGGTAACCCATTTACCTTTTACCATTTATGTTACCTATTTCTATTATGCTCCCCCTGACTAAATGCTCTCCCCTTTGACATCAATGGCAAAGGGTCACCTTTTGGGCTCAAGGCTAAGAATGAGACTCTTAGCTTAACCCCTACCCCATCTCCTCTTGAGGTGATTAATTATGTGGTGGGAGTATCTCTACTCCCAGTATGCACTGATATTTACCTTTATCCACTTTCTTCCTCAACTGATCCTTCTAATTCCTCTAACTATTCCTATTTCTACTTGTCTTTGGAATTTTTACTCTACACAACTTTGTTGTATACCCATAATTATTGCACTTATAACACTTAATGTTGTTATTTCTTGGAGGTACAAATGTCTTGGGATTTATCCTAGTAAAGCCATATCTATTCTTGTCTTAAATCCTACAATTCACTGCCTTGTGATCAAACTGATTACAAGAGTAGCAATACCCTTGAAAAAGCTGTCTATTTCTAAAATTTCCATAATCCTGTCTTTCATGTGTCCTACACTGTGTAGCCTTGTGCCCAAACCTATGACATAAGAAGCATAATCCATTGAAACTACCTTGCCTTGACCTTATTGGTATCTTAGTCTCTTCTACCCTGTGCTGATTCCTATTCCATTTGTTCCTATTTTGTGCATTGTTTATTTTCTTGTTGAAATTTCCATTGTCCAAATCATTCTCAGAAGTCTCACTCTCTCTTACACACTCTTCTTCTAAAGCTTCTTCTTCTTCGAAGCTTGATATTGAATCTTCTCCTTATTTATTTTATACCTATTCAAAACCAAGACCTTTCTTATCTGATGTAGGTATTTGGACCTTGATAATATTATCCAAGTTCTTTTAGCTTCTCCCAAACCTGTGTAACTTGTCCTTAGACTCTTTTACTTCCTTTCTTAGTGAAGCCACCTCATGCTCTAAACTTTTAGATTCTAAAACCTTTGCTTCTAACTTATCTTTGAATCTTCTTATCTTAGCTATTTAGTTAGGTAGATCCTCTATAAGCTTTCTTTTCTCTTCATCACATTCTTGAAATTTAAGTTTGAGTTTTGAGTTTTGATTTCTTACCTCTCTTAATGCATCAAGGGCATGAATAAGATTAACCTTAAGATCAACTTCTCCTTTCTTTGATTCTTCCTCCATTTGTTTGCCTTTGGGATCATCTTCATTCCTTTCTGACTTGTCTTCTATAGGATCACCTCCTTCTTCCTCTAATTCCAAGAGTATATTCTCTTATGGTCCTTCAAGTGTATCTTCATATTAATAATTACTAAAACTAAATCCATTCCTTGTACAACTATCTTCAAGATGACCAAATTTACCACATCTAAAACACTTGAGGATTATTGGTGACCTTTTCCTAACCACTTCTTTTTCTTTTCCAAAAATAGAACTTCATATTTATCATTACCTGAGGAAATTTCATCACTATCACTTGAGCTATTACCTGCCTTGTCTGCATAGAAACTCTTCTTATGATTTTAGAAAAACTTCTTTCCTTGTGTACCTTGTCCATCATTGTTTTTCTTTTGGTACTTGTATTTTCCTGTTTCCCTGTTCTTATGATCCTAATTTTCTTCATCATTGCTATTTCTAGCCTCTAGAAAATTAGATGCATAATGACCATACTTTCCACAATGAAAAAATCTAACTAATTTCATACCTTTATACTTTCTTGGATCCTTGTTCCTTCTGCCATAATTTGCTTCTTTATCACTGGATAATTCATTGCTTGAATCTGACTTCTTACCTTTTGTCTTCTTAGTAGCTTTAAAGACTACTTATTTTTGGGAATAGGTTCCTCTTTTATTCTCATCTCAAAAGCTATGATAATACCATGTAATTCATCCCTTGTCAACAAATCAATATCTTTTGACTCTTCTATAGCTGAAATATTTTCACTAAACCTTTTTGGGAGTGACCTTAAAATCTTATCACAAACATTTGATTCTTCAACTTTGAGCCCAAGTCCTTGTATGGAGTTAACAACTTCGTTCACATGAATTAGATATGCAAAAATATTTTCCTCATCCTTCATTTTTAGGTCTTCAAATGTTCTCTTGTAATTTTATAACTTTACTCTTTTAACCTTTTTATTTCTTTTATATATGGCTTGCAACTTATCCCAAATTTCCTTTGCTGATGTGCAATGCATAACCTTTATAAATTTTATTTCATGCAAGACCTTTTGAATTACATTCATCACTTTTGAATTGTAATGATATAGAAGCTTACCATATTTGTTTGTAGGTGGAGTTGCTGGTGTTGTGTATCCATTCTCAACTGCTTCCCATATTTTATTTCCAAGTGTCATTAGATGAAACTTCATCCTTGTACTCCAAAGTATATAATTGTTCTCATCAAACAATGGTGTTGAATTCTCTAAAGAACCAATCTGAGAATCCATCTATGTTCTTGTAAGATTTTCCTTCAAGTTGTTAAACTCTTTTGAAGGAAACTGCTCTAATACCAATTGAAGAACACAAGCTTATACTGAGAGGGGGGTGAATAGTATAAGACCACTTTTTAATTTTCTTTCTCAAAAAATATTATGCAATATATCAATGGAAATATCAACAAAAGTAATCAAAGCAATGCACAAATCACCACACATAATAAAGACATCAATTTAATGTGGTTCACCCAATGTGGGCTACTGCATGAAGAAACTCTTTCACTCAAATTTTCTCAACGAATATCTTGGGAATACTTTCCCTATTACAATGTTTATGGACCTTTTTCCAAAGGAGACACCAATATCCTTAGTTGATTCATGGATCTCTATCCACAAGAGAACTCCTTCTCCTCTGCTCTAGTTGGTGATCCTCTAGAAGACTACTGCCTCCACTACACTAGCTTATAGATATCTTTCCATTGAAGAATCTTGTCCTCACTCAGAAGACCTCTGTCCTCACTACCCTGGCTAATGGATCTCTATCCACTGTAGACTATTATCCTCTACTCCATAACCTCCAAATATTGCTCTCAGTTCTATCTCAAATCTATACTAAACACAGTTCTTTGGTCTAGCTAAAATATGTTCAATATCTATCTTTGATCTACACTAAACATAGTCCTTCGATCTAGCACAAATATTCTCAATATCTATATTTGGTTTGGCATAAACCTATCCTCAAATTTGCACCAAAATCTATCCTCAAGCCTTAACACAAATATTGACTCAATCACAAATCAACTTTGCTAGATTTTCCCCAAACATTAACTTAAGATTTGAACAAATCAATAAATCAACTCTACTCACAAGTCTTCTCAAATAATTATCTCAAATTTGTCCAACGAGTCCTCCCTAGAACTTATCCAATATTCTCAACAAGTCTTCACCAAGACTTACCTCAAATATGCTCAACAAGTCCTCACTAGAACTTGTCCAATATTCTCAACAAGTATTCACCAAGACTTACCTCAAATATGCTCAACAAGTCCTCACTAGAACTTGTCCAATCTACTCAACAAGTCTTCACCAAGACTTACCTCAAATCTGCTCAACAAGTCCTCACTAGAATTTTTCCAATCTGCTCAACAAGTCTTCACCAAGACTTACCTTAAATCTGCTCAACAAGTCCTCACTAGAACTTGTCTAATCTGCTCAACAAGTCTTCACCAAGACTTACCTCAAATATGCATTGTAAGCTTCCACAAAATCTTACTCCACTCAACTCACTCTATCATAGAAAACCTCTTCAATCACACAAACAAGCTTCACATAGAATCTTGTTTAACTTATAGAAACATATAGAGAATGGTTAGAGACTCAATATGCTTCACACTCATTGAGGGGTATGAAGTGAGGGGTATGAGACCTTAATTGATTAAAGAAGTTTTGTTTTTAAATTTTTATTTGTTTTAATTGTAAAATTTAATTAAAAAAATAGGAAATTTAAAATTAAATTTTAACTTTAATTTTCTTTTTCTTTTTTTCTTAGGAAATTTAAAATTTTAATTTTAATTTTATTTTTTTAACCTTAAAAAAAGAGAGGTATGAATTAAATATTGGTTTTTATAAGTATTCAGTTACTTAAGGGTATGAAGTTAGGGGTATTTAGTGAGTGGTATGAAGAAAGAGGTATGAATAAAGGGGTATGAAATTAGAGGTATGAAATTAGGGGTATGAAGAAAAGGGTATGAAGTTAGGGGGCATGAATAAAGGGGTATAAATTTAGGGGTATGAAGAAAGGGGTATGAAGTGAGGGGTATGAAGAAAGGTGTGTGAAGTAAGGGATATGAAGTTAGGGGTATGAAACCTTAATTTATTAAAGTTAGGGGTATGAAGTGAGGGGTATGAATTGAGGGGTATGAAGTTAGGGTTATGAAGTGAGGGGTGTGAAGTGAAGGGTATGAAGTTAGGGGTATGAGACTTTAATTGATTAAAGAAGTGTTTTTTTTTTTTAATTGTAAAATTTAATTAAAAAAATTAGGAGCTTTAAAATTTTAATTTTAACTTTAACTTTTTTTCTTAAGAAATTTAAAATTTTAATTTTAATTTTTTAACCTTAGAAAAAAAAAAAAAAAAATAAAAACGTTAGAAAATAAATTTTTTTCAAAAAGTTTAGAAAATCCAAAAAAATCAATGTTTTTTTCAAAAAGTTTAGAAAATCCAAAAAATCAATATTTTTTTCAAAAAAAAATCAATGTTTCTTCATACCCCTCACTTCACACCCCTAACTTCATACCCCTTTTTTCATACCCCTAACTTCATACCTCTAACTTCATACCATTTCTTCATACCACTAATTTAATACCCCTCACTTCATACCCCTCACTAATTGAATACTTACAAAAACCAGTTCTTTATTTAATTAATGTCTCCTACCCCTAACTAATTGTATACTTAAAAAAATAATTTCTTAATCAATTAATGTCTCATACCCCTAATTTCAAGGTTTAGGGTTTAGTTAAAAAATTTGTTTTTGTAAGTATTCAATTAGTTAGGGGTATGAAGTTATGGGCATGAGACATTAATTGATTAAAGAAGTATTTTTTGTAAGTATTTAATTTGTTAGGGGTATGAAGTTAGGGGTATGAAGTGAATGAAGTTAGGGGTATAAAGTGAGGGGTATGAGACCTTAATTGATTAAAGAAGTAGTTTTTGTAAGTATTCAATTAGTTAGGGGTATGAAAAAAGGGGTATGAAGTGAGGGGTATGAAGATAGGCATATGAAGTGATGGGTATGAAGAAAGGGATATGAGACATTAATTGATTAAAGAAGTGGTTTTTTAAGTATTCAATTACTTAGGGGTATGAAGTGAGGGGTATTTAGTGAGTGGTGTGAAAAAGTGGTATGAAGAAAGAGGTATGAAGTTAGGGGTATGAATTTATGGGTATGAAGAAAGGGGTATGAAGTGAATGAAGTTAGGGGTATGAAGTGAGGGATATGAGACCTTAATTAATTAAAGAAGTGGTTTTTATAAGTATTCAATTAGTTAGGGGTATGAAGAAAGGGGTATGAAGTGAGGGGTATGAAGAAAGGGGTATGAAATGAGGGGTATGAAAAAAGGGAGATGAGACCTTAATTGATTAAACAAGTGGTTTTTGTAAGTATTCAATTAGTTTTTTTGGTAAATTAATAGTTTATATTATTGAAAGGGTTTTAAGGATCCCTTAACCTTGATACAAACCCAACAAGAAAAGTTGTAATACAATGAAGGACATACCTGAGACCCCCTACAAACCTTAGACTAGAAAGAACCACAACTGAGGATGCAGTATCAGGCTTAAGGACACAAAAATAATAGAAAAAGCAAAAATGTGAGGTTGCAGCCTCAAAATCGAGGACACTAAGATACAGGAAAAACCCTAAAATGTAAAAACTACAACTAAGGAAGGAAAGGCCTTCGCATAGGGAAGCTACAAGACCAAAAAAGGACCCATTACCCAAAAAATACCAGGCTCCGTGTAGGGTAGCCTTAGAAGCAAAAACCATGGATAAAAGGAAATTAGTCCTTAGCTGAGGTCTTGTCCTCATCCTTGGTGTCCTCCTGATCAGTGTCCTTGGGCTCATCATCCTTAGGCTCCTCCTTAACTGTAATCTTCTCTGCTTTGGACCCACCATCAACCTCCTGGCTGCTCTGCCCACCAAAAAACAACTTTTGAAGACCTTCACAGATGTCTATCATTGAATTGACCATCACGTTCATCATAGCAGTGGTCGAGGAGATGATGAACTCTTTCAAATGCTTGGTCTCATCCTCAGTTTCCTCATCCTCATTCTTGATTTCAATGACATAGCATTTTTTTGCCAGGTTTTGAAGCCGAGTAGACTTCCTTATAGGTTCCTCCATGCTTTCAAAGCTAATGCTTTTCTTATCCCTTAATTTTTTGATAGTCTCAAATGCTTTCCTCTTTTTCTCTACAAGGGTGACACTAGTAGAGGACCCTGTAGGCTTAGCTGGACCAAGAATATTAGGATTAGGTTTGGGTTTGTTGGCTAGGACATAGGTATAAATGACCTTGTACATACCCTGATGGTAAGGGAAGGTCATGGCTCTTCTTATTTTTGCAAGTAGTAATGCAGAAGTTCATGGAATTGAAGAAGAAGAGGGGGATGATGAGAGGGTTTATGTCCCAAAAATGGTTTACAAAAGCCAAATGGTAGGTTTTGAGGGGTTTTTTAGGATCATTGATAGTGATGAATTCCATGATGGGCTTCATCACATCGTCCCAAGGGGTTCTCAGGTCACTCCTAAATATCCTAGGGCTCTTAGAATTCTTGAGGATCTTCTCATTTCCTTTGAAATCACCAAGCTCAATTTCCCAATTATGCTTGTGCCTATGGATAGAGCAACCTTCAGGGCTCTAGCCAGTGATGGAAGACAACATGTGTACATCTACCATGAAGCTCCTACCATGCACTATTATAGAACATTTATCCCAGATATCAAGGAAGGTGAGTGTGATATCAATATCATCTCCAAAAAACATGTGGAGGAAGGGGAAAAAGTGCCTATCCTTGAGAATATTTTCTACCACGACATCACAGACAAGAGATTTGGGTTCAATGTAATTATTTTCCATGGTGGAAGGGGGAAGAGGGATGATGAGGGAGTGGATAGACAAAAAGGGGGTGGGTGACAAGGACAACAGACTATGCAGGAAGAGAAAAATAGGCTAGGAAGTGAAGGCAGAGTAGGGAGGACCAATGGTGATAAAAAGGATAGGAGCTTGGGAAAAATACCATAAAATGTGGGGGATGCCAACTCTAATCATCATCGAGCATGGCGAGGAGCTGTAAATATAGGCATGGGAGCAAGGAAAAAATGGCGCATGAGGATAGGGTGGCTCACACATGAGAAGGTCCTGATAGCTCAAGAGAGGATATGTAGCGGGGATAAAGGGAAGTTTTGGAAACATGCCCTTGACAAAACTATCATAAAAAATCAGCCTAGGAAATCTGGAAGGAATGCTTGCACCCCCATAATTTCTCAGGATAGTAAACTTCAAATACTGGAGTGCTAGCTTGTGATGACCGTTGGCCTCGATGGTCTCACTCATGTGGTGCCACATCCTCAGGCTATAGATGATGGTGGCAAACGTTCCTCATGCATCTACAATGTGTTGGGATTTGAGGTTACGTGGCCTAGAGAAGGTGGGTTTCTAATGATATATCAGGCACATTGATTGATTAAGATGGGGATCTCCGAAAAACCTTTTGATTTTGAAATTTACCATGACACTTAGGTACCTACACATATTTGATAAAGGATGCCAAAAAATAAACCAATCATTAGCATACATTCCAATAATGAAGGCCCAGATAGAGATGACCTTTCGATGGAGGGTGATGTGGATGGGCATATGGAAATTATGATGGTGGTGGAGGGTGATGTGGATGGGAATCTATAAATTCTGATGGCGGCATTGGTTGTTAACAAAAATGGACAGCTAGACAATCTACTGGTGATAAAAATGAATGGTGTAGATTGACACCTAGACCTTATCAATCGAGAAGGTGTTTAGGGACCTCCACTTGTTGTGCTGATTAGGAATGATCATGTGGTACATGAATATCCCTAAGATTATATTGGTGTTACCCATGAAAGGAAGGTTGGATATCCTGGAGGATAGCCTCCTACTAAGGAAGATTCCTTTGAGGTTTCTCCTGATCTGCAATAGCTCAGATATCCTCAGGAATGTCATCATTCCAGGTCTAAAAGTTGATCATGTTAACTCCAATGTTGGCTAACCTATCGGCAACCCTATTTTCTTCTCTGTAAGCATGTTGAAAAATGACTTCTTGCATGTCAAGGACCAAGGTACTGGCTTCCTCGATATAGTCTCTGACTCTCCAGGAAGGTCTGCAATTGTTGTCCCTAAGGTAATTGATGATGTTGAGGGAGTCTCCTTTGACTATCAGCTTGTTGGTAAAATTATTTGCAAGGGAAAGACCCCTCCACATGCTTTTAGCTTTAGCAACATGATTTGTCTGCTCACCTAATCCTTCGACAAAAGCAAGGATGACTTCTCCTTGGTGAAAGTATTAAATTAGTTAGGGGTATGAAGTGAGGGGTATTTAGTGAGGGGTATGAAGAAAGGGGTATGAAGTTAGGGGGTATGAAGAGAGGGGTATGAAGTGAGGGGTATGAAGTGAGGGGTATGAAGAAAGGGGTATAATGTGAGGGGTATGAAGTTAGGGGTATGAGACCTTAATTTATTAAAGTTAGGGGTATGAAGAGAGGGGTATGAAGAAAGGGGTATGAAGTGAGGGGTATAAAGAAAGGGGTATGAATTGAGGGGTATGAAGTGAGGGGTATGAGACCTTAATTGATTAAAGAAGTGTTTTGTTTTTAATTTTAATTTTTTTTAATTGTAAACTTTAATTTAAAAAATTAGGAACTTTAAAATTTTAATTTTAACTTTAATTTTTTTTTCTTAGGAACTTTAAAATTTTAATTTTAATTTTTTAACCTTAGAAAAAAAAACAAAAAAATCAAAACGTTAGAAAATCAATTTTTTTTCAAAAACTTTAGAAAATCCAAAAAAATCAATGTTTTTCTTCAAAAAAAAATCAAAGTTTCTTCATACCCATCACTTGACACACTTAACTTCATACTCCTTTCTTCATACCCCTAACTTCATACCCATTTCTTCATACCCCTATCTTCATACCCCTCACTTCATATCCCTCACTTCATACCCTCACTTCATACCCCTCACTAATTGAAGAAAGGGGTATGTGTTGGAAATCTGGCCAACCATACATTGCCAGCCATACATTAAAACAAAAATTTGGGTTGTTAGATGATATTTTCAGCCTTGGAAAGTGTCTCCTCTTAGAGGAGACCAAATAAAATCGTAGAAATTCAAAATATGTGCAATATAGAAAAAAAAATGGGCTCAAACGGACACCCGAATCAAAAGTTATGGCCGAAATACTAAGACATGTAATAAACATCGTCGATGTAGATCCGACGGATGTGATTTGCTAGGGTTAGGGTTTGCTTTGTTTTCTCTTACTTAAGGTAATTTTAGGGTTTTATTTTATGAGGAGTTTTTTGCATTGTAGCAAGTGTGTGAGCTCTTCCAGAGTCTATGAGGAGATTGTAACAGAGTACTGAAACTCTGCCAGAATTATTCCAGATAATAAGAAGATAATATTTGCTCCAATTTTGTTTCATTGTATTATTGTAAATTTTTCATTTGGTATCAGAGCAAGGCGATCAAGAAATTGGGTTTGAGTAACTATGGAATTTCTACTGCAAGTTTTACAGAAGCTTCTCGGAGATCTCAGTTCGTGTTGAAGGGAGCTATTATGGCCAACAACACCAATTCAATTTTGATCCCAGAATTTGATGATTTCGACTACGAATATTGGAGCATCCGGATGAGGATGATTCTAAAGGCAAAATGAGCTTGGGCCATCATTGAAGTTGGGTTCACCGAACCAAATTACTGGAGTGCATTGACTACAGATCAAAAGAAGGAGATACAAGAGAAAGAGAAAGAAAATAATTTGGCTTTGGCTTTCATCCAGTCGACTCTAGACAAGAGTCTCTTTCCCCAGATTTCTACGTGTGTTTCGGCTCAAGAAGCCTGGAAGGCATTGAAGGAGAATTACTAGGGGAGTGCCCAAGTTAAGGAGGTGAAATTGTAGACTTTGTGGAGATATTTTGAAAATCTCAAATAGGAGGAGAATGAAACTGTAGGAGATTACTGTGTTTGGGTAAAAATAGTAGTAAATAAAATGGCCACACTTGGAGAGATCATAGAGCAAAATGTAGTAGTTAAAAAGGTTTTAAGAACCTTGATAGAGAAGTTTGACAGTGCAACCCTTATCATAGAAGAAATGAAAGACCTCTCGAAAATGGATATAGATTCATTAATTGGCTCTCTCACATCTCATGAAGAGAGAATTGCCAAGAGGAAGAAGGATAAAGAAGGAGGTTCTACGGAGGAACAAGATTTTTTGGTAAAAGAGAATGATGGAGGAAGAGGTCACGGTAGGGGTTCTAGAGGAAGAGGAAGAAATGGAAGAGGAGGTAGAAGAGGCTCCTACGGTGGTAGAGGTCAAGGAAGATCTCAAGATTTAGATAATGACCAGGCTCATGCTACAAGAGGAGGATCTAGTGCAAGAGGAAGAGGTAGAGGCTGAGATATGAGAAATGTGCAATGTTACAATTGTAACAAATATGGCCATTATGAGAGGGATTGCAGGCTAAAAAAATCAGCACATTATGGAGAAGAGGATTCCTATGAGGATGATACTTTGTTTTGTATGATTGAAGAAAAAGTGGAGCAAGCAACTTTCCTCTCTACACAAAATAGCACAAAGGAGACATGGATCCTGGATAGTGGGTGCACAAACCATATGATTAGCAAGAGGGATGTATTTTCATCTCTTGATTCTTATTATCAATCCAGTATCAGGCTTGGGGATGATAAGAGCTTGGAGGTGGTTGCAAAAGGAGAAATGGAGGTTCCTACCAGGAGAGGAAAAATAATGAAGGTAAAAGATATTTACTATGCACCCCGTTTGAAGCATTCATTAATGAGTATTGGTCAAATGTTGGAAAAGGATTATAAGTTAGTGTTTGAGGATAGAATGTGCAAAATTTATGATCAGAGGAGAAAATTGATTACCATTGTAAATATGACCAAGAACAGGCTCTTCCCATTACAATTTGTAGATCAAGGGGGAGCTCTAGAATTTTTTGGTGTAGAAGGTAAGGAGAGGCTATGGAATTTACAGTTTGGGCATTTAAATTATAAGAGTTTGAAGATGCTTTCACCACTTGTCTATGGGTTGCCAAAAGTTGAAGACTCCAAGGAGGTTTGTGAAGGTTGTGCACTTGGAAAACATGCAAGGGGGAATTTTCCACATGGTGAAGCATGGAGGGCCCAACATCCATTGTAGTTGGTTCATAGTGACATTTGTGGACCAATGCAGACATAGAGTATGGGTAAAGCTTCTTACTTTCTAACTTTTATTGATGATTTCTCCAAATATTGTTGGGTTTATTTTATTAAGCATAAGGATGAGGCATTCAATTGCTTCAAGAATTTTAAGGCTCTAGTTGAAAATGAGAGTGGTCATTATATCAAATTTTTGAGGATAGATAGAGGAGGTGAGTTCTATTCTCATGAATTTGATGATTTCTGTAGTGAGTTTGGGATTAAAAGGTAGAAAACAAGTCCTTACACACCTCAACATAATGGGGTGGTTGAAAGAAAGAACAAGACTTTGGTGGAGATGGCACGGTGCATGATGCAAGAAAAAGGTATGAGTAAGTTTTATTGGGTTGAAGCAATTAGGACTGCTAATTACATTTTAAATAGAAGTCCTACTAAGAGTCTTGAGAATATTACCCCTTATGAATGTTGGTACAACAAGAAGCCAAATGTAAATCATTTTAGAGTTTTTGGATGTGTGGCTTTTGTGCATGTTAATGGTGAGAATAGGAAGAAGTTGGATGCAAAGAGTGAAAAATATATTTTTATTGGGTACAATGAGCAATCTAAGGCTTACATGTTCTTTAATCCTATTTCACATAAAATAATTGTATCTAGAGATGCAATTTTTGATGAAGGGAGAAGTTGGGGATCACAAAAATTATTTTTTGAGGATGTTTTTGGTGAAGAGAAGGTGGAACCAAGCCATGCTTTAGTTCATCCCAGCCATAAAAAAGTTTCCAGTTCATCTTCTACAAGTGCATCTTCAAGTCCAAGAGAAGGTTCTTCCAATAGTTCTCCACCTCCATCACCACCGACCAAAGGAAAAGGTAAAATATTGTTGAAGGATCACCCAAAATCTCAAATTCTTGATAAGAATTTCCATAAGAGGGTGACAAGGAGTCAGCATACAGAGATGAATGCAGTAATAGAAAGGTTAGAGAACCTGCATCTTTATGGAGATGATGACAGTGGAGATCCCAAAGGTGATGTTGTAAACTATGCACTTGTTTCACAAGTTTCTAAAGTTTCAAAAGTTGTTGTTGATGATTTTGAGCCTTCATGTTTTGAGCATGCTAGTACTAACAAAGTGTGGATGAAGGCTATGCAAGAAGAAATGCATTCTATTGAAAAGAATGATACTTGGGAGTTGTGTGATTTTCCCAAGGATAGGAAATGTGTAGGATGCAAGTGGGTCTACAAGATCAAGAAGAACAATGATGGATCCATTGAGAGGTACAAGGCATGGTTGGTAGCAAAGGGTTTCACTCAGAAATATGGTTTGGACTATGAGGAAACATTTGCTCCAGTGGAAAGGCAAGAAACAGTAAGGATGTTGCTATCATTGGTAGCTCATAAAAGGTGGAAGGTGCATCATATGGATGTCAAAAGTGCATTTCTCAATGGGTATTTAGATGAAGAAGTATATGTGGAACAACCACAAGGTTTTGTTGTCCAAGGAAAATAAGATCAAGTTTACAGGTTGAAAAAGGCTCTATATGGGCTGAAGCAAGCTCCAAGAGCTTGGTATGCTAGAATCCATGACTACTTCCTGCAATGCAATTTTGAAAGGAGTAAGAGTGAGCCCACTTTGTACTACCAAAGGGAAGGTAATGATATTCTTATTGTATGCCTTTATGTTGATGATATGTTATTTATGGGGAGTAGTTCTTATTTGAATGATTCTTTTAAACATGATATGAAGAAGGAGTTTGAGATGTCTGATTTGGGTTTGATGAGTTACTTTCTTGGGATGGAAGTACATCAAACTAGCAATGAGATTTTTGTTTGTCAATCCAAATATGTAAGGGATATGCTGAAGAGATTTGGTTTGAGTGAATGTAAACCTGTAGAAACACCCATTGCACATGGGGAGATCTTGAGTTTGGAGGATGGAGCTGAAAGGGCAAACAAAATAGAGTACAGGAGTATTGTTGGTAGCCTTATGTTCCTTTGTAACACTAGGCTAGATATATGCTTTGCTATTTCACAATGTTCCAGGTATATGGCTAATCCATCATAGTTACATTTGAAGGCAACAAAGAGGATTTTGAGGTATGTTCGTGGAACAATTGATTATGGGATCCACTACTCACAGGCAAAGAATTTGAAGTTAGTGGGATTTAGTGATAGTTATTGGGGTAGTAATATTGATGATAGGAAATCCATGAGTGGGCACTACTTCTCTCTTGGTTTAGGTTTGGTGACATGGAGTTCCAAGAAATAAGCTACAGTAGCATTGTCTTCTATTGAAGCAGAGTATATTGCACTTACATCGGCAAGTGCACAAGCATTGTGGCTTTGAAAAGTGCTAGGAGAGATTGGGGAGAAGCAAGGGACTCCAACTACTTTATTCTATGATAATCAGAGTGCCATTAAGTTGGCACATAATCCTATCCACCATGCTAGGTCCAAGCATTTTGACATCAAGTACCACTTCATTCGGGACATGGTAGAGAAGGAACAAGTCAAATTGAGGTATTGCTCCACACATGATCAAGTAGCAGATATTTTTACTAAGGGAGTAGTAAAACCTCAGTTTTTTCTACTAAGGGACTTGATAGTCAGTCCCCTTACCAAAAAGGGGAGAATGTTGGAAATACATCGCTAGCCATACATTAAAATGAAAATTCAAGCTGTTAGATGATATTTTCAGCCTTGGAAAGCATCTCCTCTTAGAGGAGACCAAACGAAATTGTAGAGCTTCAAAATCTATGCAATATGGAAAAAAATGGGCTCAAACGGACACCCGAGTCAAAATTTATGGCCAAAATACTAAGACATGTAATAAACACCATCGATGTAGATCCGACGGATGTGATTTGCTAGGGTTAGGGTTTGCTTTGTTTTCTCTTACTTAAGGTAGTTTTAGGGTTTTATTTTATGAGGATTTTTTTGCATTGTAGCAAGTGTGTGAGCTCTTCCAGAGTCTGTGAGGAGATTGTAATAGAGTACTAAAACTCTACCAAAATTATTCTAGATAATAAGAAGATAATATTTGCTCCAATTTTATTTCATTGTATTATTGTAAATTTTTTAGTATGAATAAAGGGGTATAAATAAAGGGGTATGAAGTTAAGGGTATGAATTTAGAGGTATGATGTTAGGGGTATGAAGTTAGGGGGTATGAAGAAAGAGGTATCAGGTAAATGAAGTTAGGGGTATGAAGTGAGGTGTATCGGACCTTAATTGATTAAAGAAGTAGTTTTTGTAAGTATTCAATTAGTTATGGGTTTGAAGAAAGGGGTATGAAGTCAGGGGTATGAAGAAAGGGGTTTCAACTGAGGGGAATGAAGAAAAGGATATGAGACATTAATTTATTAAAAAAGTGCTTTTTGTAAGTATTTAATTACTTAGGGGTATGAAGAGAGGGGTATGAAGAAAGGGGTATGAAAAAGGGGTAAGAATAAAGGGGTATGAATAAAGGGGTATGAAGTTAAGGGTATGAATTTAGAAGTATGAAGAAAGGGTTATGAAGGTAGGGGTATGAAGTTAGAGGGTATGAAGAATGGGGTATGAAGTTAGGGGTATGAAGTAAAGGGTATGAAGAAAGAGGTATGAAGTGAGGGGTATGAAGTTAGGGGTATGAGACCTTAATTGATTAAAGTTAGGGGTATGAAGAAATGGGTATGAAGTGAGGGGTATGAATAAAGGGGTATGAATTGAAGGGTATGAAGTTAGGGGTATGAAGTGAGGGTTATGAAGTGAGTGGTATGAGACCTTAATTGATTAAAAAAGTGGTTTATTTTTTAAATTTTAATTTTTTTATTGTAAACTTTAATTAAAAAAATTAGGAACTTTAAAATTTTAATTTTAACTTTAATTTTTTTTCTTTTTTTCTTAGGAACTTTAAAATTTTAATTTTTTAACCTTAGAAAATAAAAACAAAAAATCAAAACATTCGAAAAACAATTTTTTTCAAAAACTTCAAAAAATCCAAAAAAATCAATATTTTAAAAAAAAATCAATGTTTCTTCATACCCCTCACTTCACACCCCTTTCTTCATACCCCTACCTTCATACCCCTAACTTCATACCCTCACTTCATACCCCTCACTAATTGAATACTTACAAAAACCAATTATTTAATCCATTAATGTCTCATACCCCTAACTTCATATCCCTTACTTAATACCCCTCACTTCATACCCCTAACTAATTGAATACTTACAAAAACCACTTCTTTAATCAATTAATGTCTCATACCCCTAACTTCAGGGTTTAGGATTTAGTTAAAGAAGTGGTTTTTGTAAGTATTCAATTAGTTAGGGGTATGAAGTTAGGGGTATGAGACATTAATTGATTAAAGAAGTGGTTTTTGTAAGTATTTAATTAGTTAGGTGTACAAAGTTAGGGGTATGAATTTAGGGTTATGAAGAAAGGTGTAAGAAGTGAATGAAATTAAGGGCATGAAGTGAGGGGTATGAAGAAAAGGGTGTGAAGTGAGGGGTATGAAGTTAGGGGTATGAGACCTTAATTGATTAAAGTTAAGGGTATGAAGTTAGGGGTATGAGACTTTAATTGATTAAATTTAGGGGTATGAAGAGAGGGGTATTAAGAAAGGGGTATGAAGTGAGGGGTATAAAGAAAGGGGTATGAATTGAGGGGTATGAAGTTAGGGGTATGAGACCTTAATTGATTAAAGAAGTGTTTTTTTTTTTTAATTGCAAACTTTAATTAGAAAAAATAGGAACTTTAAAATTTTAATTTTAACTTTAGTTTTTTTTTTTCTTAGGAATTTTAAAATTTTAATTTTAATTTTAATTTTATTTTTTTAACCTTATAAAATAAACAAAAAAATCAAAACGTTAGAAAATCAATCTTTTTTCAAATACTTTAGAAAATCCAAAAAAATCAATGTTTTTTTTTAAAAAAATCAAATTTTCTTTATACCCCTCACTTCACACCCCTAACTTCATACCCCTTTCTTCATACCCTTAACTTCATACCCCTAACTTCATACCCATTTCTTCATACCCCTAACTTCATACCCCCCACTTTATACCCCTCACTAATTGAATGCTTACAAAAATTAAATTCTTTAATCAATTAATGTATCATACCCTTAATCTCATACCCCTCACTTCAAACCCCTAACTAATTGAATACTTACAAAAACCACTTCTTTAATAAATTAATGTCTCATACCCCTAACTTCAGGGTTTAGGATTTAGTTAAAGAAGTGGTTTTTATAAGTATTCAATTAATTAGGGGTATGAAGTTAGGGGTGTGAGATATTAATTGATTAAAGAAGTGGTTTTTGTAAGTATTTAATTAGTTAGGAGTATGAAGTTAGGAGTATGAAGTGAGGGGTATTAAGTAAGAGGTATGAAGTAAGGGGTATGAAGTGAATGAATTTAGGAATATAAGACCTTAATTGATTAAAGAAGTATTTTTTTAAGTATTCAATTAGTTAGGGGTATGAAGAAAGGGGTATGAAGTGAGGGGTATGAAGAAAGGGGTATGAAGTGAGGGTATGAAGAAAGGGGTATGAAGTTAGGGGTATGAAGGTAGGGGTATGAATAAAGGGGTATGAAGTGAATGAAGTTAGGGTATGAGGGGTATGACACCTTAATTGATTAAAAACATGGTTTTTTTAAGTATTTAATTAGTTAGGGGTATGGATAAATGGATATGAAGTGAGGGGAATGAAGAAAGGGGTATGAAGTGATGGGTATGAAGAAAGGGATATGAGATATTATTTGATTAATGAAGTGGTTTTTGTAAGTATTCAAATACTTAAGGGTATGAAGTGAGGGGTATGAATAAAGTGGTATGAAGTTAGGGGTATGAAGAAAGGGGTGAAGAACACAAGCTTATACTGAGAGGGGGTGAACAGTATAAGACCACTTTTTACTTTTCTTTACTTAAACTATATTATCAAATATATCAATGCAATGTCAACAATAGTAAACAAAGCAATGCACAAATCACCACACACAATAGAGATAGCAATTTAACGTGGTTCATCCAATGTGGGCTACTCCATGAAGAAAATATTTCACTAAATTTTTTTCAACAAATCTCTTGAGAATCCTTTCCCTATTACAATGTTTATGGACCTCTATCCAAAGGAGACACTAATATCCTAATCAAGTTCATGGATGCCTATCCATAGGAGACACCAATCCTCTTAGTTGGTTCGTGGATCTCTATCTATAGGTGAACTCCTCCTCTACTTTGGTTGGTGATCATTTAGAAGACTACTTCCTCCACTACACTGGCTTGTGGATCTCTCTCCACTGAAGACCTCTATCCTCTCTACCCTGGCTAATGGTTCTCTATCCACTAGAGACTACTATCCTCTACTCTATCACCTCCAAATATTACTCTCAGATCTACTCAAATTTGCACTAAACATAATCCTTCAATCTAGCACAAATATTCTCAATCTCTATCTCTGGTCTACACTAAACATAGTCCTTCGATCTAGCACAAATCTATTCAATCTCTATCTCAAATCTAAACTAAACACAATCCTTCAATCTAGAAAAAATCTACTCAATCTCTATCTCAAATATACACTAAACATAGTCCTTCAATCTAGCACAAATCTACTCAATCTCTATCTCAAATCTGCACTAAACACAGTCCTTCGATCTAGCACAAATCTACTAAATATCTATCTTTGGTCTAGTACAAATATTTCCTCAAGTATGCACCAAACTCTATCCTCAATCTATCTTCAAGCTTTAACTCAAAGCTTGATCAATCAAAAATCACTTCTGCTAGATCTATCCCAAACCTTAACTCAAGGTTTGAACAAATCAATCAATCAACTCTACTCTCAAGTCTTCTCAAAGACTTGTCTCAAATCTATCTACAAGTCCTCTCAAGAACTTGTCCAATCTACTCTCAAGTCTTTACTAAGACTTACCTCAAATCTGCTCTACAAGTCCTCTCAAGAACTTGTCTAATCTACTCAACAAGTCTTCACCAAGACTTGCTTGAACTCTGCTCAACAAATCCTCTCTAGAACTTGTACTATCTACTCAACAAGTCTTCACCAAGACTTATCTCAACTCTATTTTGTAAGCTTCCAAAAAATCTCACACAAATATATCCACAAGTATTCACTAAGACTTGTCTTAAAACTACTCAACAAGTCCTCTCTAGAACTTGTCCAAATATGATTGTAAGCTTCCACAAAATCTCACAAATCTATCCTTAAGCTTTCACAAAAGCTTCCTCAACTCTATCCTTAAGTCCCCTCTAGGACTTATCCAAATCTACTCACAAGCTCTCACAAAAGATTTCTTTACTCTATCCTCAAGTCCACTCTAGGACTTACTCAAACTGACCACAAGATTTCACCAAAGCTTGTTCACACAAAAAAACTCAATACCCACCCCCAATATTCACAAAATGATACTCATGTTATTTCACAAACCCTAGTTCACATAACAATGATACTCATGTTATTTCACAAACCCTCATTCACAATATCATATAACAATGATACTCATGATCTTGCATAAGCCTTAGCTCAAAATAGTTCACAATTTCTCACTCAATTATTTTTACAAACATTCACTAATCATGCATGTGAAAACTCACTCAATCATTTCCAACAATGCTTACCAAACAAAACCTTTTCACTCCAACTTGCATTCAACAATATTCAACAAATAATATTTCACTCACAAGGATGATATGCCCATACCTTTTTTTGAAGAAAATTTGACCTCAACACCTGTCTCAATCACACTCAACCTCTTTGACAATCTCAATGGTTAGATATCAAAAATCTATCCTCAATATTTTTCTTCAAAAATATTTCACCATGCCAAAGTATAAAATCTCAACTAAATATTATTTCTCCTTTCAAGACAATTTTCACAATATAGCTTTATTTCAACATATAACATATAACACCCTTGGCATACCTTATTACTCCTTTTTTAAACTTTAACCACTAAAAATTAAACACAATATTAAACCTTTACTTTCCCTTTTATCTCTCTCTATAGCTCATAAACCCTTTTAATTTTTCCACTATGCAATTTGTAACTTAATAAAAATTTAGGAAAATAAAAAATTAATTTTCACACATTACAATTTTTGGATGCATCTTTAACCTTAGCAAATGTGAGTGCATACCTTTGTAAAACACACCAAAAGGCCTTGGAAGGATTTGAACATCCTATCACCTTCTTCCAAGCACCTCCACACAATGCACGCCCACCAAGTGGGCTACATGCCCTCATGCAAAAGGTAAGGTGCATGCCTTCCTTTTATCCTTCGATGATGGTGCAAAACAAACTCTCTTCTACCTTACCAAAACAATGATCACGTGGATCGAACCAGCAACTTGTCGCCTGTGAGAAACTTAGCACAACCTCTAGCTACAAACTATGCTACCTAGTGCTTGGCAATATAAATAATGCTCCACTCAAATTTATCCCCTTGTATGCCTTCCTAAGCCTTAAAGCACATGCGATATATTCCTTCTCCAATAACTACGCACGATTTCACTTAGGCATTCGATATTTGCATGGATGAAGTTTTTAATTTAAAACTTGCCCATTATATATGCAATGCACCATATATCAAAACACGTCGATGATCCTTTAATTCAAATTTAGTTCAAATTTGGTGCTTAAATTAATTTAAATTTAAATTTTAACCTAAGGGTTAAAATATTTAAATTTAAATAATTTAAACCTTAGACTTTGAATTCTATCACATGGGTTTTTTGGAGGAATTAGAATTTTATAACTCCTTGGCCTTCATTTTTCTTCAAACCAACCTGTAACTAGAAATATTATAATATTATTATTTCCATTAACCTACTTCTTTTCCTTGTTGGAAAAACCATTGGAGGACATAAATAACACCGAAACTTGAACATCAACCTTTTGACATAAATGCATGGATGACAATGAAACTTGGTTATCATATTCTTGAAATCAATGACAATAAACCTTGCTTTCTTCTTGACATAAATGACAACAAACCTTTCTCATATTTCCAACAATCTCCCTCTTTATCATTGATGGCAACCCATTTTCCTTTTACCATTTCCTTTACCTTTTTCATTTCTTCTCCTCTTGAGAAACTGCTCACCCTGACTGAATGCTCTCCCCCTAACTCAAATCTCTCCCCCTTTGAAATCAATGGCAAAGTGTCACCTTTGGGTCTTGGGGATAAGAATGAGACTCTTAACTTAGCCCCTCCCCCACCTCCTATTGAGGTGGTTAATTTTGGGGTGGGAGTATCTCTACTCCCAGCATGCATTGATATTTACCTTTGTCTACCTTCTTCCTCAATTGATCCTTTTGATTCCTCTGAATATTCTTGTTCCTGCTTGTCTTTGGAATTTTTTCTCTACACCAATTTTTGGTATGTCCATCATTATTGTACTTATAACATTTAATATTGTAGTTCCTTGGAGGTGCAACTATTTTGAAGTTTCTCCTGGTGAAGCCATATCCATTCCTATCATGAATCTTGCAATTAACTACCTTGTGACAAAACTAATTGCAAGAGTAGCAATATCCTTGAAAGAGATTTTTGTTTTTAAAGTTCCCATATTTCTATCTTTCATGTGTCCTACACTATGTAGCCTTGTGCCCAAACCTATGACATGAGAAACATCATCCATTGAAACTACCTTGCCTTGACCCCATTGGTCTCTTAGTCTCTTTTACCTTGTGCTACTTCATGTTCCATATGTTTCTCATTTGTGCATTGTTCCTTTTTCTATTGAACTTTCTATTTTCAACTCATCCTTAGAATTCTCATTTTCTCTTACACTCTCTTCTTTTGAAGCTTCTTCTTCTTCGAATCTTGAGATTGACTCCTCTCCTTGTTCTCTTTATTTCTATTCAAATCCAAGTCTATTTTATTTGATGAACGTCTTTGTACCTTGATAATCTTATCTATGGTTTTTGAGCTTCTCTCAAACTTGTGTAGCTTATCTTTAGACTCTTTTACTTCCTTCCTTAGTGAAGCTACTTCATGTTCTAGTTTTTCACATTCTAAAACCTTTGCTTCTAACTTATATTTGAATCTCCTTGTCTTAGCTATTGAGTTAGTTAGATATTCTATAAGCTTCCCTTTCTCTTCATCACATTCTTGAAATTGAAGCTCAATTTTTGAGTTTTTATTTCTTACCTTTATCAATGCATCAAGGACAGAAATAAGTTCACTGTCAAGATCAACTTATCCTTTCTCTGATTCTTCCTTTATTTCTTTGCCTTTGGGATCATCTTCATTTATTTTTTATTTGTCTTCTATAGTATCATCTCCTTCTTATTCTATTGCAAAAATTAGACTTTCTTCTGGTCCTTCAAGTGTATTTTCATATTCATCATCACTGAAACTAAATCCATTCCTTGTACAACTATCTTCAAGATGACCAAAGTTATCACATCTAAAATATTTGAGGATTGTTGGTAACCTTTTTCTAATCACTTATTTTATTTTTCCAGAAATAGAATTTCATCTTCATCATTATTTGAGGAACTTTCATCACTATCACTTGAGATCTTACTTGCCTTGTCTGCATAGAAACTCTTCTTATGCCTTTGGAAAAACTTATTTCCTTACTTGCCTTATCCATCCTTGCTTTTTTTTGGTACCTATATTTTTATGTTTCCCTATTCTTATGATCTTGTTTTTTTCATCATTGCTATTTACAGCCTTTGGACAATTAGATGGATAGTGACCATATTTTCCACAATTGAAACATCTAACTAATTTTGTACCTTTATACTTTCTTGGGTCCTTGTTCCTTTTGCCATAATTTACCTCTTCCTCATTGGATAACTCATTGCTTGAATCTGACTTCTTACCCTTTGTCTTCTTAGTAGCTTTGAAGGTTGCTTCTTTCTAGGGAATAGGTTCCTCTTTTATTCTCATCTCAAAAGTTGTGAGAATGTCATGTAATTCATCCCTTGTCAAAATTTCAATATCTTTTGACTCTTCTATAGCTGAAATATTGTCACTATACCTTTTTGGAAGTGACCTTAAAATCTTATCACAAACATTAGTTTCTTCAATTTTAAGCCCAAGTCCTTGCATGAAGTTAACAACCTTGTCCACATGAAGTAGATATGCAAAAATATTTTCCTCATCCTTCATTTTTAGGTCTTCAAATGTTCTCTTGTAATTTTACAACTTTTCCCTTTTGACCTTTTTGTCTCCTTCATATATACCTTTCAACTTATCCCAAATTTCCTTTTCTAATTTGTAGTGCATAACCTTTATAAACTCTATTTCATGCAAACCTCTCAAAATTCCATTCATTACCTTTGAATTTTATAGATGTAGGAGCTTACCATCATTATTTGTAGGTGGAGTTACTGATGATATGTATCCATCCTCAACTACTTGCCAAATTTCAT
Source organism: Wollemia nobilis (assembly GCA_028583015.1). Classification (NCBI taxonomy): domain Eukaryota; kingdom Viridiplantae; phylum Streptophyta; class Pinopsida; order Araucariales; family Araucariaceae; genus Wollemia; species Wollemia nobilis. The sequence goes on from JAQPPZ010001457.1 coordinate 133,323, forward strand.
TTCCAAGTGCCATTAGGTGAATCTTCATTCTCGTACTCCAAAGTACACAATTGCTCCCATAAAACAATGGTATCAAGCTCCATGAAGACCCATCTTGAGAATCCATCTATGTTCTTGTGAGCTTTTTCTTCATGCTATTAAAATATTTTGAAGGAACCCACTTTAATACCAATTGAAGAACATAAGCTTATACTGAGGGGGTGAATAGTACAAGACCACTTTTTATTTTTCTTTATTCAAACTATTTTATCCAATATATCAATGTAATATCAACTATAGTAATAAAAATAATGCATAAATCACCATACACAATAGGGACACCAATTTAACGTGGTTCATCCAATGTGGGCTACTCCAAGGAAAAAATATTTCACTAAAATTTTTTCAACAAATATCTTAGGAATCCTTTCTCTATTACAATATTTATGGACCTCTATCCAAAAAATATATCAATCCCCTAATAAATTTTTTGGATACCTATCTACAAGAGACACCAATCCCCTTCTCTGGTTTGTGGATCTCTATCCACAGGAGAACTCCTCCTCTGCTTTGGTTGGTGATCCTCTATAAGACTACTGCCTCCACTACACTGGCTTATGGATTTCTCTCTATTTTATACCTTTATCCTCTCTAACCTAACTAATGGATCTCTATCTACTGGAGACTTTTGTCCTCTACTATTTCACCTCCAAATCTTACACTTAGCTTTGCTCATTTGCACTAAAAATAGTCCTTTGATCTAGCAAAAATCTACTTAATATTTATCTCTAGTCTACACTAAATACAATCCTTCGATCTAGCAAAAATTTGCTCAATATCTATCTCAAATATACACTAAATACAATCCTTCGGTCTAGCACAAATCTGCTCAATCTCTATCTCAAATCTACACTAAACACAATCCTTTAGTCTAGCATAAATCTTCTCAATATCTATCTCAAATTTGTACTAAACACAGTCCTTTGGTCTAGCACATATCTGATCAATCTCTATCTTTGGTCTGGTACAAATATATCCTCAGTCTGCACCAAAATCTATCCTCAATCTATCTTCAAGCTTTAACTCAAAGCTTGATCAATAAAAAATCTTGTCTACTATATCTATCCCAAACCTTAACTCAAGGTTTGAACAAATCAATCAATCAATTCTACTCTCAAGTCTTCTCAAAGACTAATCCCAAATCTATCTACAAGTCCTCTCAAGGACTTGTCTAATATTCTCTCAAGTCTTTACTAAGACTTACCTCAAATCTGCTCCACAAGTCCTCTTAAGAACTTGTCCAATATACTCAACAAGTCTTCACAAAGACTTTCTTGAGCTCTACTCAACAAGTTCTCTCTAGAACTTGTACTTTTGGCTCAAAAATTCTTTAGCAAGACTTACCTAAACTCTTCTTTGTAAGATTCCATAAAATCTCACACAAATCTATCCACAAGTCTTCACTAAGACTTATCTCAAAACTGCTCAACAAGTCCTCTCTAGAACTTGTCCAAATTTGATTGTAAGCTTCCACAAAAGCTCACACAAATTTATCCTTAAGCTTTCACAAAAGCTTCCTCAACTCTATCCTTAAGTCCCCTCTAGGACTTACCCAAATATTCTCACAAGCTCTCATAAAAGATTTCTTTACTCTATCCTCAAGTCCACTCTAGGACTTACTCAAACTGCCCACAAGCTTTCACCAAAGCTTGTTCACACAAAAACTCAACTCAATCTCTCACATAAAACCTCTTCAATCACACTAAAAAGTTTCACTTATAATCTTATTAAACCATATAAGAATATAGATAATTGTTAGATACTCAATATGTTTCACCCTCACAAACACTCAATCACTTTCAATATCTCTTTCAAATCAATTCATAATATAGAACAATTTGTTTCACAAAACTTAAACTATCACGCCAACACTTTCCAATCAATTATGCTCACAAAATTCAATAAACCAATCACTCAATGAAACAAAGCTTGCTCACAAAATCCTAAGAAAGTGTTTCATAATACTTTCAACAACTCTCACTATGGAACTCAAACTTGACTCAAGATAATTTCAAATTCACATAACAATGATACTCATGTTCTTTCACAAACCTTGGTTCACATAACAATGATACTCATGTTCTTTCACAAACCCTAGTTCACAATCTCACATAACAATGATACTCATGATCTTGCATAAACCCTAGTTAAAGATAGTTCACAATTTCTTACTCAATTGTTTTACAAACATTCATCAATCATGCATGTGAAAACTCACTCAATCATTTCCAACAATGCTTACCAAACAAAACTTTTTCACTCCAAATCGCATTCAACAATATTCAACAAACAATATTTCACTCACAAGGATGATATGCCCATACCTTTTGTTTGAAGAATATTTGACCTCAAAACCTGTCTCAATCACACTCAACCTCTTTGACAATCTCAATGGTTAGATATCAAAAATATATCCTCAATATTTTTCTCAAAAATATTTTACCATACCAAAGTATAAAATCTCAACTAAACCTTATTTCTCCTTTCAAGACAATTTTCACAATATAGATTTATTTCAACATATAACATATAACACCCTTGGTATACCATATTACTCCTTTTATAAACTTTAACCATTAAAAATTAAACACAATATTAAACCTTTACTTTCCCTTTTATCTCCTTCTCTAGCTCATAAACCCTTTTAATTTTTCCACTATGCAATTTTAACTTAATAAAACCTTGGGAAAATTAAAAATTAATTTTCACACCTTACAATTTTTGGATGCAACTTTAACCTTAAAAAATATGAGCATATACCTTTGTAAACCACACCAAAAGGCCTTTGCGAGATTCGAACACCCAATCCCCTTATTCCAAGCACATCTGCACAACATGCACCCACCAAGTGGGCTATGAGCCCTCACGCAAAAGGTAAGGTGCACACCTTCCTTTTGTGCTTTGATGATGGTGCAAAAAAAACTCTCTTTTGCCTTGCTAAAACAGTGATTGCATGGATAAAACCCACGAACTGTCACCTACGAGTGACTTAACGTAGTCTCTAGCTGCCAACTACGCTACCCAGTGCTTGACAATATAAATGACACTCCACTTGACTTTATCCTTTAATTCAAATTTAAATTTCATTCTGGCACTTATATTAATTTAAATTTAAATTTTAACCTAAGGGTTAAAATATTTAAATTTAAATAATCTAAACCTTAGACTTTGAATTATGTGACATGGGTCTTTTGGAGGAATTAGAATTTTATAAATCCTTGACCTTCATTTTTCTTCAAACCAACCTGTGACTAGAAATATTATAATATTATTATTTCCATTAACCTACTTTTTTGCCTTGTTGGAAAAACCATTGGAGGACATAAATAACACCAAAACTTGGATATCAACCTTTTGACATAAATGCATGGATGATAATGAAACTTGGTCATCATCCTATTGACATCAATGACAAAAAATCTTACTCTCTTCTTAACATCAATGACAACAAACCTTGCTCATATCTCCAACAATGGATATGAAGGAAGGGGTATGAATTTAGAGACATGAATTTAGGGGGTATGAAGCTAGGGGTATGAATTTAGGGGCATGAAGAAAGAGATATTAATTCATGGATATGATGAAATGGGTGTGAATCGAGGGGTATGAAGTTAGGGGTATGAATAAAGAGATATGAAGAAATAGGTATGAAGTTAGGGGTATGAATAGAGGGTATGGAGAAAGGGATATGAAGTGAAGGGTACAAAGAAATAGATATCAATTGAGGGGTATAAAGTTAGGGGTATAAAGTGAGAGGTATGAAGTGAGGGGTATGATAAGAGGGGTATGAAGTTAGGGGTATGAGACTTTAATTGATTAAATAAGTGGTTTTTGTAAGTATTCAATTATTTATGGGTATGAAGAAAGGGGTATGAAGTGAGGGGTATGAATAAAGGGATATGAGATATTGATTAATTAAATAAGTAGTTTTATAAGTATTCAATTACTTAGAGGTATGAAATATGGGGTATTTAGTGAGGGGTGTGAAGAATGGGGTATGAAGTTAGAGTTATGAATTTAGGGGTATCAAGAAAGAGGTGTGAAGAAAAGGGTATGAAGTGAATGAAGTTAGGGGTATGAAGTGAGGGTATGAGACCTTAATTAATTAAAGAAGTGATTTTTGTAAGTATTCAACTAGTTAGGGGTATGAAGAAAGGCATATGAAGTGAGGGGTATGAATAAAGGTATATTAAGTGAGGGGTATGTAAAAAGGGATATGAGACATTAATTGAGTAAAGAAGTGGTTTTTATAAGTATTCAATAACTTAGGGGTATTAAGTGAGGGGTATTTAGTGAGGGATATGAAGAAAGGGGTATGAATTTAGGGGTATGAAGAAATGGGTATGAAGTCAAGGGTGTGAAGTTAGGGGTATGAAGAAAGTGGTATGAAGTTAGGGGTATGATGTTAGGGTATGAAGTTAGGGGTATGAAGAAAGGGCTATGAAGTGAGGGGTAAGAAGAAAAAGGTGTGAAGTAAGGGGTATGAGCTTAGGGGTATGAGACCTTAATTGATTAAAGTTAGGGGTATGAAGAGAGGTGTATGAAGAAAGGGTATGAAGTGAGGGGTATGAAGAAAGGGGTATGAATTGAGGGGTATGAAGTTAGGGGCATGAAACCTTAATTGATTAAAGAAGTGATTTTTATTTTTTTAACTATAAAATTTAATTAAAAAATAGGAACTTTAAAATTTTAATTTTAATTTTAATTTTTTAACCTTAGAAAAAAACAAAAAATCAAAACATTAGAAATTAATTTTTTTGAAAAACTTTATAAAATCCAAAAAAATCAATATTTTTTCATACCCTTCACTTCACACCCCTAACTTCATACCCCTAAATTCATACCCATAACTTCAAAACCCTCACTTCAAACCCCTCACTTCATACCCTTCACTAATTGAATACTTACAAAAACCAACTATTTAATCAATTAATGTCTCATACCCCTAACTTTATACCCCTAACTTCATACCCCTAACTTCATACCCATAACTAATTGAATACTTACAAAAAGCACTTATTTAATCAATTAATGTCTCATACCCCTAACTTCAAGGTTTAGGGTTTTGTTAAAGAAGTGGTTTTTATAAGTATTTAATTAGTTAGGGGTATAAAGATAGGGGTATGAAGTTAGGGGTATGAAGTAAGGGGTATGAAGTTAAGGTTATGAAGAAATGGGTATGAAGTGAAGGGTATGAAGTGAGGGGTATGAGATCTTAATTGATTAAAGAAGTGGTTTTTGTAAGTTTTCAATTAGTTAGGGATATGAAGAAATGGGTATGAAGTGAGGGGTATTTAGTGAGGGGTATGAAGAAAGGGGTATGAAGAAAGGGATATGAAGTTAGGGGTATGAATTTAGGGGTATGAAGTTAGTGGGTATGAATAAATGGGTATGAATTGAATGAAGTTAGGGGTATGAAGTGAGGGATATGAGACCTTAATTTATTAAAGAAGTGGTTTTTGTAAGTATTAAATTAGTTAAGGGTATGAAGAAAGGGGTATGAAGTGAGGGGTATGAAGAAAGGGATATAAGACATTAATTTATTAAAGTAGTTTTTATAAGTATTCAATTACTTATGGGTATGAAGTGAGGGGTATTTAGTGAGGGCTATGAATAAAGGGGTATGAAGAAATGGTTATGAATAAAGGAGTATGAAGTTAGGGGTATGAATTTTTGGGAATGAAGAAAAGTGTATGAAGTTAGGGGATATGAAGAAATGGGTATGAATTTAGGGGTATGAAGAAAGGGATATGAAGAAAGGGGTATGAAGTGAGGGGTATGAAGAAAGGGGTGTGAAGTGAGGGGTATGAAGTTAAGAGTATGAGATCTTAATTGATTAAAGTTAGGGGTATGAAGAGAGAGGTATGAAGAAAGTGGTATGAAGTAAGGAGTATGAAGTGAGGGGATATGAAGTGAGGGGTATGAAGTTAGGGGTATGAGACCTTAATTAATTAAAAAAAATGTTTATTTATTTTTTTTTAACTGTAAGCTTTAATTAAAAAACAATTTAGGAACTTTTTTTTTTTTGAAAATAATTTGAAAAAACTTGTATTAAAACAAAGATCATTTACAAGTTGGGATGAGACTTTTCCCAGCCTTAGCCAAAGAGAACACATGTTTACAACAGTAAAAGAAGATTTGCATTGGAGCCAAATCTCTTAAACCATATTTCTATAATGATTTTTCACCTGTTTACAACTATAAAAGAAGATCTACATTGAAGAACAAATATCCTAAACAGTATTTCTGGAATGGTTATCCAAATTAGCTAAGCACTGGATTTGCTCACCAACCTACCTAATCATCTCATCCTCAATAGCCATGTCACTATGCCACTGAAACCCTACCTCCTTCTCAGTACCCATCTTAGCCAGGAAGTCTACCACTTTATTTAGATCTCTACTCACATAAACTGGAATCACATCACATAATTCCTTAATTTGAGTGACAAGAATCCTCAACCTCCATGTTTTCAAAGCAAAGTTCCTCATACAATATAGAGCTCCAACCATTTTTTGAGAATTTGATTCTAGGATTATCCTCATGTGACCTTGTTTTACTGCCCAAATGGAAGCATATTTGATATCTAAGGCTTCTACTTCATTGTTTGTGGATCTTACCAAGCCTTGCAGTTCCCAATAGAGCATTGTTCCAACATGATTTCGACAAACCACTCCAATTCTAGCTCTACCCGAATTGCCTTTTGTAGCTCCATCAGTATTAATTTTAATCTAAACTTCTAGGGGTGGTTTCCAACTAGCTCTCTCCTATCCCTCTTGCACTTCAAATTCCTTCTCCATTGCCCCAATAACAACCTAAGTTTCCTCTTTAGCATAGACTGCCACAGTTTCTGTGACTTTGCTCCAAATGACCTGCCAAACTCCATATTTAGAAGAAAAAATTTCTCTAAATATTTTGGCATTTCTCTCCAACCACACTTGCCACCAAATGAAGTTTAATCCAAGCTCCCAACAAATACAAAGAGCTTTAGATTTAAATCCACCCCTCTTCCATATTTCCCAAATATTAATCCGATTCAAATCACCATTAACTTAAATTTTATAATATAAAAACCATCTCTCCCAAATCTGGCATGTGAATGGGCACTCAAACATCAAGTGATCAGCTATTTCCTCACTCTTGTAGCATAAAACACATTGATATGGACCAATGATTCCCCTACATATGAGATTATCAAAAGTAAGAATTCCATTATGCATGAACTTCCAAGAAAAAAAGTTTACTTTCGGCCAACCCTTGGACTACCAAATATTTCTCCAATCCTCAACCTAATATGTATGAGGAGGAGGCTCTAGAAGGATCTTATCATATCCATATTTCACTGTGTAGACACCAAGGCTCCCATAGCCCCAAGATAATTCATCCTCCTCATCTCTACCTGTGAGAAATATTTCTACCAAGATTTTAGTCATGATGGGTGTCAAATCCGGAGGGATTGGAATTGGCCACTCATCCAACTTCTTAAACTTCTTAAACTTATAATCCCCCAGATGACTAATGTTGAAATAAATTTCAATTTGGACCCACCCTCTGGTTTCTATGGTTTTTTTTATTGGTTATAGTTCAGTAAATTCAACAATGATAGGTGGGTATTGATCAAGTGAATCTTTCCAAAATCGTGCCTTCTCCCCTCTCCCCACATTCTAAAATAATCCATATTTTACTACCTGAGATCCTAACTTGAGAGCCTGCCACACTAAGGATCCATTGCCATCCAAAGATAAATGACCCACCTCATTTGGCTTTACCTTTCCCAAATATTTACTAGTTAAGATTCTACTAAATAAAGAAGTTGGTTGGGAAATCCACCTCTAGTAAAGCTTTCTAGCCAAATATTTATTATTTAACTTTGATCTTCTCAGTCCCAAACCTCCTTTTACCTTGGGCTGGATTACTTTATCCCAATATACTAAGGCCCATTTCCTCTCTCCTTTTACTCCTTCCCATAAAAATTTTCTAGCCATCTTGTCCAAATCTTTCTAAATGGTATGTGGGGCAGCAAGGATAGAAAATTTAGAAATTGGCATGGCCTGAATGACTGACTGTAACAAAGTTAACCTACCCCCATAGCTTAACATTTTATGAGACCAATGATTAATTTTGTCCTTGATACAGTCCAAAATATTCCTCTAGATATCTATTTTTAATTTTTTAAAATGCAAAGGGACCCCCAAGTATACCACTGGGAGACAATTCCTTATGAATCCCAAGATCTCTAAAATTCTATCCTAAAGCCTTTGATCAAGATTGAAAAAGACCACTTTGGATTTTTTATCATTGATGACTTGGTTTGTAGCCCTAAGGTAGACATTAAGTGTATCTCTAATCATTCTTGCTTCCTTGAATTTGGCCACTCCTACCAATCCTATGTCATCCACAAACTGTAGGTGAGTCAAAACTTCCTCATACACCTTAATACCTGTTATAAAACCTTATTGTCTTCTCCTCAAGATGAGTCTACCCAATCCTTCAACCAATATGATAAAAATATAGGGAGGGCAAGGATCTCCTTAATGAAGGCCTCGAGTAGCTCCAAAATGTTGTGAGGGAAGACCCTTGATTAACACTAAGTATGTTAGAGAAGAAACACAACTCATGACCCATTCTATCCAAACATACAAGAAACCAAAGGCTACCATCATATTTGACAAGAATCTCCACTCCACCCTATCATAATCCTTTGACATATCTAATTTTATGAACATTCCTCTATTACCATATGTTTGCATTGAATGGATTACCTCTTGAGCTAGAACCACACCATCCAAGATCTACCTACCCTCTACAAAACCCCCTTGCTCCAAGGAGATAATGCTATGTAGAAGAGGTTTTAGCCGCTCAACCATTACCTTTGTGATTATTTTATATATGACATTGCATAAGGCAATAGGTATATAATCTGAAATATGTACCGCCTCCTCCCCTTTTGGAATTTAAGTTAATGAAAGTATGATTTAATGCTTTAAGCATTCTTTTACTACCTTTGGACTCCTCTATAAAAACCATTACATCCTCCAATTTATCACAGCAGGCCTGAAAAAACTTAATTGGAAAGCCATATGGACATGGTTATGCATAAGGGGTAGTACCAAAAAAGTATTTATCAAATCGGGGTGAATCAATGTGAAAATTGTATAAACTGTGGGGCAAATTTTTCAAATTTTTGAAGAAATTTTTTAAAACATGGCAATTTTTTTTTCAACTACAAGTATCAACAAAATTATTAGAAGGCAACTGGAAGAAGGTGATTGGAAAAAGGCAACTGGTAGAAGGTGACTAACATAAGGTGACTAACAAAAGGTGACTAACAAAAGGTGACTAATAGAAGGCAAATGATAGAATGCGACTGATAGAAGGTGACTGACACAAGGTGAATGGTAGAAGGCGACTAGCAGAAGGCAACTGACACAAGGCGACTGGCAGAAGGTGACTGAAACAAGGCAACTGGTAGAATGTGACTGACATAAGGTTATTGGCAGAAGGCAACTAATAGAAGGCAACTAGTAGAAGGTGACTAGTAGAAGGAGACTAACACAAGGCGAATGGTAGAAGGTGACTGGAAGAAGGCGACTGGATGAAGGAAACTGACACCAGGTGAAGGTCATAAGGTGATTAGAAAAAATGTGACTAGTAGAAGGTGTATGACACAAGGGGACTACCACAAGGTGACTAGAAAAAGGTGACTAGCAGAAGATGATTTCTAAAGGTGATTGGCAGAAGGCAACTAGCAGAAGGCGACTGACATAAGGCATCTGGTAGAAGGCAAATGGCAAAAGGCAACTGGCAGAAGGCAACTAGAAATAGGCAACTGGCACATGGCAATTGAAAAATGGTGAGTGGAAGATGTTGAGTGGCAAAAGGCAAGTGGAACTAGGCAACATTTTTAAATGTAACCACAAATTTGTATGCAATATTCATTTTTTGAGCCATGCAATGAATAGGGATCAAATATGGGGTAACCGATGTTTGTAGCCTAACACAAAGACCATTCCTGTGTCCATGCATTGTAGCAGCACCATAAGCTCCTACACATATTAACTTAGTGGCTATTTTAATTTCATTCATTCCTACTTCTTTTAAACTAGTTACAACAACATTGTAAATATTTTTTGCATTAAAATTTTCCACCATTTTATGTATTCCTAGTAAATGAGGTTGCCTTGAATGATTTTACAATGTGTAAACATGCATGCAAATCCAAGATGTATTGTCAACTGTAGTCACCTCATCAATTGAAAGTGAAATGAATTTTGCCTTTTTTACTTTCTCTATGAGGTCATTTTGCTCAACCAATGATAGACATTTTGCCATTTCCCAACCACTTCGATCTAACCAATGAGCATTGGGTAAGTTCTACACATTAGCTAGTTGAAATAGATATTTATAATCTATGAACTCAAACATAGGTCTACCCTTCTTAAGAATATAAAATACAATAGCAAACTACAAACTTTTTGAAGCTAAAGTTAACTTATTCATTTTTTGAAATTGGGCTTGAATCATTGCACCTTTCTCAACCAATGTTTGCTTTTGTTTCATTTCTTTATCATATTCTTCCGCATATCTCATATGTGTGCACTCTGATGCATCCTTCCACCTATAAGTTTTTTGTGTTGCTCGATCACCTTCTTTTGTATTGATATAAACCTTTCCACAATGTTTTTCTATTGTATCTTTCTTATGTTGCAATCTATGCTCCTTTTCGTGTTTCCAAATGCAAATTACGCATCTTAATTCTGTTATATCATCACTACTATTCTCTGGTAGCACTGGCTCAATAAATGGAAATTTTGATATCCAATCAGGCTGAAATGATATATTAATTGTGCACCTAGATAACCTTATATGTTTATTTTTTTAGATGAAGATTCTCTGGAAGTAGGGACTACATAAGAACTATTAGTTTCTTTTCCACTTGGCGTGTTAGATTTAGGAATATCTTCATGTTGTTGTTTGATTTGATTAAGATTATCTTCATGTGTGGACTGTTGATTATCATGGATATATGGAAGTTGAGGAATACCAGGGTTAACAGTGTTTTCTGTAGAGATAATTCTAGTGTCAATAGTAGATTAATTATCACTATGTCATTTAGAAGCATACTAGTGTTTTCTACAGATAAAAGTGAATAAATCCATCAACAAAAAAACACACTTCTTTATGAATTGAGGATATTATATTTAAAATTAATAAAGTAAAAAAATTAACTGGTGAGTAAAGGTGTTCATACCTTCAGTTTGTGTAGATGTTGATGGCAAACTAGATTTTTAAATATTAGGAAAGTATTTGAGGATACTCCTTTTATTGGAAGACTCTCCTCCCTTATTTCCACTACCTGTAGTTGAAATTTTTACCTGTATGAACATAAGAATAACATGAACAAAGAACATCATTTTTAAATATGAAAATAACAGGTATAAAAGAGAACTACTACTAGAGACAACAAAATCTATGACTGTCCCATGAATATTGTTCACAAGCAAAATAAACCTCCTTATTGAGTGTCCATTAATAAAATGAAAAATAAAATTTAATGGTAAAAGAAGCATACAAATAAATTGAGTCACCTTCTGCCAGTCGCTTTTTATTGGTCACCTTCTACCAATTGCCTTCTTCCAATCACCTTTTGTCAGTCACCTACTATCAATCACCTTCTGTCAATTGCCTTCTTCCAGTCACCTTTTGTCAGTCACCTTCTATCAGTCGCCTTCTATCAGTCACCTTCTACCAGTCACCTTATATCAGTCACCTTCAGTTAGTCACCTTCTACCAATCACCTTCTATTGGTCACCTTCTATCAGTCACCTTCTAGCAGTCACATTATGCCAGTCACCTTCTATCAGTTGCCTTCAATCAGTCACATTCTGCCAATCACCTTCTACCAGTCGCCTTCTGCCAGTCACCTTCTACTAATCACCTTCTGCCAGTCGCCTTCTGCCTGTTGCCTTCTATCAATCACCTTCTGTAATTTGCCTTCTATCAGTCGTATTCTTCCAATCATCTTCTACCAGTCACCTTCTATGAGTTGCCTTCTTCTGTCACCTTCTACCAATCACCTTCTGCTAGTCGCCTTCTATTAGTCACCTTCTGCTAGTCACCTTTTCAATCACCTTCTACTAGTCACCTTATATCAGTCACCTTCTATCAATCACCTTCTATCGATCACCTTCTGTCAGTTGCATTCTGCTAGTCACCTTATGCCAATCGTAGACTCTAGTTTTGTCAGTACTCTGCTTTGTATCGCTCACTATCCGAAAAAAATGTTGTAATTGTATGGGAGTCATTGTCAGGGTTAGCTATATATAATGGGGTACAAGGGGTGATTTGGGTGAGATATTTCTTATTTTAAATAAATTTAGGGCAAAAATTGGGTGGGAAACCTTATGACAATGGGGAGAATTTACCCTAAAAAAATTAGATCCTAAAATTTTTGAGTGAACGGGCTGACCTCTATGGTCCCAAAAATCATAAAATTGACATTTTGGAAATCTGAAAATTCATGCTAAATTGCGAAATTCGCCACTAAGAAAAACCCTGCATTTGGACCTGGAGTTTTTTCGGTGCTTGTTCCAAATACTACATTCTTTAGTTCCTCTCTATCAATGGGTTTAAGTAGGGCCTAATTTTCTTCTTTAGAGATAACAAAGGGTATGACAACAATAACTTCTTTTTGAGCCTCTTCATCTTGCACCATACTTTTCTTAAATAGTTTAGAAAAATAATCCATTGAATGGAAATGCATACCTGGAATTGTATCAAAGGAGTGTTCATTCTCATCTTGAAGAGCTTCCATGTTGTTCATCTATCTCCTAGCACAAGTAGTCCAATGGAAAAATTTGGTATTTTTATCAAATTCTAATAACCAAGTGGTTCTTGCTCTCGGTTTCCAGTAGGTCTCCTCTTGGTTTTCAATGTCCTCAATCGCTTTACACAATGCATCATCCTCTTATTTGAGCTGCTCTATAATTTTTCCTTCCCTAAAGTGTTTTTTAACCTCATCCCATCTGGCCACCAATGGAGCTCTTTGGACCTGGAAGTCTTTCTTGTTAGCTCGCCTCCATTGTTTCAGTTGATATTTGACATAATGAAGTTGTTTGTGGAATCTAAATATTGTTGTCCCATATGTTGGATGACATTCTTCCCACCACTATGGAATTTTCTTTCGAATTTTCTCTTTTTGTAACCAAAATTTTTCAAATTTAAATGGTTTGTGATGTTGCACTGTCTTGATCCCTCCTTCCAACAAAATGGGAAAGTGATCTAAAACTGGACCCTCCAAAATCTGAAATTTTATATTCCATTTTACAAATGCCTCCTCTGAAACCAAAAAATGGTCTAACTTCACCTTCTTGCTATGTGGCTCCCTCCTCTTATTAGTCCAAGTATAGTTGGTTCCAGGGCATTTAATATCCACCAAGTGTAATTCCTAGACTTGGGCAATCATAAGTCGATCCCCTAGGTCCAAAATTGGGGTTCCCCCTTCCTGATATCTAGAGGATAATTTAGCATTAAAATCCCCAGCAATAATCTAGTCTAACTCTTCCCTTGAGACTCTCATGTTATGCACAACTTTCCATTGATGCATCTGACCATCTAGGTTTTGAGCCCCATAAAAATTTGTGATTAAAACATGTTCAGTTGTGACATTATTTCTAAAATGTGATATGAGAACACCCATACAAGCTATATGTTCTATTGTAGTCAATTCAAGAGAGTTCCAAAGAGTAATTATCCCCCCTAAGACCCCTTGGGAAGCCACTTCCATATGACCAGCACCCCTCCAAAGTCTGTTAACTATTTTACACATAATATCCAATGACATATTTGTCTCTTGGATAAGCAAAAAATATGTTTTACATTTTTCTAAGAGTCTTCAAACAATATATTGATGGGTTCTACTATTTAAACCCCTAAAATTCCATGATTGTATAATCATTGGTTACCTTGAGAGTAGTAAAAATCTATTGGCCTCACCGATCCTCTAGTGATCAGTTTGTCTCCTTGAACTGCTATCAATTCCTTATTTGATTTTCTACCCACTCCTTGAGAGCTGCTATTTTTTTATCTCTTTTCCACCTGAGTTATCCCTAGATTTGGATTTTCTTTATTCTTTTCTACTATGCCCGTGTTGACATCCTCAATTATTGGCTGCTCTTGGTTATGCCTTATTAATGCCCCTGCACTCTCTGACTGCGGTAACTCATTGTACTCAATTACCTACTCTATGATGGGGGAGATGAAAGAGGAGCTTGAACATGGATGTTATTATTTTTGTTATTCCCATCCACTCCTTCCATGAATTATTCTTCTTCTTAGTCCATTAGTATCTTAAATATCCCATACCTATTGGAGGGCTTGAGTTGGGTTTGCTCTTTACCATATTTTTTCTTTTGCCTTCTCCTTATTTTGGGTCATTCAAAACTATCTCCTTGTGCTTCTTTACCATGAGAAATATTGATAGGTTCTTTGTTGATTGTTGACTTACCCTCCTTAGGAAGATTTGACATTCCTAGAGGAGCCTCCATTTTTATGTTCATATTTGGGCAAGATCGAGCCAAATGCCCATATTTGTGGCAAACTCTGCATCTAAAGGGCAATAACTCATAATCCAGTTGTTGGATCCAAGATAGTCCTACAAGTTCAAGTTCCACCTCTACTGGTAGAGGCTGGCTAAGATCCATTTCCACACATAATATTGCATAAATAGTTTTTTTTTCCTTATATTGTATCTTTGGAAACACCCAAATGTCTTCCAATGGAATTACCAATAATTTTCAATACCTGCTCACTCCAAAACTCCATTGGAAGTGCATACAAATGGAACCAAACTGGGACAATAGTGGTTTCAATTTGAGGATCAAATCCCAATATCTAGGGTTGAACAAATAATCCTACTAGGACATGATTCCTCTTATCTGATTCGAAAGCCCAATTTCTATTGGCAAGTGAAGAAAAACTAACAATAAACATTACTAATAAACCACAAAGAATACTCACCAAGAGGCTCCTAGTTTTATCGGACCCAAGAATGCAAAAAATTTAGGGTAGGGCAAATACCCATGAATTTATATATCAAATAATGATTGGCTCTATATAAAATTGTTTCTTCGACCATCCTTTGCTCAATAAAAATCTTTGGCCTTGATTCTAACTATGGCAAGCATCCATTAACTCGTTGAGATGTTGATCTATTTCCAGTAGTTGTAAAGAGCATTTTTAATGCAGTTTTTTATGCTTCTTCAGTATTTGATGGAGATTTATCCTTTAACAAATCTGCAAAAGAACTATGTCTCTCTAGAAGAGGATCCGAAGGTGTCACTAGTGGGCCCTCATGGGGCAGCAATATTGTCTTCAAATCCACAGTAACCAGAAATCTCTTCAGGTATCACATTAAAATATTTTAATCTTTGATTAAAATTTTAATTTAAATAATGATGGGTAACAATTTAGGAACTTTAAAATTTAAATTTTAACTTTAATTTTTTAACCTTAGGAACTTTATAATTGTAATTTTAATTTTAATTTTTAACCTTAGAAAAAACAAAAAAATTGAAATGTTATAAAATAAATTTTTTTTCAAAAACTTTAGAAAATCTAAAAAAATCAATATTTCTTCATACTCCTCACTTCATACCCCTAAATTTATAACCCTTTATTCATCCCTATTTCTTCATACCCCTCAATTCATACCCCTCACAAATTGAATGCTTACAAAAATTAATTCTTTAATCAATTAATGTCTCATACTCCTAACGTCATACCCCTCACTTCATACCCCTAACTAATTTAATACTTATTAAAACCACTTCTTTAATCAATTAATGTCTCATACCCCTAAATTCAGGATTTAGGGTTTAGGTTTTAGGGTTTAATTAAAGAAGTGGTTTTTATAAGTATTCAATTAGTTAGGGCTATGAATTTAGGGGTATGAGACATTAACTGATTAAATAAGTGGTTTTTGTAAGTACTTAATTAGTTAGAAGTATGAATTTAAGGGTATGAAGTTAGGGGTATGAAGTGAGGGTTTTAAATTTAGGGATATGAAGAAAGAGATATGAAGTGAATGAAGTTAGGGGTATGAAGTGAGGGGTATGAGACCTTAATTGATTAAAGAAGTGGTTTTTTTAAGTATTCAATTAGTTATGGATATGAAAAAAGGGGTATGAAGTGAGAGGTATGAAGAAAGAGGTATAAAGAAAGGGGTGTGAAGTGAGAAGTATGAAGTTAGGGGTATGATACCTTAATTGATTAAAGTTAGGGGTATGAAGAGAAGGGTATGAAGAAAGGGGTATGAAGTGAGGGGGTGAATAAAGGGGTATGAAGAAAGGGGTATGAAGTGAGGGGTATGAGACCTTAATTTATTAAATATATATATTTTTTAAAGTATTGAATTAGTTAGGGGTATGAAGAAAGGGGTATGAAGTGAGGGGTATAAAGAAAGAGGTATGAAGTGAGGGGTATGAAGAAAGTGATATGATACATTAATTGATTAAAGAAGTGGTTTTTGTAAGTATTCAATTACTTAGATGTATGAAGTGTGGGGTATTTAGTGAGGGATGTGAAGAAAGAGGTATGAAAAAAGGGGTATGAATAAAGGGGTATGAATTTATGTGTATGGATTTAGGGGTATGAATTTAGGGTTATGAAGTTAGGGTGTATGAAGAAAGGGGTATGAAATGAATAAATTAGGGTTATGAAGGGAGGGTATGAGGCTTTAATTTATTAGAAAAGTAGTTTTTGTAAGTATTAAATTAGGTAGGGGTATGAAGAAAAGGGTATGAAGTCATGGGTATGAAGAAACGTATATGCGACATTTATTGATTAAAGAAGTAGTTTTTGTAAGTATTCAATTACTTAGGGGTATTAAGTGAGGGGTATTTAGTGAAGGGTATGAATAAAGGGGTATGTAGTTAAGGGTATGAAGAAATGGGTATGAAGTTATGGGTATGATTTATGGGGTATTAAGAAAGGTGTACAAAGTTAGGGGTATAAAGAAAGGGGTATGAAGAAAGGGGTATGAAGTGAAGGGTATGAAGAAAAGTGTGTGAAGTGAGGGGTATGGGACATTAATTTATTAAGTTTAAGGGTATGAAGAGAGCGATATGAAGAAATGGGTATGAATTGAGGGGTATGAATAAAGGGATATGAATTGAGGGGTATGAAGTGAGGGGTATGAAGTTAGGGGTATGAAACCTTAATTGATTATAGAATTTTTTTTTTTTAATTTTTAATTTTGTTTACTTTAATTAAATAAATAGGAACTTTAAAGTTTTAATTTTAATTTTTTAACAATAGAAAAAAAACAAAAAAAAAATTAAAAACGTTAGAAAATACAAAAAATAGAAGTCACACCCCTAACTTAATACTCCTTTATTCATATCCCTAACCTCATATCCTTAACTTCATACCCTTTTTTCATACCCCTAAATCATACCCATCACTTCATACCCCTCACATTATACTTGTCACTAATTGAATACTTATAAAAACCAATTCTTTACGAAATTAATGTCTCATACCCCTAACTTCATACCCCTAACTGATTGAATACTTACAAAAATCACTTCTTCAATAAACTAATGTCTCATACCCCTAACTTTAAGGTTTATGATTTAGGGTTTAGGTTTTAAGGTTTAGGGTTTAGGGTTTTATTAAAGAATTTTTTTTTTTTAATTATTTAATTAGTTAGAGTTATTAAGTTAGGGGTATGAAGTGAATAAAATTAGGTTCATGAAGTAATGGGTATGAGACCTTAATTGATTAAAAAATAAAATTTTGTAAGTATTCAATTAGTTAGGGGTATGATGAAAGGGGTATGAAGTGAGGGGTATGAAGAAAGGAATATGAGACATTAATTGATTAAATAAGTGATTTTTGTAAGTATTAAATTACTTAGGGGTGTGAAGTGAGGGGTATTTAGTGAGGGGTATGAATAAAGGGGTATGAAGTTAGGGGGTATGAAGAAAGGGATATGAAGTGAATGAAGTTAGGGGTATAAAGTGAGGGGTATGATATCTTAATTTATTAAAAAGTAGTTTTTTTAATTATTAAATTAGTTAGGGGTATGAAGAAAGGGGTACGAAGTTAGGGGAATGAAGAAAGGGTATGAGACATTAATTGATTAAAGAAGTGGTTTTTGTAATTATTAAATTAATTAAGGGTATGAAGTGAGGGGTATTTAGTGAGGAGTATGAAGAAAGAGATATGAAGAAAGGGGTATGAATAAAGGGGTATGAAGTTAGGGATATGAATTTAGGGGTATGAAGAAAGGGATATGAAGTTATGGGTATGAAGTTAGGGTGTATGAAGAAAGGGGTATAAAGCTAGGGGCATCAAGTTAAGTGTATGAAGAAAGGGGTATGAAGTTAGGGGTATGAAGAAATGGGTGTGAAGTGAGAAGTATGAAGTTAGGGGTATGATAACTTAATTGTTTAAAGTTATAGGTATGAAGAGATGGGTATGAGGAAAGGGGTATGAAGTTAGGGGTATGAAGGAAGGGGTGTGAAGTGAGAAGTATGAAGTTAGGGGTATGATAATTTAATTGATTAAATTTACAGGTATAAAGAGAGGGGTATGAGGAAATGGGTATGAAGTGAGGGGTATGAAAAAAGGGGTATGAATTAATAGGGATGAAATGAAAGGTATGAAGTTAGGGGTCTGAAGTGAGGGATATGATACCTTAATTGATTAAAAAAAGTTATTTTTTGTAAGTATTCAAGTATATAGGGGTATGAATAAAGGTGTATGAAGTGAGGGATATGAAGATAGGGGTATAAGTGAGGGGTATGAATAAATGGATATGAGACATTAATTGATTAAAGAAGTAGTTTTTGTAATTATTAAATTACTTAAGGTTATGAAGTGAGGGGTATTTAGTGAGGGGTATGAAGAAAGGGATATGAATAAAGGGGTATGAAGTTAGGGATATGAATTTATGGGTATGAAGAAAGGGGTATGAAGTTAGTGTGTATGAAGAAAGGGGTATAAAGATAAGGGTACGAAGTTAGGGGTATGAAGAAAGTGGTATGAAGAAAGGGGTATGAAGCAAGGGGTATGAAATGATGGGTATGAAGAAAGGGGTGTGAAGTGATAAGTATGAAATTAGGGGTATGAGACCTTAATTGATTAAAGATACGAGTATGAAGAGAGGGGTATGAGGAAAGGGGTATGAAGTGAGGAGTACGAATAAAGGGGTATGAATTAAGGAAGATGAAGTGAGGGGTATGAAGTTAGGGGTATAAAGTTAAGGGTATGAGACCTTAATTGATTAAAAAAATTGTTTTTATAAGTATTCAATTAGTTAGGGGTATGAATAAATGGGTATGAAGTGAGGAAATGAGGGGTATGAAGAAATGGATATGAGACATTAATTGATTAAAGAAGTGGTTTTCATAAGTATTCAATTACTTAGAGGTATGAAGTGTGGGGTATTTAGTGAGATGTGTGAAGAAAGGGGTATGAATAAAAGGGTATGGATTTAAGGGTATGAAGTTAGGGTATGAAGTTAGGGGTATGAAGAAAGAGATATGAAGTGAATAAAGGTAGGGGTATGAAGTGAGGGAATGAGACCTTAATTGATTAAAGAAGTGGTTTTTGTAAGTATTCAATTACTTAGGGGTATGAAGTAATGGGTATGAACAAAGGGGTATTAATAAAGGGGCATGAAGTTAGGGGTATGAATTTAGGGATATGAATTTAGGGGGATATGAAAAAGGGGTATGAGGTTAGGGGTATAAATATAGGGGCATGAAGTGAATGAATTTAGGGGTATGAAGTGAGGTATATGAGGTCTTAATTGATTAAAGGGATATGAGCTTAGGGGTATCAAGTCAGGGGTATGAATAAAGGGGTCTGAAGTGAGGGGTATGAAGAAATGGGTATGAAGTGAGGGGTATAAAGAAAGGGATATGAAGTTAGCAGTTTTAAGTTAGGGGTATGAAGTTAGGGGGTATGAAGAAATGTGTATGAAGTTAGGGGTATGAAGTTAGGGGTGTGAAACCTTAATTGATTAAAGAAGTCATTTTTTTTATTTTTTTAAACTTTAATTAAAAAAAATAGAAACTTTAAAATTTTAATTTTAATTTTAAATTTAAACCTTAGAAAAAAATAAATCCAAAATAAACAATATTTTTTTCAAAAAATATCAATACTTTTAATACCCCTCACTCCACACCCCTAACTTCATACCCATTTATTCATACCCATAACTTCATTCCCCTCACTTCATACCCCTCACATAATAACCTTAATTAATTGAATACTTACAAAAACTAATTCTTTAATCAATTAATGTCTCATACCCCTAACTACATACCCCTAAATTTATACCCCTCACTTCAAACCCTTTACTAATTGAATACTTACAAAAACCACTTCTTTAATCAATTAATATCTCATACCCCTAACTTCAAGCATTAGGGTTTAGGGTTTTGTTAAAGAAGTGGTTTTTGTAAGTATTTAATTAGTTAGGGGTATGAAGTTAGGGGTATAAAGTGAGGAGTATGAAGTAAGGGGTATGAGGTTAGGGGTATAAATAAAGGGGTATGAAGTGAATGAAGTTAGTGATATGAAGTGAGGGGTATGATACCTTAATTGATTAAATAAGTGGTTTATGTAAGTATTCAATTAGTTAGGGGTATGAAGAAAGGGGTATGAAGTAAGGGGTATGAAGAAAGGTATATGATACATTAATTGATTAAAGAAGTGGTTTTTGTAAGTATTCAATTACTTAGGGGTATGAAGTGAGGGGTATTTAGTGAGGGGTATGAAGAAAGGGCTATGAAGAAAGGGGTATGAATAAAGGGGTATGAAAAATAGGTATAAATTTAGGGTTATGAAGTTAGCGGGTATCAAGAAATGGGTATTAAGTTAAGGGTATGAAGAAAGGGGTATGAATAAAGGGGTATAAAGTTAAGGGTATGAAATTAAGGGTATGAAGAAAGAGGTATGGAGTTAGGGGTATAAAGAAATGGATATGAGGTAAAGGGTATGAAGTTAGGGGTGTGAGATCTTAATTGATTAAATTTAGGGGTATGAAGAAAGGGGTATGAAGAAAGGGGTATGAAGTGAGGAGTATAAAGAAAGGGATATGATATATTAATTGATTAAAAAATAGGCTTTTGTAAGTTTTTAATTACTTAGGGGTATGAAGTGAGGGGTATTTAGTGAGGGTTATGAGGATAAGGGTATGAAGAAAGGGGTATGAAGTTAGGGGTATGAATAAAGCGATGTCAAGTTAGGGGTATGAAGTTAGGGGGTAAGAAAAATGGGTATGAAGTGAATGAAATTAGGGGTATGAAGTGAGGGGTATAAGACCTTAATTGATTAAAAAAGTGGTTTTTATAAGTATTTAATTAGTTAGAGGTATGAAGAAAGGTGTATGAAGTGAGGGGTATGAAGAAAGGGGTATAAAGTGAGGGGTATGAAGAAAGCGATATGAGATATTAATTGATTAAAGAAGTGGTTTTTGTAAGTATTAAATTACTTAGGGGTATGAAACAAGGGGTATGAAGTTAGGGGTATGAGACATTAATTGCTTAAATTTAGGGTTATGAATATATGGGTATGAAGAAAGGGGTATGAAGTGAGGGGTATGAAGAAAGGGGTATGAATTGAGGGGTATGAAGTTAGGGGTATGAAATGAGGGGTATGAAGTAAGGGGTATGAAGAAATGGGTGTGAAGTGAGAGGTATGAAGTTAGGGGTATCATACCTTAATTGATTAAAGGTAGGGGTATGAATAAAGGGGTATGAAGTGAGGGGTATTAAGAAATGGGTATGAATTGAGGGGTATGAAGTTAGGGGTATGAAACCTTAATTGATTAAAGAAGTGGTTTTTTTTTTAATTTTTTTAATTGTAAACTTTAATTTAAAAAAAAAGTAAGAACTTTAAAATTTTAATTTTAATTTTATATTTTTTAACCGTAGAAAAAAATCAAAACATTACAAAATTGAAAAAAAAAATCACTTCATACCCCTCAATCCCTACTCCTAAATTCATTCACTTCATACCCATTTCTTCATACCCCCTAACTTAATACCCATTTTTTCATACCCCTAAATTCATACTCCTTTATTCATACCCATTTGTTCATACCACTCACTAAATTCCCCTAAGTAATTAAATACTTACAAAAACCACTTCTTTAAAAAATTAATATCTCATACCCCTGACTAATTGAATACTTATAAAAACCATTTATTTAATCAATTAATGTATCATACCTCTAACTTTAGGGTTTAATATTTAGGGTTTGGGGTTTTGGTTTAGAGTTTAGTTAAAGAAGTAGATTTTGTATGTATTCGATTAGTTAGGAGTATGAGACATCAATTGATTAGAGAAGTAGTTTTTGTAAGCATTTAATTAGTTAGGGGTATGAAGTGAGGACATAAATTAAGGGTTATGAATTTAGGGGTATGAAGAAAATGGTATGAAGTGAATGACGTTAGGGGTATGAGAACTTAATTGATTAAATAAGTGGTTTTAGTAAGTATTCAATTAGTTAGGGGTATGAAGTGATGGGTATAAAGAAAGGGATATGAGACATTAATTGATTAAATAAATGGTTTTTGTAAGTATTTAATTACATATGGGTATGAATTGAAGTTTTTTTAGTGAGGGGTATGAAGAAAGGGTATGAAGTTAGGGATATTATGAAAGGTGTATGAAGTTAAGGGTATGAAGAAAGGGGTATGAATTTAGGGGTATGAAGAAATGGGTATGAAAGGGGTATGAAGAAATAGGTATGAAGTTAGGGGTATGAAGAAAGGGGTATGAAGTGAGGGGTATGAAGTGAGGGGTATGAGACCTTAATTGATTATGAATATAGGGGTATGAAGTGAGGGGTATGAAGAAATGGGTATGAATTAAGGGGTATGAAGTTAGAGGTATGATACTAGGGGTATGAAGTTAGGGGCATGAATTAAAGTTTTAATTGTAAACTTTAATTAAAAAAAATTAGGAGCTTTAAAATTTTAATTTTAACTTTAATTTTTTTTCTTAGGAACTTTAAAATTTTAATTTTAATTTTAATTTTTTAACATTAGAAAAAAATAAAAAATAAAAACGTTAGAAAATCAAAATGTTCTCAAAAACTTTAGAAAATTCAAAAAAATCAATGTTTTCGTAGACACGAAAATCACCTAAATTGGATAAGACTACCAGTGCATTACATATGTCACTTTTATCAACATCATATGACCCCATTGGTCAGCCCTCTAGGACAATTTAGAGCTCCAAAGCACATTTTGGAAGGTTCCCAACAGTTTTGGGTGGTTTTGGGATATATCCTTGTGACCGTCCCACCAAGGGATGGTCGCATATGGTGACCGTCCCACCAAGGGATGGTCGCATATGGTGACCGTCCCACCAAAGTATGGCCATAAAAAACCATCCCTAGGTGGGACGGTCCCTAACCAGACACCTCAAAAGTCAAAGGGGCAGAGAAATGACAATCAATTTCTACTATATTCTTCTCCCAATCAACCAAAATTGATTGGGATCCTGTCGTACAGACCAGGAACTCCCAATTAGAGGCTCCAAATGGGAAACCTCTTCTACCCAATGGTGGTAAGGGTTTTGACAAGTGGTGACACTTACCTCGCATGCCATTACTTGCTCCTTTGCCATAGATACCCTATTTGGGCTATGAAAAGAGGGGTATTCACCCATTTTGAAGAGGAGTTGAAGCATTTTTAACAACAAAGTGCTACCCAATTCCACTCTCACATTTGCCATTGCAATTTACCCCTATTTTACCTTTAAATATTTTTCATTTGAAGGATCTTTCAAGGATATACCAAATCCACTAAAACCATTCCAAAATAAGTCATATTGGAGAGCAATTTGACCCCATTTGAAGACATGACATCTAGGAGTGTTTAGAACCATATCCCACTGGAATTGGTGATGAATTCCAAGTAGATTTGTAACCATCCCACTTGGGGATAGTTAGTAGTAGCTAGTTGCACCTGTTAGGGATGGTTAGAAAATAGTAGGGAATTTTGATCTAATTCCACCATAGGTCATTTTGGAATGTTTAGGTTAGCCTATGGTCCAATTTTGGCATAATTTGGAGTAGTTTTGATAGGGTAATTAGAAGTTTTATGATTTTAGGTCTATCTGGATCACCTAGAAATGGTCACTGCTTCTTCTAACAATTTCCATTTTATTCATGCTCAAATATTTGCAAAATCATGTTATTAACTCAATACTATAGTTAGAAATCATTTTGAAGCATTTTGGTTTATTAGAAATAGGTTTTGTGATTTCTATATGCATGCTTTCTA